>JAULUF010000055.1:30702500-31185000 GCA_031834385.1 Semotilus atromaculatus
AGAAAGGAAGGAAGGAAGGAAGGAAGGAAGGAAGGAAGGAAGGAAGGAAGGAAGGAAGGAAGGAAGGAAGGAAGGAAGGAAGGAAGGAAGGAAGGAAGAAGGATTATATTCTGCTCAATTAGTAGGCCTGTGCAACAAAACTACAGTACATTTCCCATCATTCTCTGTGGCTGCAAGATAATGACACATAAACAAACATCAATTACACAAGCACTCCATATTATTTGCACTTCCTATCCTTGTCTGGAAGTGAAAAAGACATAAAAGAAATATGAAATTCCCCAACACATAATTTTTTTTTCCAATTAAAATCCCGTTAAATAACACTTTCTAAATTCATAATTAGGATTTGAAGGCAGTAATATTTCACAGAGCTGGTCATCCAAAGTGCCAAATATTACACAATCTCCTGCTTTCTGCATCTTGAGGGTATTAGACATCATTATGTCTGGCTGACTCTGTGTTCAGACCCTGTGTAGGAACAACCTCAGTCCTATTCTCTGCGATAAGCGTGTGACCCTGTAGGACGTTCCTGAACCGCATCAGTCGGACTCACAGTCACGCAGTCACTGCTAATACACTCTGACACTAACAGGAGGGGGATAAATTGGTTTGATGTGTGGAGCACTCAAAGTGGAGGAAAGCTATCTGGGTCAAATTCTGCTGACGTCCTTCCACACTTCCTGAGCCACCTGACCTGAGCAGACTTCATTACACAAAGGTGGGGAACGCGCTGGTCACCGTTCCGGCGTCATGTGAACTTTCGGAAATATAGCAATATTAAACAGGAACACACTGGAAAATAACAAATGCCATACTGGGGAATCTGTTACTCAACAGTTACTTATCTTTTGAATATAATACAGAAGGCAAGAATGCCATTATGTATTTTTCATTAAGATACATAGGGCCAGATTTACTAAACATGGCAAATTTGTGTTAGAGCGAAATCCCACAAAAGCGCCAATGGGAGTGGAACGTTCTGCGGGCGATTTTACTGACAATGTGCACATTAAGAGGAACCCCTACAAATGCATATGCAATAAGGTCAGCCGCAAAAATGACTGTCCCTTTTAAAGCCTTTTCATTCTGTCGAGAAACTTTGCATTCGTTCACAACTTCGTTCACAGTTTCTCGAGGGAATGCAAAACATTTCCAAGCAGGGCCTAAAACTATCTTTTTGCAACACCTGCCTGCCAATGGATGGTGACTTAAGAAAATTTACCGGCGGCCAGTCATAAATATGTTTTGCCGGCCATGAAATTTTTGTAAAAACAGGCAGTAATGACACCAACATTTTAGATACCAGTGAAAATTCACAATTCTCTATTCCAATTTCGATAAGACAGCTACATTTACAAGCCTTACTAATTTCAATTTAAAACATTATTAAAGACAAGTAAACAGTCAGTAAAAAAATAAGAACAAATAATCAAATTACAAGCAAAAGCATAAATAAATATACAATGTAACAAACATACAGATGAAATTAACAATGCATTTCAAGTTTTTTCCAGTAGGTCTGACAGCAGTTTTCAGGGACAGAAATTTAATGAAGTAAGCAAATGTAATATAACACTGCATAGTCTTCACTGTATAAATTAAACATCATTATTAATTAATCCTTTAATAAAGTAAAACAAATAGTGTTCATTTTATGCCCTGTTTGCAAGAGAACGCAAAAGCATTGACAAATCATTTTTCCTCCCATATTCTTTTCCTTCACCATGTCCCTTTGGCGGCTCTGTACTAATGTCATTTCATTAGTGTCACAATTTTAAAGGATGTTGCAAAATGTTACATTTTGGTAATGTTAAGTTTCCTCATTAAAATGACCATGGACCATGAGTAACCATGGTAACCGGGATTTGTTTGCCCTCATGCTGAAACTACGCCCCCAGTATGAAGTAGCTGTGTCTCCTTTCGAAGCATGCGCCCTCCGAAGCGTAAATTGTTGTAATTTCTTTATGACTTTATGACTACTGAAATGAAGCAGCTTCAATGACATAGCTAACATGTTGCAGAGCGCATGCTAAAGCTGAATGTTATTGATCAGCCTTTTGACGTTCAGTTACTATGCAACAATCACCATTGTTCTTCAGCTGAACACAGGCTCCGCCTACTCTGAACAGAAATAAATGTAATTAGGCAGCTGAACAGACTCAGGTGGGTGATACAGTCTCTCTATATATGTCACCCTTTAAGAGAAAAGCTATTACTTAACGTGAAGATTATATAACAAAACAACTCGAGTTCCATCCCATAAGCACACAGACACTTTCAAAAAGCCTTACTAATTAAAAGAAGCATTGATTTCTGAATACTACCTGCAATGCACTATAGCTGTTCACAGGCTGGTCAAAAAAGAGAGCAGACGGACAATCACTGGCATACTCAGGGAGCACGTTTCTCTGAATATACCAATATATGACCCAGAATGCATACATTAGATTTTCTCTTTCTTATAAAGATTTTGACCAGTTGCCTTTGGCCTGGGTGACTTAAAAATCGACTTGAATTATATTTTCAAGCCAGCCTTCACACTACGTTGTAAAACCTTCCACAGTAATCCTTGATTACATATTTGATTCACAATGAGCTGTCAGTAGTGCAATAAAAACACATGCTGACCAGCTATTTATAGACGATAAAACTTGAAAAATTACTTCATTGCTCAAATGCTATTCTGCTTTTAAAATGGAAAGTTTTTTTTTTTCTTTTCTGTTTAGCAGAATGACAATATTTTTCCCATACACTGAGAGTAGATGGTGCCAAGCTAAAGGATGGGTGGATGGATGGATGGATAACAAAATTCAATTCAATGTAAGCGTTTGGAGCAACAGGTCATCATATCAGTTCTTTTCAATATTCATCTTTCTCACCTCTTTGAAAGTATTGAATGAGGTGAAAACAACAGCTCTATTTCACCAGCACGTGCGTACAACATGCCTGGACTTGCCAGGTTGAAGACAATTAAAGAGCCAATTATCAGCGTGCTGTGGAGAGCGAGGCCCTCAGCTGTGGGCCAGTGGAGATCAACACCAGCATGGCCGCCTGTAGAGCATGGCAAAGGTGGAGTATGAAGCTGTTCTCTCAGGGATATGGCCTGCGCACAGATCTCAAAGAGCCATCTATCACAGCCAGACATTTCCAGCAAGTCAGCGTTTCTACAGCGGCCACACACGATACACACCACGCCAAGCGCTACCCATTGGCTACAGCAGAGAGATGAACCGGGGAGATAAGCGCTTATATGCTTGCTGGAGATAATAGTACTGATAGCCCTAATGCCTCATTTGGATAACGTTTGGGAAAAGTTGGCATCAAGCAGGAGGACATGTTCTCCCTGTGCGACGGTTATGTTTTCCCTCAGGATAACCAAAGCTGGTTGCTTTCATTTAAAATTTGAATAGCATCATTCATATTTACTGTGTTCACCCAAACTCTGGAATAGTTCCTAGCATTGTTCGGGAGGCACTCAGTTTAAATCTAGACTAAAAAACAACTCTTTAACCTGGCATACACATAACACATTATGTGCATATTATTCAAATCAGTTAAATGAATGTTAAATTGATCAACCGGAACCGGGAACCCTTCCTATAACACCCGATGTACTTGGCATCTAAGCTAATATTAGTCTGTCTGTCTCATCCTTATCCCGAGATTACCGTAGTCAGCCGGATCCGGTCCCTATCCAGATCAGATGGTGGACCTGCACCTACAAATGACCAAAACTCAGTCTATGTGAAGAATTTAAGCAAAAGGAACTGGATGAATATTTTAATACTAACAATACCAATCTGAATTCAGACTTGTGACGCAGCCTGGATCATAATAACACTGTATTTGTTCGTTGGCCTGAGCCTGGTTTCTCCCAAGGTTTTTTTCTCAATTCTGTCACCTGATGGAGTTTGGGTTCCTTGTCACTGTCGCCTCTGGCTTTCTTAGTTGTGGACACTTAATTTTCAACAATATTATTGATGACTGTACTGACGCTGTTGTATGAGAACTGAACTGGGCTGAATGATGACATCATTTTTTGCAGAACTGCTTGATAGATGAAATTAACTAATTTTAATAATTGATGACATTTACAATGAAACTAAATCAACACTGAACTGACTTCAGCTTAATAACAGCCGAAATGCATAATTTTCCTGTTATCACTGTAAAGCTGCTTTGAAACAATCTGTATTGTATAAATCACTATATGAATAAAGATGACTTGACTTGAAAACAGCATAATAGTGTTAAGAAATGCTAAAGGCAATTAAATTTTTTGTAATGTAAAAAAAACAAAAAAAACATATATTAAATATAATTGAATAATACATTATCAATAAATATATTTAAATAAATATTATTATGTATTTTTAACAGTTATATTATTTAGAGATATATAGTAAAGACATTTAGAGGTCTACAGTTCTATTACAATGCAAATTAATGAATAAATAATAAAGAAGAGCTGTTGGCACCAAAAACAATCAAAGTCTCTGAGTAATCGAAAATAACCCTTAAAAAACGAATGCAGCATTCCTGGCCAAAAGATTGCTTACATGAGCATTCACTTGATCCATCCAGGAAGCCAAACCCTGAACGTGGGATGCAGCACTACACCAGAGCCAAAACTCTGAAAGCTGCTGGTTAGGAGCATTTCGAGGCATTTTTTAAGAAAACTGCAATTGCCAGTGATGAATTTCCATGACATCCAATGTATGAATAAGTAATATAATTTCTGCTAAAACAAATCTGTCATGAATTACACAAACACTACTTTTTTTTTTTAAACGAGTCAATGAATTGTTAATGTTGTAGCCTTTTTATAGACTTTTTTTTTTACTACATTTAAAAAGACTAATTTAATGCAGTCCAGTCCTATTTAAAATTCATAGATTTATGTTTGGAGAGGGTAACGGATAATCATTGCTCGTGCCGATGCTGCATTTCAGAAGCAGAAAAACAGAAATGAGAAATCCTTCTCCTCTTTGAGAAAACAAGAACTTGTTTCAAAAGAAAACATATTACTATAGTTTACTAATTCAGATCATATCATTTATAATTTAATCAGAATATTACTTCTCTGTACTTTATCTGTACATGAACAGATACATTTACAAAAAACAACAATAAAAGCAACGACATTAACACCATAGCAGTGTTTATCTAAATGCTCTTCTATAAAATGCTTTTGGAGGATGTCATATTCCAATTTCTTTTTGAATCGGTTTATTTACATGACTCATGCAAAGGAATCAACTCACTAAAATGAATTGGACTTTCCAGTGCAATAACAAAAATGAGATGAAAACATTTAATTATTGCCTTAACAATTTTGTGAGAAACACAAAACGACTAAAAATCTTAGCATTAGTAGCATTTTGTCATGCTATAATGCTATTTATAGAAAAGTACACTACAGTAGCTAGTTACTAAAGAAAGTATAATGAATACAGACTGGGATGTTACTGAAGACTGAACACAGAAGACTGAGCACTGCTAACGCATTTATTCTTCTAACTCATCTAAATAACATCTTGTGTGCATTTTAAAATGATTTATAGTTTAAAGAACCATTTCTCTTGCTATAATATCTATCCAGAAGGAACACATCTCCTGGCCATGAAAATCTTACAGATATGAAAGAAGGAAGAACCTAGTTCTCAATAACCAACACAGACCATACTGCTGGAGGGATATGACATTTATGGATTCATAATGCAGTTAAGGCACAATAAAAACCACAGTCCCAGTGCTCTGCAGACACACACACACACAGGCACACACACGTGGCTGAACCTAGAAGTGACTGACTCACTGAAATGAGTAAGGCTGAGTAGCAATCCCATCATTACAATCATTAACTCTAGATGTGACATATGTGACCTTGTTTGGATATATCATGGCATAACACCTTCCAATGAGGTTTGTTTATTAGCTTTCATACATCTCCTAACAGCAGAGACATCTGCTACAGAATGTGCAAAAAGATGTTTGATTGACATTCACCAGATGTGTTTTTGATGTTTATGATTTTAAAATGTATACTTTAAATTTCTATTATTTATGCTATTTTAAAGGCTCCTGAATTTAGTCTCCTACAATAGATTAATCTTTTTATTCATAATATACATTGCACATCACCTAATTTCTCAAAGAGTCTGAAAACAGTTTGTTCGAAGATTCAGTCTCTCTAAACCCTTTCAACCCGAGCATACTCTGATTGGACAGACGACTCAGTCTGTTGTGATTGGCCCTTTACTATATCTGAATTCCGTTCCGGAGGCTTAATCAGTGCTTGATACACGCGTCTCTATAACACGCATGAACAAAATGAGTTTTTACGTGCATATGAGACGCAGTTTTTCGCGTGCATTTGATACGCAGTTCATTTGCGTGTAATACGCACCCCACACCACTAATTCTACCCAAGCGTATAATACACACGCACCCCACACCACTAATTCTACCCAAGCGTATAATACACACGCACCCCACACCACACCTAAACCTACCCTAACCAACCAATGCGTATCATATGCACGTAAAAACTCACTTTAGCGTATAAATTACACGACAATGCACATGCGTGCTATAAAGACGCATTTAGTGTGATCGGGTTGGATACACAGTGATACGAACGTGTTTTCCTGTTTCAATTCCAGCGTGGGACCTCGTCCTTTTAAAATGCATGCAAAGTGAATTTGCAACGCTAAAACAGCGTCTTTACATGTCAACAACAAGAACCAATCTCTTTCAGGAAGTAAGACTGGAATAGCTGACAACTCGTTTAGGCAATTCTTTTCTTTTAGGAGACAATAAGGGACGGATCGTTTTTTATTTAAGGGGCCACCGAAGGGCTTTTGAGATCCGTAATAAAAAAAGACTTGACCCTCCCCCAGTAATAAATTTTTCTATGACCCTCCAAAATGATTGTGAAAAAGGCATGACCCTCCCCGATAATTTATTGATTAGCCATTGTTGTTGTTTTTTAGATTAAAAAAAAATAAATCAAGCTTTCGGTGCTGATGCAGTGGTGACACGTTCATGTAACATGTAAGGGTGGCGCTGCCAATAAAGCACTTAAAAGCTGTCACAAAGAACCGGCAAAAGTAATGATTATGAATATGTCAAATATAGCAAGGAGACATTTTAATTGTTTACTAATAAACAAGGGTTTTCTGTGTCAGTGTCGGCTGTAAAGATGAAGTCGATGTCGATGCTGACTCGCGATCTTCAGTAGTGAACGCGCCAGAGAGAAATGCAGATTTCATAAGGATTAAATAAGCAGAGAGCTTACAGAGAGTCTATTTTCTTTCGTTTTGAAATGTTCTGTTTAAAAGTAGACATCAAGCTTTCTATATATTTCTCAGGTCTGTGAGGCAAGTAGGCTATTATACACTGAGTTTCGGTTCATTTATGAGACGAGAGTCCAGTTCACGCGCCGGCGCCTCCGTGTCATGATGATCTATTTACAGCTTATTTATTAAATCCAGGCAATTGGTTGATGAAACATTGATTAAAATTATGATACAATTAATAAAAATAAAAAAAATCCCTTTAAAGAAAGGCTTTGTGCTTTCTGTTTGAGGTCTCTGTGAAAGTTTTAAAATTGCTTTTAGAGAATCATGTCCGTAACGGAGAACTGTCACGTCCGTAACATTGTTTTTTCCTCATAAATGTGAACACGAAAAATAAAATAAAGTAAAATGAATATTTTATGTTCTGTGGAGGCCGACCCTTCTTCATCCATTTAGTATTAATTTTGTTTTGCGCAGTCACACTGTAATTCATAGAATTAGGCTACTAAAAATATTTTGCCACCTAAAAGTTAAAGATTGTTTTGTGTCATTTCACATGTGTATTTTGCTCATGTTAAATATAAAACCCATGTGTAGACTGATAATTTTCTAATGTCTAGACTCCTTTATTAAGTGGAGACGTTTCAGTATTAAATGCATTTTCTGAGAATTTATATTTCAAGTTTTGACTGCAAATGTCACGTCCATAACGCTGGAATTGCCCAATTATAAAGAATTTATCTTCAACTAGTTTTTTTGGGTGTAGCTCTACGTATTTTATTATGTTAACTTCAAATAATAGCCTAATAGTAATTTTAAAATGTGGTAACCCACATCTTACACATCACACTCCACTGTTATGGTGGCAATTTCAGTAGACTTACTCACTAACATTGTTGTGGAAACACAATAAGAAACTAAAATATGGTAGTATCGTGCTACAGCGCACATCTATCAGCTGCAGTTCTGGCGCCTCAGTCCCAATTCTGTAAAACTCGACGTACATTCACATCACATGTTAATGCAGCGGTAGAGTTACACTCACAGGATACTGCACTTATTCGCAATCACAAAAGTTAATTATTTGCTCGTGCTTTAAAGCTTTGCCGGGTAAACATTTAATTGGCGTTCTGTTCTGACATGATGCACTTTTTCTGAGCACAAACTGAAGCGCGCGCGCACTGTCAAACAACGCCAAACTGGATTTGTGTTGGGTCAGAACCATCTGATAGCGATGGGGGGCCGAGACCGAGAGATCTACATGGAAAAAAATATGTCACTTTGAAATCTAGCTGTTTTCATCAATACAAAAGTTGGGTGACCCTCCCCCTAGACTAAAAAATGTTGGATGACCCTCCCCTCAACAAAAAATAAAAAGACATGACCCTCCCCTATTTTCATCCGGTGGCCCTTTCCATAAATACCGAACGGTCCCTAACTTAATTTGACGTGCCCTTTGATCTTTAAAACTTTGCAGATCTTTACAGTCACAAACAGCTATATTACACCCTGCGTTAAATACACTACTATTTGAAAAAGCATAATTGAGGCACTTTAAGATATTTATGAGATTGTTGTAGTATACAAAAAAACACTTTCAGTGCTTTCCAGATGGGACATCTGTAACGTATGTTTGCATGGGGACTTATTCATTCATTGTTGATATGTTTTTAGCACTTTTTTAACAGCTGTTGCACCAACAGAGGTATCTAAAACACATTAGGGTGATTGTGTTTTCTTTCTCTTGCTCTTGCTAACATGGAAACATTTATCAAACCGCAAATAAAACACTACTTAGGCCTACTACTGTTAAAGTACTGACCTAGTTTCTCAATTTCCAACACAAACTTTGCCAAATCCTAGAATCATATTTACTAATCTACATGAGCAATCACTTTACTCAAAAAAGAAAAAAAAGAAACCAATGTGGTTATTTCTTTTATGACTACATGTTTTAAATAAAGCTAGAACAAAATGCATATTGAAAAAAATATTTGAAATAATTCTGAAAACTATTTGTTTTATAGCCCCAAGGTAAGTGTCCTTGCCTGTTACCCTTACATGTTTGCACCATCAACACTCCTGCCTGGCTTTAGGAGGGTAATCAAATAAGAGGCTGCGTGAATCAGGGAATCCAACAACAAAACTGACCCCTGATCTCCCCTTAAGTCACCACTGCAGCAAACTACAGCCACCTCAGCAGTCACGTACTTCAAGGACACGCTGGAGTTTCTCCATAATTAGACAGTGTTCATACACAAACAGCATTATAATAGATTCCAATTACGCAAATCTTAGGATTTCAAATTTTGAAACAGATGCGCGGACCAGTACTTTTGTCATATCAAATATTTTTTTGCTTTGTTTTGTTTTCCATTGAGGTACACTTATTATGTTAGTCAGGTTTACTTATGCCAAAATATTCATAATTCAGATTTATATAAATATTTATGGTTTATACATGTTAAGCTCAATCAACAGCACTTGTGGTATAAAGTTAATTACCACAACAACAACAAAATAATAATCATAAAAAATTCTGGTACAGTGAGGAACTTTCAATGGAACTGAATGAGGCCAATTCGAACATTAAATTTTATAATTAAAATGTAAAGCATTTACAGAACTAACATGATTTAAGTAGGCTAACTAAATTAACCTTTTCTTTTTAAAGGTATATCTAATTGGACAACTTTATTGTCATGACAATGTAACGCCTAAATATATAAAATGACAAGAACAACATTACAGCTCAAATAACACAGACAACATTTTAACAGAAGAATTAAAGTGCTTTTATAAAATTACAAGGTTAACATTTCTGCTGTTAAATCGTCCAAAAATGAGCACTGTAACCTCTAACTTTTTTCCGGAAACTCATAATAAACATTAGCCTATATCACAAATGCTGTCCACTGAGCTTAACTTGACTTCAAGATCGATCAATAACGCTGTCTTGACTTGTCCATCCGTTTGGTCAAAGTTTCCCTTCCTCTTCCCTAAGCCAGAGATCCATGCATACCCCTAACATCCATTTGTCAGTGTCATCAAAGGATTCGGTTTCTGAGCGATAAGAGTTTTTTTCCCCCTTCTTGTCTCATTCCCTCAACTTTCTATCCACTCAGAACTGCTGAAGGACAGAGAGAGGTCATCTTAAGAGATTCAACAAGACACTGGCACGCAGAATCACAGGTCTATACTCCCCGAGGGGATCGGGTTCTACTGACACCTGCCTTTCAGGGCCGGTCCAGTGCTGAGATGTTGCACTCGCAGGGAAAATTGATACAGGCCGATAGATTGAGAGGAAGCACATCTAGCCACAAACAGATTTCCCCCTCTTTTAAAGCCAGTAGAGCAGTCCTCTGTAAATACGCTGAAATTTGACACGGGAATATTACACCACAGTGAATAGTGCTGTGTGTGCTTGTGGGCTTTACCAGCTACCACATGTAAATAAAAGTGTTTAAAGTAATGGACACATTCAATAAATAAATTCAATCTGTATCACTGAATCACCATCCTTCTGTAGAGTATCCCATAGCACATTTATCTCAGGTTTCATTTCATATGCGTGAAAAATGTTTTCGCTGACCTGTAAGTGTAAATCACCAGACACACAATACGAGCTAAAAAAAAAAAATCCTGTAGGACGGGGGGGTTTAACCTGAGAAAACAAAATGTATATACCGATAAATAAATAAAGTTAAAATGTATGCTTTCTAAATACTGATTGTAAATCAGGTAGGAAAAGATTCAGTGTCAACTTAATACAAAGTAAATATTTTCCAGACAAAAAATATAGATATATAAATATTATTTTCCCCAGTTAATAACTGACCATCATATTTGAAAATCATGAATATCCCTACAAAGCTCCTTGATGATACTTGGTAGCCAGGGCATTGCTATGGGGTTGCTAAAGTTTTTGTTCAATCAACTTAGATTATGTGGTTCAGATGACATCATATTTTGAGTTTCTGTTGATTAAACCAATTTCCTTCAATTTCAATGAACTCAAAAAGGCAACCAGGTTACTAATTTTTAAGTTAATCCAACAATACATTTTGTTTTTGTCCTCCAGGTGAAAACTGAAAACAAAAAGCATGAATCAATTCGAGGTCATAATAACAATTCTCAATACGATAAACACACAACCCCAAGCATGAACTATAACAATGGTGAAACTTGCTAGAAAGCAGAGGACAACTAATAATTAATGAGTCTTGTGAACTAAACTTTCGAAAAGTGCAGCCTATGTAAAGTTAAAGAAATGTAATGCCACTTTTTGGTGGGAAATGTTGGTGCAATGGGAGCTGCTGTTTCAGCATCTGCTTAGTCAACCTAACAATGTCCAGACTGGTAACTTAATTACTTTCAGACCCCTTACTTGAGCCTTCTATAGGAAATGCTGCTGTGTTGGGTAAAACGATCACTTTTGAATCTCCAGACGGGAATAATGGATGCGGCAACTTAAAGCACTGCCCACAGTCCCGTGAGACCAGCTGGCTTCCTTTGTATAAATGAAATCAGTGAATTACAGTAATAATAGCGGATAACTTATAGAGGTAATTTATTAGCCTTTACAGTCATTTCACAAATGAATGGTTCCTTATTTTCACGTTACCCGCAGGGTAATGTGAATATTGCATAAGAGACTTTGGTTAAGTCAGGCTTTTTTTTACAGGAATCTCACCCTGGATATATCAGTGACATTTTCCACTTTTGCACATTTAGGGCTACCAGTCCTCTGAGCTATAAAGACATTAGTGGTGAAAATGTTGGAGCCCGGTTCATTGATCCGGAACTTTGAACAAAACCCCCCTCTGTCTTCTTTTTCATGTCATTCTTTTATCTGTTAGAGACCTCTTTCTCTTTCAAACACTGACCCATCAGTTGACATAACATGTCACTCTGTCTGCCTCACTCTCTGCCTCTAACTGATATGTAAAGTGCACATTACTGTGAGATACAGATTTTGGCATAAAGTGGCACTGCAAGGACTGGTGTTAAATGTTTAAAGGGATAGTTAACCCAATTCTGCAATCATCAACTCAGCTTCATATTGTTTGAAAATCAATAGGTGGTCAAGGTCAAAAAAAGGAATTTATAAATGACATTTTTCAACTTTTTTAAAGTATTGATTCAAGTTGGCATGAGAATTAAGACACAAAAAATTTTTTTTGATTAATTTCCTGTTAAAATGTTGTTTGGTTCGTTTTGACATGAAGAAACATTTGGAGTTTAAATTTAGTGAATGAGTGAGACGGATCAATTCAAACTGATTACTCAAGTCTGACATTGATTTGTGAGTCTTTTGGACTGATTCAAGAACAGGTCCATAAGAGTCATAGTCATTCTGCCATGAATTGGATCACACTGATTTTGGAAGAACCATTAATGTAACTTAAAGGAATAGTTAACTTAAATTTTTTAATTTTGTTTCAAACCTGTATTCATTTATTTTATTTCTTTTATCTCTTAAGATATTTTGAAGAATGTCGGTAACCAGACAGTTAATGTACCCCATTGACTTACATAGTAGGAAAAAGAAATACTATGTAAGTCAATGGGGTACATCGACTGTTTGATCAATGACATTCTTCAAAACATCTTCTTATGTGTTCAGCAGAAGAAAGGAATTCATACAGGTTTGAAACAATTTTTAAGTGAACTATTCATTAAGTGGATATGAAAATCGTTTGGATCCAGTACTTGAAAACAACAACAACAACAACACATGAGCCAGTTCTTAATAAGAACCAGGTCTCGATATCCAACTATAAGACTGAGTAGATGAACTATCCCTTTGACAGTTGTCAGCTGTGACCCCATACTAGGAAGTAACTCACAGTACCGGCAAATAGACAGTCTCATCAAATCAGTGTTCAAAACTGATCTTTTCCACATCATTCCTCACTATCCTCCTCTTTGCCTTTTTCTTGCCTTTCCTAAAATGAATGATGAATCATGTAGCAGCAGCTTAGCCCACTCATGGAAGACATTAAAACAATTTCTACATCAGTTCCCCTGTGGGAAAGTCAGTCAGTGCAACAGGTTAAATGCCTGTGCGAGAGAATGTCAAAGATGATAATTACTCTGTTTTAAAGCTCCAACCTTTAAAACAGAAGACAAGAGCCCTTGAGAAAGTTCAAAATATATATATTTTGTGTTGTAAAACGCCTTTACCTGCCAGAGAAGCAGACCCCCTCATGAGGCCAGTGTGACATGTCATTAATTGCTGCGCTTTGATTTTGAATAATACATCATTATAAATGAGACAGCAAAGGTGAGACGTTGCAAAACGTATAATGTTGTGACTAATTGTGCACAGATTCCTCTGTGAGAAAGACAGCAATTGTGACTTGGGATGAGAGGAAAATAAAGTGAAGATCTGAGACAATGCTGTTGACTGGAAGCCAAGTAAATCTCAGCACAAGTAAACAGTAAAAAGTACCCAATTAATTTTCTAAATAGGCATGAGAGTGCAGAAACGATTTTAAAACTGTTATTTTCCTAAGTTTAATGGCAGCACAGTATATATAATAGTGACACTGTATTGGGGATGTACATATGAAGTTTGTTTACCTGTTGCTGCTGTTTACTTTGTTTTGTTAGTTTTAATCTATATATGTTTCACCTATATTCTCTGTCTCTGTATCTATATACCTTTTTCATTCAAATTAATATTTTCAAATCTCTTGCTCAACACCAAGTTACACCACATAAGATCACATAAAAGAAGAAGCCTACAATGGGTTGTGATTACCACTTCATGTTGACTTTAAGAGAGGTAAAATTCAGTCTTCTTTTATCAATATACCAAGCAACTTTACAGAAACAAAGACGCATCCATTCTTTCCCAGCGTTTTACATAACTCCTTAATATATAACATCTAAACAAAACAAAGACGGTGAGTCAAGATCACTCTATTCAAACAGATTTCAAAAGGCAGTTCTGAAGTTCAGTTTCTTTAGACAACGGATCCCAAACTCCGTTGCTATGCCACCTCTGAAAGAGATAACTATATTTAGATGGCCATTATTATGAGGCTTTTCACACATCACGACCAAGATAGATGGAGAAGGTGTATGTGTGACGACCTAATATGTTTGTTAAACGTGCATTACGCAGAGCGATGCCAATCTGACTTTCTAACTTTCCTTTTCGTGAGTGCCATAGTCTTGGGAGAGGACTAACATGCTCCTAAATATAGTTGTTGTTTTTTTAAATCACTATTTCCAGTTGTAAGGAGACCTTCATGCTCTAAATTGTAAAGCGTCATTCAGCACATGAGGACTTGTTTAGAGTTTGAACTAGAGTTTGAACCATGTATCATTGTAACATTGTAAAACATTTACAATGATTTAACTCATCAAAATAAGTTAAAGTCCCCCATAGTCAATAATTTTATCCCTTAAAACTCATCTTTAAATCACCAAAATGACATATTAAAAACATCACACAGACATTCAAACAACATTAAAAGCTTGATTTTCAATTTTTTTTAACATAAATTATACAAGATTCAACTCATTTTGTAAAGTTGAAATGACTTAAACATCCAAGTGGATTGTACTTTAAAATGTAATGCAGCAACTTTTTTACAGTGTACAAATAATGTATACCGGTACATTAAATTGGACATAATACCATGTGAGATTGTATGTGGATAATTGGTTAAATGATTGGATGATGAAAAGTGGGTGTTACATAGGTACCACAATGGAGCCAGACCAAATGCTAAGTTTGTTAGATTGGTTGCTAAATAGCTATTTGGCAATTAGGTAACATTACCTCACATGGCCTATATGTGACATGAGCTGAAAAGGAAAATAATTTCAAGGGAAGACCAAGTTACATTTTGATTGAAAAGCTTTTTTTTTCCTTTGGCAGCATAAGAACCAATGAATAATTCAGAATTAGACCATGAATGTGCATTAAGTAAATTGTAAATTTGACTTTAATAAGGTACTTTAAATAGAGAAGGACTAATAAGCAAGTGCTATGGCTGTTAATTCTTGCATGGGCTGCATACATACAAAAGCCCTCAAACACTGTCCTCATGGGCTCTTGTTGCCCAGACAGAGAAGAACACTTCCTCGTTTGATGTTAATATGATATACTGACTGATATGTGAAATGAAATCATGGACATGATTTAGCAAAATATAGGATATTTTCTGCATCAACATTTGGAACAACTATAGATTTTAGAGTTAGGCTTGGGGCTTCTAGCTTGAACAATCAGTCACTTCGCTCTAAAAATGACACAAACACAATAAAAGCATCATAAAAGTGGTCCTTTTGACTCATGCACTATATTCAATGACTTCTAAAGCGACAACATTGTGTGAGGGACTCGGAGAAAGCTGAAATTTAAATGGTTGGATGAATTACTGCAATGCTGTGATCCAGACCTCTGGAATTGCCATCTAAGTGCCCAGCGAGAGAGACTTGAGTGTGTTGAGTGCCACCTGATTATCAAAACATTCCCATGTCAAGCATGTACATGTATGCTTGTGGATAAAGAGAGTTATTTGTGGGACACGTGTGAGTGTGTGAATGAAACTATAAGATAGGCTGCAGAGTGACAGTATAAACCTAAAGGATCCAATATATTTCTATAACTTAACCAAACTTGACTTAACTAAAAGTCTCTTATATTTCTATAAGGGAAATCGAAGCTCCACTATTTCAAATTGTTTAACTGACCAAAGAACAAACATCAACTTTGCAGAGAGTACAGGGCCTTGAAGAGCAGCAAACCGGCCAATGACTGGATCAGACAGTAACAGTAGGTTCAGAGATAAGAGTGTCCAGAGAGCTGGCAGCCCTGCAGCCCTGCAGCAACGGGGTCTGCTCCTCTAATGAGACTCACTCATCTCACACACCAGACAGGTGAGGAGGATGTGAGGGGGTGTCCGATGTCGTGAATGCATAATCAAATCATTCCCCCTACTAAAAAAAAAAAAAAAAAAGTAATGATAAGATAAAAACTTGACCTTCCAGTTTTATTATCTGCAATGCAGCGATTAGTTTTATCTGTCTGGCAATAGCTATTGATAGCCGTCTTCCCCGATATTTTTATGGGTCTGACTGCACATGATTTACACTTTGATTCAATGTTTATTTACAACCATGCAGGGAGAGGAAGAGGAAAATGAAGAGAGTTCTGCTCAAATCACTCATGCCTTTGCACGCAGTCCCTGGCCCTTGTGAGAGAGAGAGAGAGAGAGAGAGAGAGAGAGAGCCCTGGCCCTTGTGAGAGAGAGAGAGAGAGAGAGAGAGAGAGAGAGAGAGAGAGAGAGAGAGAGAGAGAGAGAGAGAGAGAGAGACCCGGCCCTTGAGAGAGAGAGAGGAGGGGGTGGCAGATTTTGTTTGCGGATTCTGAAATTTGCAAGATCAGCATATCTGCTGTGGTGTGTGATATTCGCCAGACATAACACTGTCTCTCTGACTTATAGCAGAGTTTTTCCACATTAGTTTTACAGTTTTTTGAAGGCTGTTGCTCATCTGATTATATATTGTTTGTTTGTTCATTCCCTTAAAAGTCCAGTATTGTACATGTGTTTTTTTGGTTTAAACATTCAAATGTTATTTCAACATACTACAACTTACTACAACTACAACAAAGTACTACAACTACTAAGAAAACCAATTAATAATAATATCCTTTTTCGTTTTCAATATGTACTAATAAAAATTGTATTAGTACATACTGAAAATAAAAAAGGACATTATATTTAATATAACACTATATTATTTTAAACACAATATTACTACTAAAAACTTAATAAAAACTTATAATAGAAACTATTATATGATAAAAACTACTCAGAGTGACAATTAATAAAACAAAATAATTTTTAATCATAATTATGATTTTACTAGTAATGATGATACCAGATAATGAGTAGCAGACATCCTGATTTGAATAAAATTGCAACTGAGCTGAGCTAAGTATCAATTTTTTTTTCTAATAAAAAACGTATTTTTAAAAACGTAAAATATGTAGGCATGTAATTGGGAAAGATTCACTCAAAAATATTAATATCAAAAAAATATTTATATAATAATCCTTACATGTTATTCAAAACATTTTGTATAAATCTAAATGGAACAAGGAAATTAACCATTTCAATTCACGTGATTTGTATTAATACAAATTTAAACTTTTTTTTAAATTTATAAATACAACATAAACTGAAATGGTTCATTCCCATTGTTCCATTAAGATTTTATACAAAATATTTTATTAAGCTCAATTTTATTTTCCTCATTTAAAATTCATAATATTAATAATATTTTGAAATTCAAAATTGTACACAATTGAAATTCGTAAACCTTAAATATTTTTGAGTGTTAAATTCTGGATATGTGAGCCTGGAATTTTTACTAGTAAAAATTGAATAATATATCTGTAGACCTGGAATTATGGCATTAAAATTGCATTATAGACAGCATTAGGTGTAATGCATTGCTAAGTAATTAATAACTGTAATTTAATTTCCTTACACTTGACAGAGTAAAGTAAGGGATTACTCTTATTTGTTCTGTATAATTTAATTACATTAACTTCTAATTCAATTGCATTAAATACTTTATTTGCTGTATAAAAAATATATTTATAATATATTTAAAATATATTTATTAGGTCTATATCTATATTTAACATCAAAATATAATGCCTAATGTTAAAATGTAACCTTCTCCCTTTAAATACTTTGGTTAGTTCAAGGATAACTTGTGTGATTTTATGAAAGAATTAAAAAAGCAGTTTCATGTCTTTCCTTGAATTGTTCAATTGGTCGAGGTTGACATGCAGATTTAGAAAGCAATTAGTAATAAGTAATGCAATACTTTTTAGAGAGAGCAATCAGTAATCTAATAACACTGTTGAAGATGTAATTAATAGCTAATAATTAATTACTTAATAACCCAATAACTGATATCATCGATATGAACCATGCAGTAGTCAAATTTCATAACAGATATCAGATTGAAATTTTCACTAGTCTCAATTGCATTATGACTTGTAACAGTGAGGGCACTAAAAGACTGTCAGTAGCAACACAAAATATCCGGCACTTCAGGTTGCACTTACCCTTCACATCAAGTTTGATTGCACTGCGTATGCGTCTCTCAAAAATCTCGATTAACCCTGAGGTTTCCATTTTCCAGCTTCTCAACATCAACCAACCTTCACCATTGAGCTGAACAGCCGGCAGTGAACTTGTGAATGCTACCCATGCTCTTATGGCCTCTTCAGAGGTAAGCAGAAGCTATGTGGCACTGGTGACCACTAGAAGCACTGATATGCTGTTGAATAATGATAACCTTTAAGAAATGTCAAGTGTTACCAGTACAGCACATCTCTATCACTTAGATATTATGTTGTGCCTGATATTGTTCTTACTGGTCAGGACAGACCATGTTGCCGATTTCCAGTAATAGCATGGAAACCTAACGCATGTACAGTGCTGAAAAACACGAGAGCTGTGTACACAAATGTTAGTGCTGTTTTGAGAAGTCCCTAAACGTTGTAGTTACAACAAAACTCTGTTTAAACAAAAAGTTACAGGGTTCAGAAGGAGGCCTTCATGCTCCCAGCAGATCTCTTATTGACAAGGTCAGCCTGTACCTTCTGAGTACAATATTATTCAACCCGATCTCAATCTCAATGCGTCAAATACTACAGCTTGAATTAGAGTCCTACAAGTCACTATGTAGACACCAAAGTGGCCTGAATCTTTATAGTGATGTGGCCGATAACCCCTTTACTTTTAATGAGAGACATTTGGTGTCAATATACTGACAGAGAGGGCAAGGAAGTACTTCATTATGAAATACATTTATTACAATATCCTGATTTAAAATATGTCCACACTTAGAAAAACACTGTTTTATATATTAATTAAACACTGTTCTGTGCAGTTCCTGTATCTAAAAAACAAATTATAAGAAAAGATTCCATTTTACAGCTTAAGAAAATAACCTATAACTTAATCATTTTAATTTACTACTACTACTACAGTTTCAAAATTCCTCCTGATATTACCAGAAGTTAGAATGTTCCTATAAGGCTATTTTAAAAGGTTTCTAAGTTTGTTTTGGAGGTCTCCTATAACAGGTTTACATGCATCCAAGGTAAAAAAAAAAAAAAAACTTTACTCTGCTCATAACATACATTGCAGCATCACCTCTTTTCTCACAGTGTCTGAAACTGTTTGATAAAGGATTTGCTCTCTCTAAACCCCTTCTTTCCAAGAGCCTACTCTGCTCTGATTGGTCAGTCTATTGTGATTGGTCTACCACTTACAGAACAGTTTCGGAACACAAAACGCCTATTATTGAATTTCAGCTCTGGAGGATTCTTCAGCACTTGTATGCACTATGAACAGTAACAACGGCATTGCTTTTACCACATCAATTCAATAATACACATCAACAAAGTGGATTTGCTCAGAAAACAGCGTCTTCTCGGCATGTCCACAACACTAACCACACAAAAAACTCCAGTGTTTGAGGTTGGGTTAAAGTAGGCGTTGTTTGGAGGCAGCCGATAAAAACTATAAGCAAGGCATTACTCAAATTTGTTACAAATCTAGGTCCGTCCAGGAAGTAAGACTGGATTTCCTGACGACTCGTTTCAGGCAGTTCAGAGTTTGGTCTTTCATTTTGGAGACAATAAATGCATTTTGATCTTAGAAACTTTGCAGACATTTTACATTCACAAACAGCTATATCACACTACATGAAAGGTGATATAAAAAATAAAAAAAAGCATAATCGGGGCTCTTTGAACCAGGGAGATTTATTATTTAGTCTAATTATATCCAATTACACACTATTTTTTGGAGCCTGTTGCATGCAAATTGTCAGTGCACCTTCTTATTCAATTACTATGGTCTTTTGCCTTCTGGACATGGAAAAACATTCAAGTTGGTGTTCTTTAAAAGCTCAATGTCACCTTCAATCATTTTCCAAATGTCTGTCGCTCTCTCCAGAAGTCTCATTCTCCCCTCTATTGTCCCCTCTCTGTTTGAAAGCATCATTATTAGCGAATGTTTAATTAGCCCTAGGGCAGATGAGTAAACACTAACAGTCCTCTAAATAATAGCAATTATCCATAAACCTACAATTACCTGTGCCATGATGCCATACGCAATGGTATCATTACCAATTACCGCAAGAAAAAATGCCAAGGGAACTTACTATAGTAAAAGTTCAACACTGCAAAAGAATTGCGGAATAAGTTGAACACCCAATAATGCCAGGAATAATAACTTCCTAAAGGTCAGCATAAAACGTAGACAAAGCTAAGTGTAAACGTAAGGCTACAAAGCACAGGGGATGTCAATGATGATGGATGAATACGAAACTTGAGGACTAATGCAATTTTTCTTAAACAAAGCAGTTTGGAGGTTCTCCACAGCTTGGAAGCAGTGCTGCAAAAAGGCAGACATATTCTGCGAGAGGCGGTGTTACAATACTGTCAGCTGCACTGCAGCAAAAATTAAACAGCACAACCTCCAGTAGCTCAGATCCCTGAGTAGACTGCTGGAAAAAGAGAAGGAGAGGGAGAGAGAGAGAGAGAGAGAGAGAGAGAGAGAGAATCGTCTACTCATACACACAGTCAAGCTGAGAGACAACTGTTCGCTTTCACAGGTTATTCATACTGTTTGCAATCCAAACAGTTACCCGCATTGTAAACACATCAGCTAGCACAAGCTACAGGCTAGAGCATTATTCTCAGGCACTTTGACAACCAATAACTAATAAACCAATACTATAAAGAGGAAAAAATACCATTAGCCTATCGGTTGGCACACATGCTTTGACACAGTGGTGAATTCATGAAAACAGTAGGATATCTCAACACTAAAACGTATTCACTGACATCATTAAGGTGTAAGCGCTGTAAGCTGAATTTAATTTTAAAAAGTGTTTGGTGTTAATTTTCTATTGATTGTGCCAATAAGTTATTAAATGAAATGATGATCCAGTGATAAAGAAGTATTATAGCTGGCCATATATATTAAGACTTGTAGTGTTGCCACTTGCTGCATTTTAAAAAGCCAAATTGGGAACCTGGATTGCAGTGATGAAGCGATGCTGTAGAGTCCCTGCAAAGTATGTCAGGTCATGGTAGTCTGCTACGTCCTCCATAACCTAGTACTAAGAAGCGGCTCAAAAAAGCCCACGTGTAACATGCTATAGTCCTAGTGATTAAAAGATTTAGGCTAGTAACTTAAAAACTCATGGTTTTAAACCAACAAGGGTTTATCCATTAGCTATCACCATTGTGTCATTTAATAATAAATGCACTTCTGAAAATCCAAACCTATAATATATGTGTGTGTAATAATATATAAGTGATTAAAGTGCAGGCTAAATGATAACTTTAAAAACGGCGTTTGTTAAAAAACCAGCAGAAAGGAAACCATATTGCACCCAACTGGTGAAATCAAAGAAATCTGTGCAATCTGGATCCAATAAACAGCGAAAGAAAACATAAAAAATAATATGTGGTAAAATGAGATTTCATCATTTCAAGCTTCTGTTTGCATGAACAGATAGTAAAACAAGGCACTTTCTCAGCACAGTCACTCCAACATTGAAAACAACGTCTGGCTATGAAACTGAGATATATCTCATCATCACCTATTTATGACGCACTTTATGATCTATGCTCTTAGTTAACAGGAATTTTAGGTGTATCAGTATTTAATGCCTAAAACATACTTTACACAAGTATGTGATTTCACACGATAATACACTTTGAAATATGACGAATTTTTTCTAATACAGGTTACGCAAAACAAGCAAGACACCACAGCAGGCAACTATGGTTGGTTTTCTCTTTTTTAGGTCAACTACTGTCACAGCAACATTTTGGGCAGTTTTTCAAACATTCACATCTGCGTTTGAGTGTCTGGCAAGAATGAGAGCAAATTCACCAAATACATGAAGTGTGGGGGAGGGGCACTTTAAAATCAATGCCTTATCACGAGAGGAGTGCTGTATGGTTAGGAGTCACCATCAAGCAACTTGCGGGTGATTCACATTGATGACTACACTACATAAGGAAACCCAGACGGGTTGCCGAGACGCAGGGAACTCTGTAAGCAGTTCTGACAGATGAAAAGATCTGGCTGGTGCAGAGGAGTTGTTTGATTTCAACAGGGTCCAGCAACCATTTCAACAAAAGGAAAAAAGGTCTCTTACACACAAAAATCATACAACCTACAGATATTTTTTGTTAGCGTTGCACAGTTATTGTTATAGCCTCCTGGGACCCGGCAATATACTTTTGTTCACTGTAGTGGACCTTACATTTTAGTGAATTTCTCTGAGACCATACATGACAGTTCTGGATGTTTTGTAAAGAGCACATTCAGGGCTTTTCAGAGATACCAAATGTTTGGAGGTTTCACCATGACAACAACATTTACATTTAATCATTTAGCAAACGCTTTTATCCAAATCGACTTACAAATGAGGAGAGCAATAGAAGCAATTAAACTAACAATATGCAAGTGCTGTGACCCTTCCCAGTTTAGTCTAAAGCAGTATACATATATTTTTTTTTTTATGGATATGATATAGAAGAGAAAAAAAGAAGAGAACATGGTCTTTATTACTGACATTAATTTAGAGATCAAATTTAACATTTCATGGAAATATGAAAATATTTTGTAATTTTCTAAAATTGACTAATTTTCTAATTGTTTGTCATAAATCAACATCTCAGGAAAATGTTGGGGTTTCCAATCAAAATATGACTTTCTGTAGAGGACACCATTAAAGCATGTTTATCAGGTATTTTGGGAGACAAGACAACTGAATAGAGACAAGTGAATATTCGTATGAAATATTACTAGATATTATTATAAAAATGTTCACAATTATTACTCCCATTATTACACTTCTTTTTTCCTTATATGTTGCCCCAAGAACGCATTAATATGAAAATTAGATATAGTGTATAGATACATTGTATATTGGATGGCACTACCCATTTATGGCCATTTTACCCACATATCGCATAAAGTAAAATGTCTTTCATTATATAGGTGAGAATCATCTTTATATAAAGTTTGGTTAAAAAGATCCTGAAACTTGTTTTTTCCTGTACATGTTATTTCATGTCATTTTATTTTTTTTAAACAAACTTTTAAACAGTCCTGGTGTCCATCACAGTGCACATAGAATAACATATGAACAAAATATTTTTTTTCAACAACAAAAAATTATATTTGTTTTTTATGCACTAAACAATGTACTAAATTCAAACAATGTACACTTTTTTCCCCCCAGATTCTCAGGAGGATAGATTGAAAAAAAAAAATCCATCCCACACATGACTGTCGACATCACCACTACTACAGCTCAATTTTGCTCAATTATATCAAAATATAAAAGGTGCTATATTCAAGAAGGTTATGTAAGTGCAAGCTTCATGTGCTATTAAATAAATCCATTATTATGTGGCCTGAATAGGCACAAGCCTGATGTAACAAATAAACCGGACCTATTCAGTCAGTGTGATTACTGCAAATTACATTTCAAAGGAAATGATGTACCAAACCATCAGCATGAGGACACCAAAAAAAGGAGGAGGGGAGGTCTCTAATGAGGCATCTGATAGGCTTTGGCCAAGTCAATACAAATATACAGGCAGTTAATTGTGTTTGTGTGGAAAGATCTGGCACCTGTATGCATTACTCCATACGTTATTTGATCATTTTCCTACTTGACACATGAAATGAATGAGTTAGTCTTTGCCTTTGTGAAAACAGATTATTCAAAACTGACAATTTCTATGTTAATGTCAGGCTTGGACAAAATTCATGATGTAAGAAATGGCTCCTTTTAATCTCTTTCAACCCCAAAAGAAATTTTTACTTGAATGAAAGGATGAAAAATGTATGAATTGCAATGTAATGAAATTCAACCGAAAAAGGAATTTCATTAGTCTAGTCTAGTTTCATTCATTTTGGCAAATTATGCATATTTATTCCCTGAAATGTAGAACACTTTTAATCAAAATAATAATTAAAATAAATTAAAACCATTTTTTTATTTAGTCATAACTAACTTCACCATGTCAACAACATTGTTTTCAGATTAGTTTATAAAAATAAATATTGATTTTCAAATGTGGTAAATTAGAGAAATATGGGAAATAAAGAAGGGATGCAGATGCTGAAACCCTGGCCAATACTGAAAAGTTAATAATTATTTCCAAGTTATGACTGATGTTAAAATTCTATACTATTTTGTCTAATAAATAAAAAAATTAAACAGTAAAAACTAAAATCAGTCATTTTAAGTATTACAAGTGAAATTAGAAATCACAACATCATAGCGTACAGTATAGGGAAAATGGATGTTCATTTTGAGATCCGCAAAATGTTACATCAAAATTATTATTAAATTAGTGTTTTTAAAGATTCACTTTAAATCTTAAAACAAATTATTTAGTATAACTATACATATTACATAATATCATCTAATATTCCTGGAAATACCTATGTGATCAAATGTTTTCAGGTAATTTATACTGAAAATGAAATTATCATTTTTTTAAATCATCAATTTCATTCCATTGTATTTCTTCTTTAAATTTAAATTACGGTTCTCCTTTCTTTTTCCTTTCATTCATTCAATTAATTTCTGAATGGTGCACAATCCTGCTTACTGCAGCATCTCTGATCCAAAGCGGAGCAACAACATTTTGTGACAAAGACATTTCTTGCTCGTATCATTCATTCTAATTTGATTCTCAACCATAAAGTGTGATCTGTGTTCCTCTCAGCGAAAGCCTATATTGCCATGTATGAATCCATGTCCTGGAGCATGAAGAAGCTTGGTGTGCACAAAAATCAGTTCACTAATGACTGCTCACGCTCTGTCATGTGACCTGGACTAGCTTGTGAGATAGTGCTGAGATGTGTTGCGAGTAAAACAGAGACAGGTTCAACTAGATAATTCCCCATCCAACTACAGTAGCCCAGAACATAAGACTGCAGAAACACTAGTACTGGGAGCCTGGGACCCTCCAAATTGCTACATGATTTATTGAGCCAGTCTGAAACATGCTGTTACAAGCCATGTGAGAATGATCCACTTTAATCAGTGGGGATCACTGACAACATGGGGAAAAAACAACATAAAAAAAAAGCTTGCGCACACCTTTGTTATTGTCTCAGTTGCGATATATGGTTATATGTGCATGCAGTGCAAATGATTTATTCCCACTGCATATGATACAAATGCATCACATCTCAACAGAGAGAATAAAGAAGCGGATTTCACAGATCATTTATCCTTGAAATTATATTGTACTTTAGAGCAATACCTACTGATGAAATAAATTTGATAGCTTAAAAGTTAAGCGGAAAATATTATGACTGATAAGTAACAGCAAATTGAATGCATTCAATAAAAGTACAACATTTATGTCTTCTGTAAAAATTCATAATACTTGGAACTGCAGTATAAACATGAATGTAATCTGAATTACAGCCTTACTAAATCATGTCTTTATAAAGTAAATGTTCTCATAAATGACTGTTTTTTATTAACCCGAGAGCTATTTGTAATGCACTTGTAAAAGTACAATTTGTGTGATTTTTTTTTTTATTCTGTAAACTAATAATAAAAAAGTAAACAGCTTTTTCTGAACAGCTTTTTCATAATTTCACTGTTAATCAGCATTACTTTAGTATCATTGAGTTACTATTATAGTTTTAATAAAATATTTTGAATGAGATTTTTATATTTTCCTTTTCCATTTTAATATCAGTAATATTAAAACGTATTGTAAAAGCTATTATAGCATTTTTGTTGTCTTTGCCATTATAACTTTTAAGTATAAGTATGTCGATAGTTTTTTTAATATAGAAATGTAAGCAATAGCTGAAAATAAATATGTTTTGTATTTTATTATATTTAAATTAAAAATGTTTTTTTATGGTTTTAGTTTTAGTTATAATAACTCTGCTGGTAATTTGTGTAAATCTATTTGATGAACAATGAATATATAAGTAAAATGTAAAAAAAAAAAAAATTGTAAATCTTTTATTTATTTGTATACAAAGAGAGAAAGAGAGAGAAAAAACTATGTTTGGTATTTGAATCATCATGAAAGCAAGACGGTAGAAGTTCCGGTCCCACATGTTGCATTTACGTTATAATGGCATTCACACACAAGGATGAACACAAACCAATTCAGACTGTTGCAACTACAGAGAGCACTTACTTTGTCCTCTGAGGGTATCAAGGCTAATGCCACCTTCCAGGGAAGCCGGCCAAGAGCTATAAACTCTACCTGCTTCACTGTGCCGTGTGGCGCTGCAGCATGGAGCCACAGGACCAACATGATGGCAGCTTTATGTAAATGTCTACTGCGTCTAATGTGTTGCAGAGGGGCTGTGGACCGCCCTTGTTTTAATTGGACTGCTCTATATGTAAAGTTTATTCCATTAATGAGAACAGAAAGACACACGAGACAGGCCATGAATATTATCGGCATCACACAAACAGCTTTGAGTGCAAGAAGCACTTTCAAAGACTAAGAACAACTCTTTATCCCTGCAGCACGCTGCAAATGCAGCAGTCGGTTACATCAACTGAGACACTGTGGGCTATTTTAGCTAAATAGCTAAAAAAAGTAGAACTTTTAGTTGGACAACAACCACAGCTGAAGTTTCATTGCATTGACACAGCGGAATTAAACTGCTGTTGTCGACGTGACAAAAAAACCACGAGAGATTGTATAAAAACCTCTGTTCTAATAAGAATGTTTTGCAATATAGCGTCCTATATTACTCTGACAGCAATAATGTATTTTGCACAAACATGAGAATTGCATGAAGCAGATATACTTCAGCAATATTCAGATATTACACGACCCAGCAGGATCTTTGTCACCCATTAGTGCAAAGTGTGCAAGAGAGACATTCACTAACAGAGAGGGAATGCTGATGAATGTTTCGAAACATTCGAAATAGCGGAAACTAGTTTACTAATGGAAAAGCAATGCTGACATGGCTAAGAACAATAGAAAAAGAATTGCTTTAAACAGAGGAGCCAATGGTTTGGGAAAGTGATGAACAGGGAGAACACGATTCGTTGTGTCTCTATGAGCAGAAACCCAGCTGTGCTTTACCAATTATGACATTCTCACTGTCTGCAATGTTTCCTGGGTGATTCTTCATTTAGAGGCACTTGACTACTTGAAATCTTGAAAAATTAAAGTTCTCCATCTCATGATCGGATCATGACCCGCTTAACGACACTTCAGTCACTCTCAAGTACCCCATGTCTAAACTGTTCAACATATTGCTACCCAAAAAACAACAAAAAAAACTCACTGGACCAAATGGCTACAGATCACATATTCCAGTGAACTGATCTGAGTTTATAGGGGAATTCTTTAAAGCTTTAGCTTGGCAAGCTAAAAGTTTATTCATTATGTAAAGCAGCTACTACCATTAATTGTGCAAGAATTTTGTTTAATTTTTTTTTACTAAAACGTTATGATTGGTGACTCAAAAAAGTATATTTTACCATTTAGTTTAAATGAACGGATCAATTCACATAAAGTCCCTGTAGTCAATCATTTTATCCCTTAAAACTTGCCTTTGATTATAAAATTAAAAAATATATATATGTTTAAATCATGTGAAAACAAAATCTTGAAAATAGCTTGAATGTAACTCAACTTCATTTAGTGTACGCAGGACCATAAATATGCAAATTAGCTCCACCACTCACTCACACCAGCTCAGAGATCCACTCGGTCAACTTTACTGTAGTAAACGCTGTACAATGGCTACGTCATCAAACAGCTAATAATGTGTTGCTAATGTTACACAAACAATGTTCCCGTTCTTCATCTCAGAGTCAGACAGCACCCTAATGAAAATCAGCATCCTAGAAACACTTTGAACAACTTAGAATGTCAGTGGAGAAAGACATATAGTTCATCATAACATCGTAATACCATATACTTCATACACCCACTATATTGCTAAATGATTTTTCATATCAACAGAAAATTATACCAGGATAACCTGGCTTCTCTTGAGACTCCCCTGCTTCGCAGCATAGTTAATGATGATATGCTAAAGCCCACACACACACACATTGCCGTGATGGTTACAAGGTAGTTTGCTATGTAAAAAACACTGGCGATTTCAAACCGCGTTTTTGAGACTGTCTTTGGTTCACTGCAGTTTTAAGGAGAAAAATACTCAGCAATGGTGTTGACATGTATTTGCACATGGTTTGTCTTAAAGCATATTAAAAACACCACATAGACATATAAACAACATTAAAAACTTGATTTTCACCACAGGGGGGTCTTTAAATGAATCAGACATCACAACACCACTTGAGAGAGAACATTCTAGATTGTTGTGGATTATCTCCTCAGCTCGTCTTGTGTACAATACACGCTGATGAAAAGTGATAGCAGGAATTTGTCATGCTAGTCAGAAAAAAAAAGCATCTACATTACATAAAACTAAACTATTTTGAAATCAGCTAGAGTTACTGTCACACTACTGAAAAATGTAGTTAGGTTAGTATTGTTAGCATGTCGCTGTACTGTTTGTTTGTTAATAAATATTCCTGCACGACTGCAGTATCCAACTGTTGCATATTGTCCACTCACATTGCTAGATGACATCATATTGCTGTGCATTTGCATAAAGTTGAACTCTGCTCAACTTTGGTGCGTCGCCAGTGGTCACATATGTTGCCTCAAATCGCCAACTGTCATTGAAAACGAATGACTTCTAGTCACTTTGTTGCTGTAAATCACTGTTGATGTGAATGGCCCTGAACAGGCAGACTGTTTAATCTTGTCTGAACAGGTAAGAAGTAGTTAGGTAGTTAGTCTGTTGAGAGGGAAGCACAAAGGAAATAAATTAGGAAGCTAAAAAACAAGTACACACACACCACAAAAATAAAATATATAATTCTTTGATTGAAGAAGAATGAGAAATGTACAACCTGCAATTTGTAATACAAGTGTATTCTATGGCAAAGATCGTTTCAGTCACTCAGTATTAAATTAATGTTAAAATCGTGTAATATTTAATCATTTGTTTGTTTCGTTGCGAGTGCAGTGCACTTAGACAAAGACAGACAAATTACTTTCTCCTGAAAACTTGTTGCATCAGTCCTGATGAATAAACAGAGTTTGACAATGCCAATATTAGATACAACAAATCATATACTACCGTTTGGGGCCAGTAAGTTTTTGTTTTGTTTTTTAAATGAAATTGGTCAAAAGTGACTGTGAAGACATGTATAATGTATACATTTATAAATACAGCTCTTTTGAATGAAAGAATCCAAAGAAAAAAAAGTAGCATGATTTCCACACAAATATTAAAGGGATAGTTCACCCAAAAATGAAAATTAAGTCATTAATTACTCACCCCCATGCTGTACCAACCCCGTAAGACCTTCGTTCATCTTCGGAACACAAATTAAGATATTTTTGATTAAATTTGAGCGCTAGATCACTCCTCCATAGGCTTCCTAAGGGATTGAAACTTGACGGCCCAGAAAGTCATTGAAGAAAATGTTTAAATATTCCATGTGAGTACAGTGGCTCAACTATAAGTTCAAGAGATTTCCATGACGCATGCGCGAGAACTGAGTAACAAGTAACAAGAAGTACTAGAAGAAGAAGTTCTCGCGCATGCGTCGTGGAAATCTCTTGAACTCACGTCTCAGGCCCACAAGGAAGAAAAGGAATAGTCGAATAAATTAGTTATTTTTGTTCGTTTTTTCACACAAAAAGTATTCTCGTCGCTTGATAAACTTATAGTTGATCCACTGTACTCACATGGAATATTTAAACATTTTCTTCAATGACTTTCTGGGCCGTCAAGTTTCAATCCCTTAGGAAGCCTATGGAGGAGTGATCCAGCGCTCGAATTTAATCAGAAATATCTTCATTTGTGTTCCGAAGATGAACAAAGGTCTTACGGGGTTGGTACAGCATGGGGGTGAGTAATTAATGACTTAATTTTCATTTTTGGGTGAACTATCCCTTTAATATTTGTGAAAATTCAGCGTTGCCATCACAGGAATAAATAAGTAATTATGTTTAACAATATTACTGTTTTGACTGTATTTTTACAGTATACAATAAATACAGCCTTATTGGTGAGCAGAGACTTCTTTCAAAAACATTTAAAAATCTTACCAATCCCAAACTTTTGAAAGGTGTATCTAAAATCAGTTTTTGCCTGTATTAAAAAAATTGGGTGAACAACAAATCCTGTAGACTTGCATTGAGAAAAGAAAAAGAAACAGAGTATCAAAGAACCTTGGGTGTATGCTATATTGATACTATTGTACCATGCAGCAATGCCATAGCAACCACCCAGAATACCCTAGTAACCACATAGCAACATACTAAAGATCATCCAGAGCAACTACATAGCCACACACACAACACTTTAAAATCATAAAGCCTAATTTTGTACAGATAAGAACCATTTTCCATTATAAACCTTCAGGCGTATACAGCACAAAATAAGCTAACTGTTTACCTTAAAGCAAAATATTTACTCATTTCCCATGTGGAAGAGATAGTGCTTATAATATTTTTCAAACTCCTGTGTTTCCCCTATGGATCTCATGTTTTAAATTTTAAATGGAGAAAGAAACAGCACTGACAAACATGAAAATTTCATTATGAGCTATTACTGGCACTGTTTTGACCACAGTGGATAAGTATATAGCAGGAGCTTTTAAGCAGGGTTTGAGGAATCTTTGATCAAAAGAACAAAAAAATAAAATAAAGGATGGTTTACAGCAAGACTGGACTACTAGTCAATGAGACATAATTCATCCCAAAATAAAATAATAGTTATAAACAAGAGGAACAGCCAGATAAATAGACTAATGTATGTCACATTATTTTAACAAAAAAGGAGCTTTGATGGAATTTTGCTGCGAGTTATTCTTGCATAATCAAAGACAACTCAAACAGTCTTGCTTCTGATATGGTTAGTTGTGACGTGAACAAACAACAGACGTGTCCACAGAAAAAATGTCAACACCACAGATTCAAATTACTGTTAAGATGAGGTATGTAGTATATTAAGCTAATGGACTGCACTTAAAGGGATAGTTCACCCAGAAATGAACATTTACTCATCATTTACTCCCCCTTATGTCATTCCAAACGTTTATGACTTACTTTCTTCTGTGGAACACAAAAGAAGATATTCTGCTAAATGTCTCAGTGCTCATACTGTCAAAGTCAGATGTGGACAAAAATAGTAGTTTTTAAATAGTTCCTACTTTAAAATATCTGTAGTTTCACAGAATATTTTTGGGTGAACTATAGTATGCTTTAAACAGTCTAGTTGGTACAGCCTGAATGGACTGTGTGTGTGTGTGTGTGTGTGTGTGTGTGTGTGTGTGTGTGTGTGTGTGTGTGTGTGTGTGTGTGTGCGTGTGTGTGTGTGCTTAATATTAATTTTTTTTCACCACCAGAAGTTACAGCAGGATCCAGTCTGCCAATTCTGCACAGAGGACTGATCTAACAGTGTTATGACAAACTATTCTATAAATAAGTGCCATCTGAGAACAGATTGTCTATGTGAAAAAGAGTCCTATGAGTCTTTAACACTCACATAAAATAAAAAAAATAAGCTACAGCCATTACAGCCATTGTTTTACTTCATGAATGAAAGGTTATACTGTAAGTGCCCCTTTGCATCCAGAGGGAGAAAGTTCTGTCACGCCACGCAGATTCCAGCAGGTTGACAACCAACCTGTGTTTACCTCGATCCTACAGCATCAGCAAACATAAACCTTCATTGCAATCCACATTGCCAAGTGCAAGACTTTATCCCTGCCAGGAAACCATTAGCCAACACAAGGCTATCAGAAAGTGCCATCTGCTGGAACAGAAGACAGCCATTGAAACCACTCTTTAAAACTCTGGAAAAACGTTGCCTGTGACTTCTCCCTAAAAAAAATAAAAAAGAACCAGGACCAAGGGAGGTGTTACATATAAGAAGGTGTTAAGTGATAGATAGAACTGAGATGTTGAATACAACAGAACTAAACTAAAGTGATTATACTTCATGCGGCCCCTGCTGCATGTTGTGTTTCTAAAAATACAGCCTGTGTGCCGTAGACTGGAACCAGCAGGCCCGAGCAGCACTCTTCTCTCTTTATTAATCTCATGCAGCTAAGACCGTAATAGCCATGGTAAACTAATCAAAAACCTCACGCTTTGCTACTTCTAATCACTGACGGAGTAAAACAAATGATGGTTTTATTTAACGATGAATGCATCACACTGGACATTACCGCTAGACAGAGACAATCACTGCTGGCTATGATTAAACTTTGGTCCTAAACTGTCTTTTACAGTTACAACTATCCATTTATTAAGAGATTTGCCAATAAATTAGCTCTTGCTTAATAGCCATTAAAATGTCTATAGGATTGAATCTAATCATTTAAGTGCGATATTTGTGTTTTCACATGATTTTATATATTTTAATAGGTTTATATTGTATATATTATTTTTATTGTATTATTATATGTAGGCTACTTAGATAAGTATCATGTTACAGGTCCTTTCTGTCAAAAAGCCAAAAAATGTTCTTAAAAGTTTGTAGAGCGACATCAAATGTATGCATAAGGTCCGATAAGCATTATCAATGCACATAAATGCTTCTGAGATATAAAATGGAAGTGGTAGTGGTACAGTATTAAAATAAAGGCACATACAGTGTCGAGAATGACATACCATCCATTAAACTAAAATGAAGCAATGTGTCGTGTCAGCATGGGAAAACTGCTATGATCTACTACGCTGCAGTGTCAACGTCTAGGAAAGAAGGTGTCAACATCAACTTAGGACTGCACACTCTGCACAGTTTTCCTTTGTGTCCATATTTGTCAACAGCTTTGTTAAAATAAAACTGCGCAAGTCTGCCCTGCGAACCACCTTGTTGTGATTTGTTTTTGGGGGAATTTGTGTGGAACAACAGGGTATAGCTCTACATGCTTTGACCGTAATAAACTGCAAGCTAATGATCTCTTAATGGACAGATTAATAGAAAGAGACAAATGTGAAGACCGGCAGTCCGGTCTTTGCACTGCACATAATCATGTAAGAATAAATACTGCACACGAATGCCAGAGAGCAGCATCACTTTAAGTGATGCAGGACTGAGAAGGATGCTGCAGCATCCCTGAAATGAACCCCCAAAAAATGTGCTTCCCACGTACGGCCCAAGTAAGACTGTTCAAGCTGTCTTAACACTACATACCTGTGGGATTTAGTTGAAAAAAGTTGAATGTTAAAGCTTTTGGCTGTGATATCTGTGATTGGTCTCACCAGAGCTCAAGTTATCCTCAGCTTTGCCTGCATTCACTGACTTGCTGCACAAATTTGACTGCAGATCAGCACACATAGAGGGGAAGAAGAAGACGCAATGGCTCTTACCACTTGGGTTCTTGTTCTTCTTAAGACTCTTGCCACAAAGACACTGCAGCATATGCGTTCCTTTGCTGAAAATGTTCCAAAGAAACCACATTGATTTGGGCGAGGAGCGATCCAACAGCTTAGACACCCTGATAAAGAACAGATCCCTGCGGTTGCATAATAATAAGAACACAATGGGATGCTCAGTTTTCCAGTAGTAACATAGAAAAATATGTATTACTATCCAAGCGTCTTCATGCACGAGGTAAAATATTCTCTTTAGAGCAGGCAAAACAAAGGTTCTTAGTAATAAAGGTTTGTCGGTAATAAAAATAGATACTCTATAAATTGCATGTGCTGCAGAGGGGGAACGTGCAGCCCGTTATAAACTAACGTGAAAGACACGGCGGATCTTTGCGTTCCCTATTAGTTCATCACTCAGATGAAGGGTGGATGGATGTGCACGGCATCAGAAGCCTGGAGGGGATGCATCCCATTTAAAAGCAGCGATACCTCCGAGCAAAGCGCACATTTCCAGCATCAGCTCAGTGTTTCTCAGGGAAGTCTTCCTAAAACCTGCTGCTGCTGTTGCTGTTGCTGCTGCTGGTCAGTAATATCCATGAGCTTTCATCAATGTGAAAGCACTGCACTGATCCTGATGCTGAGGATGCGGTTGGAGTGCGGCTTGATGTTTCACCTGTGCATTACAGATCCAGTTGCCTCCTGGAAAGTATCTCGCACGTATTCCTCTTTGCCTTGGATCTGTGTTGGATATAGACGAGAAGGAGGAGGGGTTGAATTGAAAGATTGCCTTTCCATTACGTAAAACACGTGGTTTGGACTCTGGCATATCACTGACGCTTTCGGCATTTCGGCATAGAGTAGCGTTGGGAAATCCGATGCATTTTAGCGAATCGGTTCGTTCGAACTACTCGTTTCGGTGGAGCGGTTCGTTTGAATCACCACTCAGAAAGTCTTCCTCATTTTAGTTTTCATTCTTCTGAAGTTCAATTAATATCGTTATGTTTGGGTGCTTAAATGTTTGTGTAACAGCTAGCCAAATTCTACCATAAAAGAGAGTCTGATTGTTTGGTTTCCCAGACACAATTTTCCCACGTTCAAATCTGCTTGATGAAATGAAAAAGAAAAACATGGTCTTACAGTTTACAGAAGGTCCATCTTAAAAAAATACTTAGGCCTATAGGCTAGAACAAGAATTTACAAATTGTTTGAACGGCTTGTTTCAGTAGGCTATAGTTTCACGCGCCGGCACTGCATTTTACCTTTCCTAAACTGTTACTATGTTTTCGATTAAGTATGCTACGGTAGCGACATAACACTTTTTGACTTCCTCAGTTTGTGTAAATTCACTTGGGGTTCAGACAGAGTATATATAAATAACTAAAAAAAATTGCCACATTAATATCATATGCAATATGGTTTTGTTTCATTAATGCAGTGTAGGCCTACTTTTTTCTTGGTTTAGCCTACTCTGAAATCACAAATTTAATTTCTCGTAGGCCTAGGCTACTATTTATAAGCAAAAAATAGTTTTTGCGTGAAAATGATGATGGGATGTGGAGTGCGTGCGTATTAAGTCAACTCATCTTAATTTATATAGCGCTTTTAACAATGTAGATTGTTTCAAAGCAGCTTTACAGAGATAAACATATAATTTAACAGAAACGTAACAGAAATTGTTTTGGCTTTATAGCGGTTCTTGAATATTATTACACGGCATAAAGTGCGTATCATTATGCACGCGTAAACTGCGTATCATATGCACACAAAAAACTTCGCGTAGGCTATAAATGGTAAGAAAAAATAAATTCGTGCTATAGATACGCACTTTCATGAGATCGGGCTGGGTGGGGCACATTGTAACATGATAGGACAGCTTAAAATGTTATCTGATCTAATAAAAAATAAATAAACAAGACAAACTGAAATATTGTGTAAATAAAATACAATTAGGCCTATTAACTTTTTCATATAAAATAATGTCATTTTTTAATAATTAAAAATAAAGTAATTTTTGAGTTTGACAACACACACAGCAAAAAAAAAAAACAGCTATACAGCATAGTTCAAAACATAAGTTCCTTATCATTTTAAAAATGCTATCTTTCGTACAATTGTTTTCCTTGAAGAAAAACAAAAGAGCAGTGTTCAATTAACAGGAAGCTCCACGCTTTGATTTACTGCATTAATCTACTTTACCGACCTACTTTTGTTCAGCCCAAGACTTGCCACTCTTCTGTGATGTCTAGGTCTTCAGGGAAGTGGGCTCCTTTGAGGCGCAATGTTTCTTGACTAAATTCCCCACAGAAAGTCTGACACAGCCCAATCATTCCCACTACAAGATGATCACAAAACCCGATTCTATGAGTCATCCTAGCAAGGGGCACTTCCCTGATTAAAGCAACAACACATTGCCGTAAATCCTTAAAAGATGAGCAAAGTGCATCAAATTTGAACACTATAGTACTCTGTCACTGTTTGAACCAAGCGTGACATCTTTGTGACACAGGGAGTTTGGTAACAGCACTTTAGAAAGACGACATTATGACCTGATTTTGCAGATAAGTGTCTGCAGACTGTCTGTGTAAGGGATAATGCAGCACTGAGGTTTTCTCTGCTCTTACTGCCAGACCTAGTATTGATCTGTTTCATGTAATGTAAAACATCATTGCACCCGTGGGAAAATCCTCTGACAATTTTGTCAGGCATCATTATTATACTTCTTTTTGATTATGCTGTAAATTGCTCATGCTGGAGGATTAAGATGTGTTATTATTGGTGTACTCTAATATGCATCAATCATTTAAAATGTAAAATATAAAATCAATTAAACTGCTAAAGACTTCTCAAGACCATCTCTGCTGCGCTAAAATTACCACAAAAACGCAACAAGCATAAATGAATGTCTAAAAACAATTTATTACATGGCTCTCTGGAAGACTTCAATCTGATATTGTGGTTGAATATTTAATGACTATTGTCCCTGATAATCAGTCAATTACTAATGTGTCTGTGTGTTTACTGTTTGTCACAATTACTGTGTGTCACGTCTTTTTACTCATAAAAATAAAATAATTACAGCTTTAGTGATTTAAATGATTAAGTATCCATGTAATAAAAGGGATAATGTACAGTTCATTATCATATACAGAAACCCCTTCAAAATCCTTATCATATCATCATACATTTTTAAATAATTTTCTGAATGCCTTTTTATCCCTTACATAACTCATAACCCCATAAGTTATGTAAGGGATATAATTTTTGTTTTTTGTTTTTTGACTTAAACTCCCACAGATTGTACCAAAACTTCTCCCATCAATGGAAGAGGCGCATGGGCAGCAACTGAAGCTTTAATATGAATCTTATGTGATGAGCACAGTGTCTGAATATTCTCTCTGCCTGTTCATGTGTACAAAACCCTCCAGTCTGTCCCTTCCACATTTACTAATGACTAGCCACTGGATGACACCACAGCACAATTCACTTGAATGAATGTTGGGCATGTCGGGACCCTAGGCGACTGCATTTATCAGGCCTTGACCTTCCCAGCAAAAAATAAAATATAAATCCAGTACTACGTGACTGTGCATGTAAAACCGCTTTTCTGCAAATAACGCAAAGGCTGACCCAGGCATTTCTGAGAATAAAAAAAAAGTTTGTTGACCATGTTTACAAAATCACCTTGATACTAGGTGAATATAAGATCTTAAAAGTAGTTTTGTTCATTTTCATAAAGGCAAATAAAGTGCAAGTGCCTCCACAGTATGACTAACAGGGCAAGAGTACTGAACCTGACTAAACCCACACACATGTGAAGCAGCACCTCTTCAAACAGTCACTTAGAGATGTTTTATCAGAATGACATGTTGGCTTCATATGCCTGCTTTTATAGTCTTTGGGTTTGGTTCTGTGTTCATATCAATTTGTGCCACTCTCATGCATGTTAAAAGTCTCTATCTGGACCAATTCTGCATGAGCACAATGTTTCATATAGAGAATGAAATGTAACTTACAAACCCCTGATTGAATTAGTCAGCCCATCCAAAAGCAGATTCCTGTACTTTTGGCAATGCATTTGGTCCAGGTCACCAGACACCAGCAATTCAAGGTTGTGTAGCATGAGGGACGAAGGATTGTTGGATTATAGAAATATGTGATTTATCCAAAAGTCCCCAAGAGTGAGAGCGTAATGCAAGTGAAACATAAAACGTAAAAAAAAAAACCTGTCCCTTGGTAGAGCCTAGGGCAAGTTAGACCTTTTACTGTCAGAGCAGCTTTAAAAGCACAGTAGTGATTGAGCCGAAATGGATACAGTGGGCATATTTGTCCATCGTCTTTACTGTCCCAGAGCTGCTGATGCACTTTTTCCCCTTCCATCGGATGACTTGACATATGCAGTTCTTTGACTATGCCCATGGATATTTACCCACAGCAAGAGTACTTTAATGATGCTGTTCTAAACACAAGACAGTCTCATGCTCCATGATAATCATCTCTCAGGGAGTATCCTAACCAGCACAAACTGAAAGGAGCAACATGTTCCATCAGCATGGAAACAGTACTCAAACAATTATCTGTGCTAATGGTTTGCTGACGTTTTCAGTGTGCCAATTTACATACTGTGATGCATATGTAAAAATCTCTGGGAAAACAAATATAACCCACTTATAAAATCTAACAATGCTGGGTTGTTAACGCATGTTTAGGTCCAATATGGACAAACCCAACCGTTGGGCTCAAAAGTTTAATTCAAAAATGTAGACCAATGGTTTGGTTTGGTTGTCCATATTTGACCCAAACATGGGTGGAACAACCCAGCATTTTTTAAGAGAGTAATCCTTCAAATAAATATATCTGAAGTCAAACACTTCAAGACCATCTCTGCTTAAAAAAAGTGGACTAATTTTATATTTTTTCTGTAGTCTTTACATTAATTTGGGCTACTGAAGTACTGTTGCATGGCTGTCTGGAATACTTAATTCTGACTATATTTTTGTATAATCTTGAACATTTATTAAATATTTTAAGTGCAATATATTTAATATTTTTGTATAATGCCTGCTTTAACCATTGCTCCTGGCAAACAATCTCCCGCTATCCTCCTCACAAAAAATGTGTCATATACTGGAAATAACGTCCCTCTAAATTTGTCCACCACATATGAAAATTTGTAACTTAAAAAAAGTGTTGCTATAGGGTGTTGCTGTCACAATTTATATTATAGTGGTTCCTGGCCTAAATTTAAAAAGAAAAAATCCACTCCCAAGTCGCGATGATGTTATAATAGATTCCACCCATTTTTGTTGCACAAAAAGTGAAAGATGCATTACATGCCAAGTTTAATACTTAGCAAGTTGTTCAAATTGTTATCTGTTAGTAATAGAAATGCTTGTCCTAGAGATTAGCATAAATTAAAAAAAACATAGATATTATTCAAGGTGTCCTCTACTGCATTATTGATATGCGCATGTAAAACAGCTAAACTGGCACGGATATTCTAAGCATAAACACCCACAAATACTGGCCATCAGACGACAGAGAGGTTTCAGTTACACTCTTAATAAGAGCACACTTCCCAAACAAGTCTCCTCAGCAGCGAGAGACCCTGTTGAGGATGTGACCACCACTAGACGTTACCCCTCCTGAGACGTGTTGCCTTGATCACTTTCCATCACAGTGAGAGAAAAACACCGATCTCACAGGCTCCTAAAGGAGCGCACGTCTGGCTCTTCGTTCTCAGTAGAGACTATAGTGCTCCCCAGCAAAACAACAGGGAACAACAGGTTTTTGTATCAGGCAACGTTGCTAGTTGAAATGTCTTGAGAATGTGCCACGCTTCCAACTTCCATGATATTCGTATAACAGCTGACGACACTAATGCAAATTCAGGCATAAACAAAAAAAAAAAAAAATCAAATAACAAGCATTGACTGTTTTTTCTTTACTTCCTCACATATGTTGACATGAGTGGAAATAATTACTGGATAAGTCCTTCAAAAAAGAATGTACTGTAGGCCTACATGTCCCTCCGGCGCTGGCTTATACAGCAGCGTAACAGTAAAGGGCAATTTGCTGTATCACACCACTATTGGGCATCATTATAGCGTATGTTCCTGCAGCCTGATGTTCATTTGGTATACTTGAAGTTCGCAGAAGCAAGAATAGATCATACACCACCGCTTTATAATTAGACACCAACAGGTCCAATTGCGCAAGAGGGAATTTTTGCACATGGGCATCATCTATAGGGAAAGGAGCTTACCAAACACGCTTTCTGCTAATGATGCCTGGCTTTGCCCGCTCCCTTCTGAGTTTCCCTGGAGCTAATTTACTGGAACATCGCCACCGTTGAGACTTTTTCAAGCTTTCGTTCCTTTGGATACAGATTCTCAAGACATGGATAATGAAGGAAAGCAACTAATGCATGTCGGGCAAAAAGAAGACCGCATCCTTTCCAGGTCACGTCATCAGAAAAGATGATTCATCCTAATCTGGTTTATCCTACAGCAGGCTCAAATTAGGAGTTTGTAATTATGAAAAACATCATTAATATTACATCAGGACATAATGGTAATGATGGAATGCAGAGAAAGCTTGCTTTTATGTCTACCAATTTAACAGTCTTACACTAAAACAGGCCATATCCTAAGAGCAAATTACATTGCTGAAATGTTGCTCTGTCTTTAATGTGTGCTGGCAAAAACAAAGCTGACACACTTAGATTATCTGAAGGAAGAACATCTTAAAGGAAAAGGTCAATCAAAAATGAATATTCTGTTCTCATTTCCTAATCTGTATGACATTCTTTCTTCCGTGGAACAGAAAAACACTATAAAAGTAGTTATAATATAATATGTAATTTAATTTCATACGAGTGAATTACATGCATCCTTCGTAAAACTGTGAACATATTTGAAGAAAGTTAGTCATAACAGTTTTGAAACAACATGTAAATCATGACTGAATTTTCATTTTTTAATTGAACTATTCCTTTAACAAAATGCTAAATCGAAAGAGCACTATCTCGTCACTGTCTCCTGAGAATGTTGCCATCTTGTAATCCTGCTAGCAGTATATGTGTCATTACTCAGCTACGGTACAAATTAGACACGTAACATTTTATTGCCAGTGATTAATTCATGAAGCAATTTTCAAGGCAATAAACTCAGACTTCAGTTGAGAATGAGGGGCTAATAATAAAGGAAGTCATCGTAGAAAGAAACCAACCAAACATGTAGTGATGCAACTCTGACAGGCATTACATTTCACTGGAATAAGAAATACAGTAACAGTAACTACAGTAGCCCTACCTATATATATATCAGATAACTAATGTTTGTTAGAATTAGGAATTTGGTATTAAACAGAGAAGCTGTATTATCGAGCAGTTACATGGAGATTTCTGTCTCTTCAGACCATCACACCACTCTCAATACTTCAACAGTTCATAAACACAAATAAGACATTTCTGAAGAAAAGGCCAAGAGATGACTCACTGCTATACAAACCAAAAGTCAAGAGAATAATTTGCACTCATTTAATCATTATACGAACAGAACATAATCACTGCTGTTTGGAGTGACATACTGAGTACAGTTCAGTAGAGGTTACGTTTACATGAACCACACTAGAACAACAGAGACATCAAAGTAACTAAGCAACTGTTGTCCGGTTTTAAACTCTATTACTATAAAGGCATTATATTAACATAAGCAAAAGGCTAATATCATTGCTCTTTATACAACTATAAAAGGTAAACGAACCAGCTAACTGAACATCAAAGATTTAAAATTAATCTAAAAAGGACACAATACAAGGGATATTTTGTGTGTGTGTGTGTGTGTGTGTGTGTGTGTGTGTGTGTGTGTGTGTGTGTGTGTGTGTGTGTGTGTGTGTGTGTGTGTGTGTGTGTGTGTGTGTGTGTGTGTGTGTGTGTAATAAATAACATTTATTAATATTATTTTTATCAGTGTTGATATATTGCTCATTTAAATTATATTAAATATACTTGCTGATTTAAAATTATTGCCCATATCTTATTACCAAGTTCAGGTGTTGTTGAGCTACGTGTCAAATGAATCACAAAGGCAATGAAAGCTACAATCTCCACACTCAATGTCCTTGGCATAGAAAACACAAAACATCATACAACATTAGCCTTACTTGTAAATGGACGCATATATCTGTGCTTCCTCTTAAAAGGTTATATATGATGAAGGTTGCTTAAATTCTGTTGGGTTCACAGTATATTAGAGGGCTTCCAGATTTTCCATGCATGCTGCTCTGCTAAAACAACAGCCCTGCAGGACACAAAATATTCATATCGGACAAGGACACTATATAGGCCATCCTTTAAATGGGTGAGGGTGCCCTCTCAATGGTGCTGCTGGGTTGAACTTCTTAAGAAAGTTTGGATAAGAGGCAAAGGGCAGGCAAAGCTATATAGGATGCATTTAGGAAAATAAGAGTTCATCAGACTGAATGGGACGCATTTACAGTGTCTCAGAGAGTATCATTTCATAAACTAAGCTGCTGTTTCTTACTGAATGGCTGCCATGGCAACAACCACATGACTAGCTCAAAACTCAAGCTGAACTCGTATTTCTGTTCATTGTGGTTTCTGGTGCAGCTGGATTCAGGCTACAGCGAAGCAAAAAAAATGCAACATCAAGCTTACCAACCTGTTTTGCCATGTGTTAATACATATCTGCAATACAGATGGGACAAAAACTGCTATGAGATGCACAGGAACAAGGTAAAATGAAAAATTGCTGGTTTATTTTGGACACAGTAGCCTACCATGGTAATATGTTATTATGTTGGTTATTCAATGGCATTCTTTGAAATATCATAGAGAACCATGTTGATAACATGTTATCTCTCAAAGTACAATATAATAGGCCTACATTTTTGTATGGCACATGACATAGCCAAAAAAAAATACATGTAAAGTTGAATTTAATAAGATTACACCAAGTGCTTCTTTGTATAGCATATGCATATTATTTCAAGGTTAAATCCGCAAAATCAACTATCAACACTACTCCCCCGAAAACCTATCACCATCTACAAGTCAAGTTTAAGAAAATACAGGTAGGACAACTGAACTACATCGTTTCATGACCACCAGATGCCGACATTTCCGTCGATGATTATCAAAGGAAAATTCTAAAAAAAAAATAATGATCAAGGAAAGCATGGGTAACACATGCTTTTGCAAGTAAATAAATGTCACACAGCCCTATCCTTCACTTATCTATCATATCCAGCTTGAAGAAGAACGAGTTTCGAGAATCGAAAGAGAAAATCAGATGCTTCTAGATAAAATGGCCCATATAATGAAGACCAACGGGGGAGTTGACTGCAGAAATGACTATGTAAAGAAAAGGTATAAAATATCCAATAATATTACATATTTAATCATTTACATGATATTCAGTCATATCTAATATATTGCACTTTATGGCGTTTCAGTCTTGGCTCAGAAAAAAGACTGCAGGAGCTGTTTCACATCACCAAAGAGAATCAGCGTATCCTTCAGCGTTTGTCCACATGCAGGCCACATCACAGCGTTCAAGTGTGGGGCGAGCAGTGGCTCAAAAACCTTGAGCTCATGGAGAATATAGGGAGATATCCGCGTCTGTACACCGCACAGGTCGGCAAATTATTACTAAAATGTACAGATTTACATTTTGTCTTTACGTAGCCATAATTAATATTTATTTGATGCAGTTTAGGCTACTTATTAGGCTACTTATTTATGCATATTCGTGTTCGTGCATACATAATAATGCATATAGCCTACTCTGACTTGAGTTTTTCCATATTCTGTGCAATTAAAGAGATCCTCCTTGCCACCCATTTCAAGCCAAGAAAACTGCAAGAAATGAGGATGAATGGTCTGCTAATATAAAGAATGAAAGGAAGGAATATGATCAGAAGACGAAATCTGAACGTGAACACAAAGTTACATCTGAAGACGAAGCGTAATTCTGCAAGACAGAGAGCAAATCTATGTTGAAATCATAAGTTAATTCGTAAAGATGTTTTCTAGGCCTATATCTGTCTATAATGCTCGAATTAAACGTTCTTTGCTACTGCTTTGGAAAAGTTAAATTGAGGAAAAAAAATACCAATCATAACCACTAGGGCTAACTGTCAATGTTTTAATCACAGACTGGAAAGAGATATGTTGTAATGTTTTTCTCTTTTTTATTTTATTTGATAATTTTATCTCTTTTTTTCTTAACTGTATTTGTTGTCTCTGTGCGATATATATATCCCCCCCCCCCCAATCTAGATAAATGCATTAAGTCAATCATATCTGACCATGTGTCTGACATATGACCATATGAATATGACTCCAAACATGACATGAGATTCAGACATTTTATCTACACATTCTGTCTGTTTATATGAAATATATTTTTATGAACTCTTAAATTCTTGATTAGGAGCTTAATTAAATTTATTAAATATATATATATATATATATATATATATATATATATATATATATATATATATATAAATATAATAAATGGTTTTAAATGACAGTACTTTTTGTAATCGATTAGCTATGCCTGATCACGAGAGGCGCTATCAAAACACCACTCGAACTTTCTGAATCGACTAAGCGGGTCTGATCAAGTCGCCGAACATCACAAGGGTGGAATTAAATGAAAATGTCTTTTGGTTAAAGGATTAATGACATCTCTAAACAGCAGACATTGACATGGTGTAAAAGAACGACGGCACAGGTAACGTTACGTCTAAGATTTATGCTATGATACATGTAACTGTTATGCTGTAGTTTATCAGACAGCTAACGTTAGCTCTGCTAACTTTACCGGGGGGCCTTTGATAAATGGAAACAGGAAATTTGACGTTGTTGTCAGAAATTCATTGTGTGTGTTAAATATATTGTAATGTAAAATAACCACAAGCAAAGCTGATGTTTGTGAATTATAAGCCTAGCAAATTAAATGAATGAAATACTCTCCGATAACAGCATCTACAGCAGCATCACAGCTTAAGTGTGACACATCTCAGTATGTATCTGTATTTATTCGCTCTGTAGCTTTCTATTATGTGTCGGCATGTTCGCTAATGTGCATTTTCAACGCGCAAAACCCATTTAACGTATAGTTTTTCTCTTCCACTTCACACATGATTTATGTTTTGAGCTTTCTAAAATAATAACAGTCTTCCTGCCGTGTTTGTAATAGTAATGCACATATACGTAGGGTTAACGCTCTCCAGCAGTCGTAAAGTAAGCTCAACGTATATGATAAAAAGTACAATAAACGCCATGGAAAGTCAACTTGTCCTACTATGGCGAAGGCTTGACGCCTGTATGACGCCTTGGCGTGCTGCCGGAAATTTCCTACTTCCCACCTCTGACGTCGTGGTTACGAGCTTATCGTATTCAAATTTTGACTTGAGAGGCTATTCGTGACTCTTTTTTCTTCTTCTTTTTTTAAGAAACAAGTAGGCCTATTTACGATCATTCCGATAGCACGTGAAGGCAGCTTTAGTACTCTTACCTGATTGCGTGAAAGGCAGACGTTAGTATGTTAGCACTAGTCAGGTGAGCAGTTAGTTGATTGGATGGTGGTACAGCCAGAGACGGGCTTTGGTACAGCTAAAGTCAGTTTGAAATAATTAGTATTCATGAGTAGGCCTTCGCCATAGTACAATTCTTAGGGAATCACATGACATATTAAAACTCATGTTTTCGTTATCCGGCCTTTTTGAGCCATTACTCGATACACGTCACTTGGTCACATACAGTTACTTTAAAGTGGCGATATTGTTTTTGAAATTAGTGGATAATAGATGATAAATTATGTAATGATTAGCTAGCTATTACTTTCTCACTGACATGCCTAGAGGAATCATAAACAGGCCTATTACTTGACTGAGACCTTATAACACATTATCCAGAAGTCCTATTGGTCAACTTCTCTTAGTCTTCATTTGTGATTTTTGTTTTGTAGTCAGCAATCCTGTGTAATCACATGTTCTCATTTACTAGTGTTTTGTAAGGTTAACATCATATAGTTCACATGACTGACTTCCCCATAAACTTGTGCTTTAACCTAGAGTTGCTTTGATATCAGAGAGGTTTTGTTTAGAATACAATGCGGATTCATCATTCATAAAGACATCAATAGCATGAAACCGCTGCATTTTATCAAACGTGTACCTCTTAATCAAAATTGTGCATAATTTATGGGGTTATTTGTGGATATTTGTGAAGTTAATTATTTTTGCAACCTATTCAGAATGTAATAATAATAATACTAAGAAGAAATTTTAAATAAGATATTATGGCATAATTTTATGTTTGAAACCTTTCATATAAACAAAATGTATAGCCTAAATAGAAACAGTTTTAAAGCTGTTGAGATAGTTGAAAAACGTTTGTCCAACAGTGTCAGGGTGGTGCAACTGGTCTTTTATTTATTATGAATTGACAAAGTAATAACAGTAAGCGACTAAGTGTGATAATGCAGCATCCAGAGGACCCCAATTGGTCCTTGTGGCAGAGAGAAAAGGTTTATAGATCTTTTTTAAATACTGATAAAAGTAGCTACTTTTTAAGTTTGTGTAGGTTGGTACACTTTACATGTCAGATACAACCAATGTAAAACTAGGAAACCTGTTATTGTATTTAAAATTTCTACGTATAAACTTGCATAGGCAAAAGTTCATACAGGCATCCAAGTAGAAACCTGTAAAATTAGTTGCAAAAGTCAACAATGTCCCTAGGCCTATATGAAAAAAAAAAAACATTATTTAAGCTAAATAAATAGACGAATACATTTAGGCTAAGCTTATCTATTATTGTATTTTTAAAATTATTGTTTTAAGTTACCAGTAGTTAAAGATCTACATTAAAGATGTTTTACACTTTCAGATATTTTCATGATCATTTTTAAAAATAATTTTAGATGCCACTATCATATCAAGTAAAGAAAAAAGTTATAATTTATACCTTGTAGTGCTTTATTTTTATATTTGTTAATTTAATTTCTTTCTTGAATGCTTCCGTTAAATGCACCTACTGTAGCAGAAAAAAATAAAGCACTGTTTATTTAATTTGTATATTATATGTTGTGTATATGTAATGTGTATTTTTGTTCTTATCTTTTAATAACAAAGAAAATAATGACAAAGATTTTTTTCTTCGCCACTTTGGCCTAAATGTCTGCCATTCCTTTTTCTTTTTTCTTTTGTTACCTTGTAAGGCTTTGTTTTTAAAATAGGGACATTAGTTTGGCTGTAATGCTCAGTCACTTGCAAAATAGTAAAACCAACATGAAAGAGAATCATGATAGAATCGTGAATTGTGATTTTCCTGAAAAAAATCGTGATGTGATATTTTTGCCTACCACATGACCAAAAAAAAAAAAACTTTCAAAAAATGTATTTAAACACTTTGAAATGTTATTTGAAACATGTTTAAACACATTGTTCTTTAATCAAAATATGCTTTACTTTTTGGGAACTTTATTTTTCCACCCTAGCATTTAAAGGTGGGTTATGTGATTCTCTTTTTTGTCCATTTTTTCAAAATCACTTGAAATCCTATTCATAACCCACTTACAGCCACTGAGTTAGAAGCACTGAAATGAAAATTAAGCAATTTAATCATCTGTGGAACGGGCAGGACTCGAAAAACTCCAGCCAATAATTTCCAAGACCTAGAATCATTGGACAGTAAGTCCGTCAATCAAACGGTTGTACCATACCCCCCTCCCCCCTCACGCAAATCAGGGCCAGTGTTGGACTAAAGAAGGAGGACCATTTGAGTTGTGTATTTTCAAAATCTGCCAGCCGTTTTGCAAATCACATACCCCACCTTTAAATAAAATCAAATATAGGCTACATTAAATAAATGTATTTGGAATTGGTTTGGTTTGAATTGTCCCGCAGGGGCAGTGACATGGCTGCCGAAGACAAGGCTGCGATGGACTGGAGCTCTGAGCCGCCACTCTCGCCCACCAGTCCCTCCCACCTGACGCACTTCAAACCCCTGACCCCCGAGCAGGACGAGCCGCCCCTGCGCTCCGCTTACAGCTCCTTCGTCAGTCTGTTCCGTTTCAACAAAGGTGAAACAGATTTATTTTGGCCATTATGCCATACTCAACATCTGCATTTGCACCTGCATTTCTTTCTTTTAAGTCTATAAATAATTCATTTGTTTTCAAATTTTCACAGTTTGTTTTCTGTCATCAAACACTGATTTTTGGCAAGAATTTGAGTGGGAAATGAGTATTGTGAACCATCACTTATTTGGAAGCTTCAAACAAGATGATTTTGGGAGAGTTGATTGCATTTAACAACGATGAACTTATCGCATGTGCACCAATCACCGACAGGGGCGGGTGTTGCTCCGACTTTGCGTCCAGCCGTGCACGAGCTCAAAACCTCACAACACCCTGTCGGTGATTGGTTGAAACACTGTTAATTTTGGTTGTGAGTGGTGGTTGTACCCATTTGTTTTTGTGTGCAGATTTCAGAGCCTAGGCTGCATACAGAGACGCGGTTTTTGGACGGCATGCTTATGGGGCGGGCAGCTAGCGGATCGTTAGGAAAGATTAGATGAATATGATCATTTTATGTTTCGGCCTTTTTTGGGCCTGAAATGACTGATACAACTTTTAAGTTGTTTGTTTTCTGTCATCAAACACTGATTCATGGATATCCCCCTCCATTGCATTGCTTTATGCAAGTATCTGAATGTAGTCCCTTTTAATAGATCAATACATAGCACTTATTTGGATGCATAGTACTTTCTATTACTGATGGCTGTACACACCAAACCTTAACCTACCACAATAATTTTGTTACTTTGATTTGTGGAATAAAAGTTCAAGGTTATGTAGTAGTCATTCTGCTTTTAGAGAGTTCAGGATTCTGCTGGAAATTCCAGAATGGCAGAGCAGGGAATTGAAGAGTCATGTGACAGTGCTCGAGATGTGCCAAGAACACAGTGTGCATTCCACTCGACGACTTCTTTTACTCTCATGTTGTTGTTGTTGTTGTTGTTTTGTCCTATGTATAGTATCAACAGGCTATTCCTGCTAGAAGCATTGCAGTACATAACTGAAAAGGGAATTATTATAATTAAGTTATAAAAGCTTAGGAAATTTACTCCAAACTGTTAATAGGACTGACAGGAATAGATGATTTGAATAAATGCTCTCTATTAAAGAAGTAGTACACCCTAAATTGAGGGGTAAAAAGAAAAGCTCACTGTGAAAAGTAGTGAAACTTTAAACTGTATGTGTACTTAATTAAGAAAAGGAAGAAAATCGAATGGGTTTAACAAAATTTCAGCCTTTATAAGTATTTAACACACATTCTCTTTTGCTCTGTTAGTACGAAGTTGCATTCGTGTTAGACATTGTTATTTAATGATTATTTTTAGGTAATATATTCTATCATCAAGTCATTGGAGCTGAAGAAAAATCTGATTACTACAAAAGAGAAGTTTCTGGAATTCAAATTACATTTATTTTAATATTAGTCTTGATTTACAGTTAATCAGTGTGATTATCTGTACAATCTTAAATTCAAACTACATTTATAGTGAACTCTCTAACCTCTCCCTTTCATTCCTTTTAGAAAAAACAGGTGCAAACATTGCACCAGCAAAAAAGCTTGCTAAGCTTGGTAAGTCTAGCTTTTGTACAGAAATGAAAGTAAAGTAAGTAAATAAAAGTATAGAATTAATAAATAGGGAAAATGATTTCAGAATAAGAAAATTAAAAGAAGAAATGTCAACACAATGCAAATTCTTTCTTAAAATCAGACAATCACCACAAAATTTCTACCCAAATCCACCATTTCCTCATGAATCTTCTACTTTCTGACCAAGCTTTTCTGTTGGTTTCAATCATTCAGAGGAAGGACGGCCTCCTTCAGTGACAGAGAAAAGTCAATCGGCTTCATCATCACCGCAGGGGCCACGGCACAACTGGACAAGTCCTTCCCATTCCATACATGGCTCTGAAGCCCACAGGAAACATCCAGAGCTTCTCCGAAGAACATCCACTGCTTCAGGTACAAAAAAAACACAATTTTACATGTCTTTTAACCTGTCCACAATTAACATCCAGGTTTTAGAATTATTTATGCTGCATCTTTTGATTTTGGAGTGAAATATTGACCCGGTCACATTCAGTAACCCTATTCTTCTATAGAAGACAATGCTAAAATCATGTGTTTTGCTGTAGATAAAGCTATCGTTCTGAATTCTTTAAAGCATGCTCTTTCTAGAGTTAGAAAAGGCTACCCTATCATTGGTCTCTTTGATTGATGACTAGTCACTGCAGCCTGGTTCTCACAGGGTTTATCATTGAAGATAACAGTTGATTCAAAGGCTAGACTCTGCCCTCAAATAAACCATACCACTCTCAGGAGGGCCACTGGACATTTACTGTAAGTGAAAATTCAGGCAACAATTCAGTAAAACCATGCAATTTCGTTTTTGTGTTACGCTAAACCTGCTGTAAAACTACATTCTGGAATTATGGCAAGAATTTGATTGGGAAATGAGTATTGTGGACCGTCACTTATTTGGAAGCTTCAAACTAGATGATTTTGGGGGTGTTAATTACATTTAAAAACGATAAACTTATCACATGTGCAGAAATCTTTTAGGCTAAAGTTGTGTTTATGTTCCTTTCTGTTCACAGTGGAGTGGGAAGGTGAGGATTCTTTATTTTATTTCCTTGAAATGAATCCCTAAAATTATTATCTGTTTGAATTCATCAGCACTGATTTTGAGTATACCGGTATACAATTTTTTTTTTTTTAAAGTATTTTCTTTATCAGTATTTTTTTTTGTTGAGATTTTTTTTTTAATTAATAAGATAAATGTCCTTGAGAAAAACAAAAATTCTAAGTCTTGTTTTCAGACACTATATCTCTAATTAGGTGTATTTTTCTTACCACTTTAAACTACTGGCCAAGTCAAGGTAAACTTGTTTTATCTGAAAACAAGTCTTAGAATCTTATCTTACTCGCAAGTAAATGTATCTTGTTTTAATGATATTTTGATGTGCTTACTGGAAAATAATACAAAAATACTGATTAAGAAAATAGTTTTTGTAGTGTATAGTTTTAAATGAACCACATTTGTTGCATGAAAAGGGTGTGCCGAACGGACTGCCTGAAGTTCTTGCTCGATACCTTTGGTGCTGTGAACTGAACATTTAGTGGTTGATCTTAGTAATTTCATATGCTTCTATTCTTTAAGTCTATTCATGAGAATCATAATCCCACAAAAAAATCCTAAGAGTACTCTCTGGCCTATGCCGGCTTACATAAGCAATCATTGACGGGATCAAGAGTGCTGGTGGATATTTCACTGCAAGCTTTGGCTTTGAATGAGCATGTGTGCCATGTATTTTCACATGCATATTGTATTTTAGAGTAGGTTTAACATCTTAATTTATTCATTACTGGTGCTTTTGTATTTTTAGAGGGTCGACGGAAATCAGAAGCCCCTCTGGGCAACCACGATCCCCGAACTGCTGTCCAGTTACGCACAGCCCTCAAGAGACTCAAGGAGATCATGGAGGGGAAAAGTCAGGTATTGATTTCCAGTGAACTAAGTGGGAAAATTTCTATACAAATGACTCAAAGCTTATAGACAAAAGATGTATGAGATGTGATTCGTGTCTTTATGTTCCAGGACAGTGATCTGAAACAGTACTGGATGCCGGACAGCCAGTGTAAAGAGTGCTACGACTGCAATGAGAAGTTCACAACCTTCAGACGGCGTCACCATTGTCGACTCTGTGGCCAAATCTTCTGCAGCCGATGCTGCAACCAGGAAATTCCTGGCAAGTTCATGGGCTACACGGGTGAGTGTTGTTGGGGTGTTTGCTTTGGGGAGCGAGGGTCTCGTTCTGACCGCTGGTTTGTGGACGTAGCCTCTGTAAAGAGGCTTTCGACAAGGAGACGAGCAGCTATGTCAGATTAAGAGTAAGAGCACCTCTAGCATGCTGCGTGTGTTTGCAGTGTTTTTTTTGGCCTTTGATTTAAATGGGTTGTAGTGTGAATTTTGAACTTTGTGGGCTAACTGGTGTGATTCTGAAAAAGGTAAGAATTTGTCTGTGCACTTTGACCTTTTAGGAGAAATCAGTACTTACTTAAAGCTGCCGTCGGCAACTCTGGCTGATTGAGTGGACTTAGGCAAAATTTTGAATGTTTACAATAGTGTTGGGCCATCGCCCTATCATTAGCCTGTGAGATCGTCGATACACGATATTATCGTGAGGGGCGGGGCTTATTTATTTGATTGTATTTACTCATTAATTTGCTTGTTTAATTACTTTGTTTTATATATGAGGATATTTTTCTATTTTGCTAGCTAAGGTGGAGTGTTTATTAATAGTCTAAATCAGGTTATTTCCCGGTATAGTGAGGTAAAAAAATTATAATTCTACTCATTAGTGTATCTGACTCCGATCATTCAAACATGTTAGCGGGAAATTTACGGACGCATTATCCTCATGCCGTTACAGATGCTGCATTTTGACTATAGCCTTCTTCTGAGATGAAAACACGCTTTTATCATTTCTTGGGTGAAGAAAGTGTTTGCGATATATTTCCTCCTATGACTCTCTGTCTGGATGCATATAAATTCACAGTAAGGACACTTTCCTGTCATATGCGCACTTCAATAAGCCCAAAGAACGCGGGTCAATGTGTTTTAATGCCGGGAGAAATCAGGGAAATGGCCAAAAATCTAGCTGAGTCAATCGGTTTATAGGCTACTTAAAATGCGTTTACATGACCACATGCACTGTCAGTTTATTCAGCATAATCGGGTTAAGAACGTGCATGTAAACGCGCTCACTTATTTCCAGAAAGTGAAAGCAGAAACGGACTTTCGGCATCATCTGCTTAACGCCACATTCTCTCAGAGACGACGATGGATATAACGGTATAGCAACTATCTTCATTTACTGGCTTAATATTTCTCTTGTGAACCTACATTAATGACAGTGAAAAAATGAGAAGAATATCTTGTTAAACAAGTTGTTTTTTAAGTGTTTGAAGCTGCTTTTGATTTTCACAGACAGATGACTGATTTGTGCCGTGTTCGTGAACTAAAGACTGTTATAGGTCTATATAATTTTAGTGATATATTATTAACATTTTGTAATCTGACGAACAACACCTAGAATGATGCGTCTGTTATAACAAGCACTCTTGACGATTTGTCACCTTACAATTCAATATTGATGTGGGATGTAGTTTTGTAGTCGGTTTTAAACACATTTTCTTTGAGGAGTTCTCAATCCTCGTTATGAATTTAGGCAAGACAAATTAATTGTAGTTCCTAATATAAATTTAATAACATTATAACCTTATAATAATGATAATAATAATAATTATTATTATTTAATACCTTAATGGGAAACCGAGCCAAATATCGTATTGATATCGTCAAAGGCAGCAGCCATCGGCGACATCTCTGACTATCGTCGATACTATCGTCTATCGGCACAACCCTAGTTTACAACTCTAATGCCCCTCCCCCACTATCAACGAATGCCCTCCCACAGAGTTCGTGCTCGTCAGTGCGCCATCACTCTTCGCTACTGCGCGAACTTCAGGCGTGTGCATGTGATTGACATGTGCATGTAGGACTTGTGATTGACAGTCATATCTCACACCCCCCTGCGCTGATTGGACACTATGAACCGGGAGCAGTGGATTTTTGCAAAACAAATAACACGCTCCAGGTGGAGTTAGAAGCTCGGGTTTTTTTCTAAAACCACTTTATTTATGTTGTTCTGTCGGAATATAGTGTTGAATTCGCTGAATATGATAATAAAAAAAAGTTGCCGACGGCAGCTTTAAAAAGCCTCATTATTTCCTTGAAGTTTTTTTGCAGATATTTTAATGCTGTAAACTCACCTTAACTATTCAAAACATGACATTCTGTCAGACTGAATTCTCAGAGAAACTGTAATCTTGCTTTGGTTGTTCTTGTATTCAGGCTGATTTTGGACCCCAAACATTTAACCATAGACATTTTCAGGGTACAGTAGTCCCTCTGGGGATCACAAGGGAGTCCATTCTAGGCGGTCCTTGGAAAATGTATGAGATTTTTTATTTATTTAAAAAATATATTTGGGCTGAAAGAAATTAATTAATTAATATTTAATCAAAATTGAAAAAAAATTTGATTACCAATTTAATTTGAAAAAAATGTGAGAGCAGTTTCCAAAAGGGCACGTGGCAGATTGCTAGCATCTGCATCTTCAACACTCGTTACACAGTTCAGTGGTTAAGACGATTTCCGTAGGGATCTCATGACGTCAGTCCGACGTACCATTGATTGTGACAGACTGAACTGTTTGGGTTACTAGTGTAACCCTCGTTCCCTGAAAGAGAGAACGGAGACGTTACGTCTTCCTGCCACAGCCCTGAACCACCACTGAATGGCCGAGATTCCTGCCTCGGCTCCTCAGCAAAACATGAATGAAGTGAGTAATGCCGGTCATATTTATACCTGTATGTACGGGTAGGTGTGACTCGGCATGCAAATCTCACTGGCCAATATCCATTGGCTCGTTTTATCATCACTTGGATGTGATTTGAGCTCCCAGGCGAGACCCCATAACATCAGTCTGACGTTATGTCTCTGTCCCTCCTTCAGTCCTAGACGTTTTATTTATTTTTATTTTTTTTCATATTTTGAATTATCATGTTAATTTTTAGTCATTTCATTATGTGCTTTTGACATTTTATTAGCTTTTTTTTGTTTTTTTAATTGGTTTTTGGTTAATAATATAATTTATTTTTATTTCAGTTTTAGTTAGTTTTACTGTTTATTTATTTCCAGTTAATAGTTTCAGTGCCTCAACTTAAACTTATTTCAGTTATTGCCAGGGCAACATTTCTTATTTCCCTTTAGTTTATGTTTTTCAACACATATTTTATCATTTATTTTATTTCAGCTTATTTTAATTAACAGAAATGTTTTAATAGTTTTAGCTTTAGCGATAATAACCTTGGTTGATTGTCTAACTTCTCTTTTGGCTTCATACCCCCCCCCCCCCACCCCCCCCACCCCCCCACCCCCCCCACCCCTACTGCAGGTGATTTACGAGCATGTACGTACTGTCGTAAGATAGCGTTGAGCTACGCTCACTCAGCTGACTCAAGTTCCATCGGAGAAGATCTCAGCGCCCTGTCAGATTCGGCCTGCTCCGTGTGTGTGCTGGAACCCACCGAACCACGCACACCTGTGGGGGGCCGCAAAGCTAGTCGGAACATCTTCCTGGAAGAGGACCTGGCCTGGCAAAGGTGAAAACTACAGAAAAGGGGCGGGGCATAAAGACATATCACTATCTATTCCATTGTTCCTGCTCACTTTACCTTATCCCTATGGTGTTTCCCTGCTCTGTTTTAACACTGCTTTCTTACCATACTCATTTCTCTCGCTGTTTATCTCTTTCACATTGTTATGCTCAGAACTGTATTTTGAAAAGTCACACCTCCTTGCTTTTTTCCCTCTACTGTAACTAATGTTTACTCTTTTATGAACCATGTTACTCCTATAAAGCTTTTTTAACTTATGGTACAGACCCCCCAGACATAGCAAATCACGTAAAACGTAGTCACAGGACTATTAGGATGCAAATGAACGTCAACCCTCTCTGCTCACCTCTATTTAATCAGCTGTCTCCTTCTGTGTTGTGTCTGTCTCAATGCTCATCTTTTCTCCTTTCTCTTTCCATGCATAGAAAAAATTCCATTGGGATGAGGAAGAAGTGAGTTTTAGTGTTACTTTTGTTTTGCATGACCTCCTAGAGAAGACATGCTGCTGCTCTTGAGTGTGACTGTTTCATGCAAAGCTTGACTGTCATTTATTAACGTACTATTTCAAAGGGAAACAATTAAAATGCTGCTGATGTTCATTTGTGTGTATGTGTGTGATCACTCTAGTCATCAGGAATCTCAGAACAGTGGTCTCAGTTCCAGACTTACAGTAGTCCAAGAGGATATGGGCAAGTCACCAGCCAGGAAGAGGTGATTATGGTGTAGTTTGGCCAGAGATTCTTTACTCATTTCAATGCTTATGTTTACAGATTCTAAATACAATGTTATCCATTTATTGCTTGTGTTAAGGTCAGCTAGTGTGACCAACCTGTCTTTGGACCGTTCTGGCTCAGCCATGGTTCCTGCCTACGAGAGTTCAGTTAGTCCACAGAACAGCCGAGCCGTATCCAAGACCGACCACAACGAAGAGGAGCGAAAGATCCTTCTGGTACGAACTTGTCTTTCACAGATTCCTCCTCAACTTTCCTTAACATTTGCATTGTTATATTATGTGTTATATATGTTGTTATATAATTATAACGGCTGATTATCTTGTAGGATTCTTCTCAACTTAAAGATCTATGGAAGAAGATTTGCCACAACAGTACAGGGATGGAGTTTCAGGACCATCGGTACTGGCTGCGTACTTACCCCAACTGCATTGTCGGTAAAGAGTTGGTCAACTGGCTCTTACGAAACGGCACTATTTCAAATAGGTAAGAACTTGGTTCATTACATCTTCAAGTAAGGTCAGACATTCAAATATTAATTTAAGCTATAAGTTATTTTGTCAAGTCACATTTATTTATATACTGCTTTATACAATACAGATTATTTCAATGCAGCTTCACATTAATAAACAGTGAAATAATTTGTATAACATGTTAATGTTGTTAAACTTTCAATTATTCCGACACAGGGCTCAAGCCATAGCTATTGGGCAGGCTTTGGTAGATGGTCGCTGGCTTGACTGTGTAACCCATCATGATCAGATCTTCCGTGATGAATATGCCCTCTATCGCCCTCTTCAGGTTGGTATAAGTAGAAATATGTGCCATAGTTACTGTATGTTAAAGGCACAATATGAAAATATTTGCTTTAAAATATCCCCAAAAAACACTAGCAGTGTTATATATTTTGTTCAGTTGTGTACTTACATTATCCCAAATGTTTTCAACAATGTTTAAATCCAGAGAAATGTGCAATTTTATTCAGTGTAATGGCCCGTGTCATTGTGTCGCTGTCAATGACATCGTATCTGCCTTACCCTCAATTTCCGGTCCTAGTTCCGTAAAAAACATGGAAACACCAAAGATGCTTTCGTATATTATGTGTTTTATTAGACTTTCGAGCAACTGTTTGTATACCTTTATCGACAAATAACTTCAAAATCATTGTTATGGTCTTATTGTTTGAATCACGTTTTCTTGATTTACAACGAGTAACGTTTGTACCATACCTCAGAGACAACAGTGGTTAAAATAGCATAATCAGCATTTTCTTCACCATCTAATATATTTTATAATTAACTGCATGCCATTTCGCAACACAAAAGTCATCCAGCTTTTATAATATAATATTCTAACAACAATCTAGCTTACTGCAATGTGCAACAAGTGTCTCATACCAGCCACCGAGCAAACTTTTTAACATAACTTTCAACATATTCGAATGTATTTATGATTGTTTTGATCGAGTAAAACAGTGCTGCATTACCCCACAATTTTAATTCGTTAAAATAAAGTCACCTGTATCAGTAGTAATTCAGCACTCGCGGCTATTTCATTAGAATGAGATAAAATATGCATATATTTTTTGTGGAGGTGTAGATGACAACTCCTGTGATTCCATGCTCATTCACAGTGTCATCAAGTTACGCCTTTGTTATTGTTTTAAATAAGCGACCTTTAGCGGAAAAACTTACATACTGTCCTTTTAAATTTAATATTCAGTTTCTGTTGAAATTACATGACTGTAATATAACTGAGCAGGCTAGTTACATGCTAACTGAATACACTATTTTTGTCATTCTGATTTGGATTATTTATTGTAATGAGCACTATACAAATAAATGGAATTGGTTTGATTCCTTCTGTCATCATATTAGTAATGCGTTTGTTGACTTTCAGAGCACAGAGTTCTCAGAAACCCCCTCTCCAGACAGTGACAGCGTGAATTCTCTGGAGGGACACTCTGAACCGTCATGGTTTAAAGACATCAAGTTTGACGACAGTGACACTGAGCAGCTGGCAGATGAAAATGACTTTGTCACACCAAGTAAGTATCCCATGACTGCTGATATCCTATAGCAGTCATTATGTCTTTCCTTTATCAACCTGCTGGCCCCCTCTCACAATTTTCCAGACTCGGCCAGCCCCAGCAAAAGAACATCCGTCAGTAGTTTCCATTCTGCAGTGGACAGTGACTCCGCCGCCTCCATCAACCTAAACATGGAGCAGGACAATGTCAATTTCCACATCAAGAAGCAGGCCAAGTACCCCCATGTGCCTCCTTACCAAGCCGAGCAAAAAAGTATGGAGCCCCATGACCCATTCACCCCAGAAACCGACATCCATGCACCAAGTGAGGAGAGGCGGAGAGGCCCATTGGCCATCCTGGTTTGCCTCTGTCTGCTTCAAAAGCAGCACTAACTCACTGGCTTTGTTCCAAACCCTAGTGAGCGGCCTCACTATATACTGTCTACATAGGCAGCAACCTTGTAAGGCTACAATCTAACGGCATTGAAACTTATTGATGATTTGTCAAAGGCACAGCATTAATATTCTGGGTCAAAGAGTGGGTGTAAAATGGTGACGAAAAACTAAATTATTGTGCAAAGTCATGACTAACAATTTAAGTGGGCCTTAGGGAAAAAACTAAGATTTTTATTTTTATTTTATGTATGTATGGTGTGACCTCTTTATTAAGCACAAAAACACATTTTAATTATTATAATAATTTTTATATTTATTTTAACAAATTATTTGTAATTGTTTTTTAACAAATGCTATCTCAGATTTAAAAAAACAAAAGAAAACACAGAGATCTCCATAATGCAGTTATCCATGTGCTACAGACCTAAGCTAAAATGAAGCATCTTATGAAACAGAATAAAATCCTATCTAGGTAGGCAGCTCACTAGGGTTTGGACCAGAACCAATGTCTTGCTGATCTGAGACCCACCACTCAATACTAGTCCGACCCTACAAAATATAATTAACAATTGAAGTAACTGCCCTAACTATAGCATACAGTCCTGCATGACTGATGTCTTCCTTCCCAGCCTCACATTATTTCCCTTCCCAGTCCAACATTTCATATTAACGCATTTCCAGTTTGTCATACTACCTCAAAAGCATGGTTTGCTGCCATGTCATGCATGCCTCACAGCTACAAAGCAGTAACACTGACTTCCACTTCCTCAAAAAGGCTTGTTGAAACTAATTCATTGTCATGTACTAGACTGAGGCATCGCCTTTTTGCAACATTTAAATCCATATAATCCATTGTGTCTTTCGATGTCCACTCTTGACTGTCCTGTCTCACATGCACTCTTCTCTTCATCAGTGGAAGTCCTGCTCTCTGAAGATGGAGGTCAGCATATATCAATCAGTGATGCCTTCATTAAAGGTAATTGTCTATTGCGTGTTTAATTGCAGTTTGTTGCAATACTTCCTTTCAAAAGTTTAGATTCACTAAGACATGTTTTTTTAAAGCTTGAAGTTTCTTTTAAAGTTTCAAATAAATCTGAATCTGGTGAGTAAAAATAAGGGTAGAATGGTCAAAAAGAACCTAAAGATGGTATACGCCAATAAAAGAGTATTATGAGAAGATGAATCAAAGTTTGAGCTGTTGTGTTAATCATAAGGTTCCATATGGGAAGTGCAACAGAAAGCATTTGATGAAACTGCACCTAATTAGAAGGCATAAGCTCTGCACAGATGTCATTGGACAGATAGTTTAAGAACAGCGTTAAATTAAATTAATTAAATAAAAAAGTCATTTGTTATTTGCATGTCTACTGAATTTTTACAATGAGTAAAAGTATCAGTTTCTTTCAAAAACAATGTAGTGTACATGAACTCTTGTCTTACCTATGCTGATGGGTTTGTTCTCTGTAGAGTCTTTGTTCAATCGGAGGGTTGAGGAGAAAGCTAAAGAAATGCTCTTCACTCCTCTCGGCTGGCATCACAGCTCCTTGGACCAGCTGCGGGAAGAGAATGGGGAAAAGAAAGCAATGGAGCGTTTACTGTAAGATTTTTAAGATGTTATTTTTAGGTTGGTAACTTGTATTCATAAACAATTAGGAACAAAATACTTCACTGCTGTACTTTTATCAACATGTAGAATACTAATAATAAATACTAATATGTAGTAAATACTAAATATAAACAAGTGTCTAATGTGTGGTCACACAAGCATCACATAAAAATCACATGTAAATGAGTTCAGGGACTTTTGGAAGCAAACATCATGAGTAATGCTTCCTCTTCAGATCTGCTAATCACAGCCACATGATGGCGCTGCTGCAGCAGCTGCTCTACAGCGAATCACTGTCCCTCTCCTGGCGTGACATCATCGTACCTGTGGTGAGGCAGGTGGTGCAGACGGTGCGACCGGATGTGCGCAGCTGTGATGATGACATGGATATCCGTCAGTTTGTCCACATCAAAAAAGTGAGGAACGCAAAAGTGGATGCAAAATCAATTTCAACAGTGAAATTTGTCTAATACTAGATATTTTGTAGATTCCAGGTGGAAAGAAGTTTGACTCTGCTGTAGTGAATGGCTTCGTCTGCACAAAGAATATTGCGCACAAAAAGGTTTGTATTGATTCAACATTATGCCACAGAGAAGGACATAAATTGTCCAACACAGTGTCGGGAATTTCTCAACAGATGAACCCTTACATCAAAAACCCCAAGATACTTCTCCTCAAATGCTCCATTGAGTATCTGTACAGAGAAGAGACCAAGTTCACCTGCATTGACCCAATTGTGTTGCAGGTGATTTCAAGAATTTGAATCTCCAGACAATATGCCAAAAATACAAGAATTTGAAAAACCATTTCATTTACAATTTGCTTTGTACAGGAGCATGAGTTTCTGAAGAACTATGTTCAGAGGATTGCTGATGTACGACCAAACCTAGTGTTGGTGGAGAAGACTGTGTCCCGTATCGCTCAGGACATGTTACTGGAGCATGGCATTAGCCTTGTGATTAATGTCAAACCTGTTAGTACCGTCTTTAAGGCATTCGTTTAAAACATTATTAACTCATTGAACATTAATAATGAGTTGTGAAGAGTTATTTTGGTCTAGTGTGGGGATGTTTCAAGTAATAGCTCTCTTTAATCGCCACAGCAAGTCCTGGATCGTGTAAGTCGAATGACTCAGGGAGATTTAGTCATTTCAATGGATCAGCTTCTTACGAAACCTCGTCTGGGTACCTGCCACAAGTTTTGCCTGCATTCCTTCCAGCTGCCAAATAGTGAGTCTCTATCTCTATTTATGATGTATGTCACTGTTTATGTTATTAATGAGCTTTAACTGGCTTCTCATTTTACTAAAAGTTGTTCCCTTTAGGGATGCAATAAGTACCATATTGGCTATTCATTTATCAGTATCTGTCCCTCTGTTATCATCTAACACTCACTAAAAGCTAATCTTTAAAAACACTAATAATTGAATAACAATGTTCAGTGTAATCTTTAACAAATCTGAAAATGAACATCCCCTTTTCATGCTGCTTAAATTCACAGTTCAGGTCTGGCATATTTACATTTTTTATTGGTAATTTCAAAAAAGCTTTGTAAAATTCACTTGATCCCTCTGTTTACAGATGAACTGAAGACCCTGATGTTTTTTGAGGGCTGTCCTCCTCAGCTGGGCTGCACTATTAAGCTCCGCGGTGCCTCAGAGTATGAACTGGCACGGGTGAAAGAAATCATCATTTTTATGGTGTGTGTGGCCTACCACTTACAACTAGAGATCTCTTTCCTCATGGATGAGTTTGCAATGCCTCCCAGCCTGGCTGAGAGTTCATCCTTCCCATGTCTGCTGGAAAGCACCACTTTGGAGGAAGAGGAGGAGACTGGTGGGGAAAAGGAGAGCCAAGATAATGATGGGTCCACGCTGGGGGACGTTAGCCTCACGCTTCTTCCAGAAGCAGACTTTGAGCCAGGACTTCAGGAGATTATCAAACTCCACAGTAGAGAGCCTTCCATCTCAGAATCTTCCTATAAAGACGGAGAAAGCCCCAGAATAAATAAAAATGGTTCAGTTGCTTCCTTCTCTGGAGGAGAGGAAGACATTATAAAGACCTCCACACCCCTTTCCTCCTTCTCTTCCAGTTTTCCCCAGCTGGTGTCACCACCTTTCCTGAATTCAGACCTGAAAGAGATGTCACAGGAAGTGAACAAGGGGCCAGTTGAGGAGGAGAAGAACAAAGAGCTGGAGGAGCATCTGGTCCACCAGGACAGCACAAGCTCTGAGACGTCCCTTCCACCAGCCCGGCTCTTCAGGGATCCCTTACAGGACGACACAGACCTGTTTGTGACCGAGCATGTAGCATCCTCAGATGACCGCCTCAAGTCCATCTCAGCTTTATTTAAACAGGAGCTAAAAGACATTATCCTGTGCATTTCACCTTTTATTACATTTCGGGAGCCGTTTTTGCTCACGAGGGCTGGACTGCGCTGTCCTAGCCGGGATTATTTTCCAGAACAGGTTTACCTCTCACCTCTCTTAAATAAGGACTCGAAAGAGCTGGACGGACGCCGCAAGCGGCAGCTGCTGAAAGAGTCTAGCCCGAGTTCTGCCAGCCTGACTAACGGCACTGTGTCGCATCAAAGAACCATCCAGATTTTGCCCTGTCACAAACTCACGAGTGCCCGTATAGCAGACCAGCTAGGCAGCAGTCAGAATTTGGCACGCATGCTGGCTGACTACCGTGCCCAGGGAGGACGCATTCGGCAAAGAGAAGGAATGCAATTTCGCGAAGCCCCACCCACAAAGGCCCCAATAAAGGCAGATAGTGAAGATGATAAAGGGGCAGGACAGAGTGAAATGACATGGGCTACAAAGGTGGGGGTTTCTCGTCAGCTATTATGTTTATTATTTTACTTTATTCCACATCCCGAATAGTGTGAGGCACTTTGCATGATTAGGGCCCAAACTTTAAATTTTAAACTACTGTTTTTGGTCAGTGAAAGGAGATGCTTAACCTTAGGAAAAAGTCAAGGTTATCTTTTAATTTTGAGTTTTTATGGTTTTGTAACTTGTTTCCAAAAGTTTTAATGCAATGTAGAACCCTGATTTATTAATTAATTTATTTATACTTGTATACAAATAACAGAGTTGGAAATGTAGCTAAAATTAATTAGCTACTCATTAGGGGCCAGCTAGGTATCCACTATATATTGCGGAAAAATATTTGTTTTTATAAAAAAAAAAAAAAATGTAAACAAATATATTGTTACTTTTGTAGTGAGAGAAAATCATTCTGTAACGTCATTGAATGCAAAATGTTGGTATAAAATTAGTTAATGCTTAAAAAAGATTTTTTACCACAATGAATTGTTTTTAATTGTTTCAGTTGGACTGTTTAAATCCAATCAACCATCAGAGGCTCTGTGTGTTGTTCAGTAGCTCATCAGCACAATCTAATAATGCCCCAAACCCCTGCGTCAGTCCATGGTAAACTCTCAGTACATTTACATTATTACCATATTAATGATGTATTAACATTAACATGATGGAATGATGTTCTGAATATGTATAAGTTAATGTATCTGCTATGTATTTACAGGATTGTAACAATGGAGTTTTATGGCAAGAATGACTTGACTCTTGGTGTATTTCTGGAGAGATACTGTTTTAGGTAATTTATTAATTCTACATTTATTTTTGTCATTCCTAGGGTTGTCACACAATAACAAAATTTGTCAGTACAGAAGTTCTGATACTACAAAAAAAATTAACACACCTTTATTTGAATGTGTCGTCATATAATATTTTTGTATTTTTTTCTGATTTTGTTTTTAAATGGGTGAAATTCAGACCCTCTTACCAGTGCCCCAGCATGTACTGTGAGACTCCCATGGTGCACCACATCCGGCGCTTTGTGCACGGTAGCGGCTGTGTCCAGATTGTTCTGAAAGAGCTGGACTCGCCTGTACCCGGATATCAGCACACAATCCTCAACTACTCTTGGTGCCGTGTCTGTAAACAGGTAATGGGGGGGAGACTATGAATTAAATATTTTTTTTTTTTTAAACAGAACTAAAGTAAGGTATTTTGTGCTTCAGTATCATTCATGTGAATTGTTACCTTTTTTGTTTCAGGTGACTCCTGTGGTCCCTTTGTCTAATGACTCCTGGTCCATGTCCTTCGCCAAGTATCTAGAGCTCCGTTTCTATGGTCACCAGTACACCCGCCGGGCCAACGCCGAGCCTTGTGGCCACTCCATCCATAAAGATTATCACCAGTACTTTTCCTACAACCAGATGGTGGCATCCTTCAGGTGTGCATCTTCACAGTATAGATCTCATATCTTTGAATATGCAGAATGACTACCTGAGTCAATTTTTATGAACTTTGTAATCCAAATGTGTTTGTACTCTTCTGTCACCTGTAGCTACATCTCAGTGAGACTACTAGAGATCTGTCTGCCGTCTCCAAAGATCATCATCAGGAACCAGGGGCCCTCTAAAGCCAACTTGCAGCAGGATCTCAAAGACTTCTCCCAGAAGTAAGATCCCCTATCTCTCACCCAGCCTCATTAACCTCCTCCAGATATCAGCTAAATGAATCGTTTCTCCATCGTTTGTAGGGTGACTCAGGTGTATCTGGCCATAGATGACCGTCTCACCTCTTTAAAAACTGACACTTTCAGCAAGACCAGAGAGGAAAAAATGGAGGACATGTTTGCACAGAAAGACGTAGATTTCTTTTCATGACTTTCCTTATTTTATCCAAAGTATTAATCAATGTCCAGTTACTTTAAATGAATATTCTTCTGTCTTAGATGGAGGAATCCGAGCTTCGCGGTTGGATAGAGAAGCTACAAGTGCGTCTGCAGACCAGCTCAAAGGACTCGCCACAACAACTTCAAGCTGTTCTGGAGTCAGTGGTGGTCAAAAAGCAGGGCTTGTGTGAGACCTTGCAGTCTTGGAACAATAGGTGAGGACTGCCGTCATACAGCCATAGAGATGGAGACTAAACATCTGCCATCAGAAAAACAGAACTGATGTCTTATCTCATCTTCAGACTACAGGACTTGTTCCAGCAAGAGAAAGGCAGGAAGCGTCTATCTGTTCCTCCCAGTCCTGGAAGACACAGACAAGCTACATCAGATGAGAGCAAGGTCAGTCATTTATTTAGCACATAATGTATTAATCACCAGGTAGTTTATTATTATTTTTTTAATGTAGCATTTTAAAACCCTCTCTGAGAAGTTGCTTCTCTAAATGTATCCTCTTTAAAGCACCTGGACCTAAAAAAAGAAGAAACAAAATGTATGTATGATTCATTACCCGATTATTAGTCAGTTATTGGACCACTAGTTGCCCTTGTTCTGGGTGGATCTATGGCTGGTAACTAAAAGGTAGTGGGTTACAACCCTGTGCTTAATTAAGTAAGCCACCTCCTGGACTTGAAATAAAAGCATCTACTACATACTTCTGATCATTTATTTGTTGTTTTTGATTCATAGACTAGTGCTTTGGAGTCCTCTCCTCGTAACTCATCCCAAATGGATGGAGAGAAAGGTGAGTTCATTGGTCCTTTATTTATCTTAAAATAGTTCATCTTGATTTGTTGCTCTGTCAACTCACAGCCTGTTCTCACAGAGGACCGTCATCTCAACACATTTCCGTCAAGTTCAGGGTCTTCATCGTTACTACAGTTACCGTCTCCGGCCGATCAAGCTTCAGACGTCATTACGAGCGGGCCATCTTTTCCTGATCAGGACTCTGTCAGCATTCCAGAGGGTAAACTTACTTTGAACACTTCTCGTGTTTGAAATCCCACACAAACATCCCACCTGATTTTCTCTCTCTCTTCATCTCTCTACTTCTTTTCTTGTTTAGACATGTTTGATGGACACTTACTTGGATCCAATGACAGTCAAGTAAAGGAAAAGTCCACCATGAAAACCATCCTTGCCAACCTGTTACCGGGCAACAGCTACAATCCCATCCCTTTCCCTTTGTAAGGCTGTTGTGATATTATGGATGCTAAAAAGCAAACCAATGCTCTTCTCAAGCTAATAAAGGTCTTTCTTTTCTTTTCTTTTTTTTGGTATGTTAGTGACCCAGACAAGCACTATTTGATGTATGAGCATGAGAGAGTTCCTATAGCAGTGTGTGAGCGAGAACCCAGCTCCATCATTGCTTTTGCACTCAGGTACAGCTTTTGTACACTTATAACTATTAATACTATAACACTTATTATTATTATATCTTAAAAAAAAAAAAAAACTTGCTATGTGTACTGTGCTAGACTAACTGGGACTGGTCACAGCACTTGCATATTGTTGCCCTATTGTTGGTTTGATATCTTCTATTGTTCTCCATATTTGAAAGTCGCTTTGGATAGAAGCATCTGCTAAATGTTTAAATGTGAAATCTATATAACTAAAAATTAGATATGGATATTTTTAAGCCTTTTGATGCATCTCAATATTTATGTAATTGCTCAGAAATGGCTTAAATAATATATATATATATATATATATATATATATATATATATTTATATATATATATATTTATATATATTTATTATTTCTATAAATGTTTTATTATATAGTTTTTGTTCATTTGGAGGAACCATTGTTTTTACTAAACAAACATTTTTGCCAAGTAGATCCAGTAAATCAATGTTATGAACCAACTCACTGAAGCAGACTTGCTTCCAGATTTCTGAAAATGAATCAAACTTCTCAGTAGTATCAGCATTTTAAATGAGTCACTATTAAAATATTGTGTTAATGTTCTCGTACTCACAAATTGTGAAGCTGTCCTACTGGCATGGACGTAAAGTCATTAAATTCATTGGGATATTTATGGTATTGATTCATTTAAATTTTGTCAACAAATAATATCAAATACTTTGTAAATATTCAATATATAGCTGAAATGTCACTGCAGGTTTGTTTCACAGATTGTACCCCGTGTTTCTTAAACTTTATCCTAATTCATCTATTTCCATCATCCAGCTGTAAAGAATATAAAACTGCCCTTGAAGAGCTTACAAAGACTACAGGGAAAAGCGGAGGTGACGACACATCTCAGGCCATTAGGTACATTATTCACTCATTCCTCTTATTTGCTGCATTTTCTCAGTGTATATTGGTTAAATGGCAAGCTGATTTCTTCTTCTTTTTTTGCCATCTATAGTGCTGGAGAGAGTAGAGCAAAGAACAGCCCAGCCAAACCTAGTGACAGCAGCATGTCACAGCTGAACCGCAGTAGCATTGATGCTGACCCACTCAGTAAGACAAACCACAGTTTAACAAATACTAGCCCAGGGCTCGACAATAAGGACTGCATGATGGCCCGGGGCCAGCGTGGAAGACGCTCGGGACAGTAGACGGAACTGTCACTTGCTGGATCGGGCCAGTGCTGCATCTTCACAAACGTTTTATAAGCCTGGTCAATTTAAGTATTCAAGCGCAAGAATTCGTGAAAGAGAACTCTATTTAATACTTGCGTGCTAATACATTCTGAAGCACGTGCCCTGAAATAATTGCAAATATTTTACATTTGATTATTACATTTCTGTACTGGAAAGTTGTTGTTAAACCAACCTGAAAAACATGAACAGCACTGTTTATTTCATTTTTATGTTTGTTTAATTGTATTTATCTTTGCTATTGCGCATAATTTGATTATTCTGCCCTTTTATTACTAACAATTTACTCGTCTTTAACAATTTTTTTGAATTTACATGAGGCAAGTAGTTTGTGGTGTCATAACCTTATTTATTAATGATTTATTAAGGCCTATTTTATTTCATTACTTTTTTGTGGTGGGGCTAGTGAAGATTTTGGCTAGGCAAGTAAACATTTTAACCAGTGGCCGAACCGGGCCAGTAGAAAAAAATCCTTACTGTTGAGCTCTGTTGCCACTTACAAATAGCATGTAATGTGTCATTTTCTTGATGTAATTTGGAATTGCTTATGAGACTAAATGTTTATGGGATCTCTTTTGTAGAGGATCCTGAAAGTGGAGACAGACAGAAGAAGCAGACCGGAAACCCACACATTGAACTGCGTAAGTATCAGCCTCAAATGGCGAAGACATTCCTTATATTTAGGTCAATATTATGTACCCCTCTGACAGTAAATAATTGTGCGTCACACAAACTAAAAAAAGTTATGCTTTTTTGGATATCACATGTCATGTAGTGTGTAATATATCTGTTTGTGAATGTAAAAATCTGCAAAGTGCACAAAGAAAGTTATTCTGACCGATTGCGAGTCGTCAGTAATTCCAGTCTAACTTCCTGTGCAAACCTAAGTAGGTTGTGCTAAAGAAGCCTCCAGAACTGATATTCAGATTTTGTTATGAGCGTTTCGTTTTTTTGACGTGCTGTAACAATCACAACAAATTGGGCCATCTGACCAATCAGAGGAAGGGCTTTAGAGAGACTGGATCCTTGATTGAATGGTTTCAGACACTGAGAAAATGTGATACTGCAGTGTATATTATAAGATAATGTAAGTGTTTTTTTTTTACCTTGGATGCTAAACTTATTGTAGGAGACCTCCAAAACAAAATTAGGAAACTTTAAAATATCATAATAGGGACACTTTAATGTTTTCACAGATTTGATTTATAAATAAATTAGCTGTTTAATTATAATAATAATAATAATAATAATAATAATAATAATAATTGGTATAAATATAAATGAGAACATAATAATTATTACATCTGAAAATGATACTTTTGATGCAGAGTTCTCAGATGCCAATGCCAAGTTTTACTGCCGGATCTACTACGCCGAAGAGTTTCATAAGATGCGGGAAGAGATTATGGAGAGCTCAGAGGATGAATTTGTGCGATCGCTGTCCCACTGTGTCAACTGGCAGGCTCGTGGCGGGAAGTCCGGTGCAGTTTTCTACGCCACTGAAGGTGCGACTTGATGATTCTTTACTGAATGTTTTTTTTTTCATAAAGGTAGTTGTCGTAAGGGAAGACTTGTTGGATGTATTTTGCTGAAGGTGCTGTTTCTCCTCAGATGATCGTTTTATTTTGAAGCAGATGCCCAGATTAGAGGTCCAGTCTTTCTTAGACTTTGCACCCCACTACTTCACTTACATCACAGGATCAGTTCAGCAAAAGGTAAGCATATACTTGTACGTACCTGTATGTACAGTAAAGGTCTTGTCATATCTCTGTATGAGGCAGCATTTTTCGGCCTGTTTTAGGTTTGTCTTTCTGAACTCACTGTTTTTGCATCTGTTTTACAGCGGCCCACAGCACTTGCTAAGATTCTGGGAGTGTACCGTATCGGCTACAAGAACTCTCAGAACAACACAGAGAAGAAACTGGACCTCTTGGTGATGGAAAACCTTTTTTATGGGAGAAAGATGGCACAGGTATATTAATTTAAAGAAAAAAGCCTTTAAATCTGCAGCTCATAACTGATTTGACATTGGTGTTTCAGAAAAAGTGCGACAGACAATTTGGGTCTTTTTATGCTCACATTTCCTCTTAACTGTTTTTGTGCAGGTGTTTGACCTGAAGGGATCCCTGAGGAACAGGAACGTGAAGACGGATCAGGGAAAGGAGAGCTGTGAGGTGGTGCTCCTAGATGAGAATCTCCTGAAACTGGTGCATGACAATCCCCTTTATATTCGCTCCCACTGCAAGGCCATTCTGCGTGCTGCCATCCTCAGCGACGCCCACTTCCTGTCCAGCCACCTCATCATTGATTATTCCTTACTGGTGGGCCGTGATGATGCCACGGATGAGCTAGTCGTGGGGATCATAGGTGAGAAAACGTTATGTTATTGTAAAATGCATTTTGGACTTTTCGTTTAGTGGTTGTTAAAACACTTGTATATTTGAAGATTATATCCGGACTTTCACATGGGATAAAAAGCTGGAGATGGTGGTCAAATCTACTGGGATTCTTGGAGGTCAAGGTACAGTTATGCGGTTTAAAAAAAAAAATATATATATCTGATAATCTCAGAAGAAGCTCAAACTCTTAAATGTGTTGTCATCTTTCGATCCTGACAGGTAAAATGCCCACAGTGGTGTCACCAGAGCTGTACCGATCACGTTTCTGTGAGGCTATGGACAAATACTTCCTCATGGTCCCTGATCACTGGACGGGTCTTGGGCTCAACTGCTGATGGGCAAGAAGGGAACGTTACAGCTGGAAATGGATATGCTGCTCTCTTATGTACTTTGCAGTGATTCATTGGAAAGGTGAACCTGCAGTGGTGTCTGAAGCTGGGTGAAACTGAACCTCTCTTTTTATGCTGTGTACAGTTTGACCAAAACTGACGTGCCAAGACCCAGTTCCTGAAGATCCACGGAGGAGACTGAACTGAAATGGCATAACTTGTTGAACCCTAATTTGCGGTAGTGTTTGTTTATAACCTATTAATCTGAACTGTGGACGATGTAAAATTTTGTACAGAGATGTATAATTAAAGATTATTAATACTGATAAAAGTGTCAGCCTTGTGTCACTGTCAAGATGTGAATCTCTGTGAGGATTCTGAGATGTTTTTTAAGAAGTTATCTTAATTATAGGACAGAAATTAGGTATAGGTACATGACACATTTACTTTCTCAGTAAAGCATATCTGTATGTTGCTGACTATATGTGACCCTGGACCACAAAAACAGTCACACGGGTATATTTGTGGCAATAGCCAACAAACCCCTGTATGGGTCAAAATTATTGATTTTTCTTTTGTGCCAAAAATCATTAGGATAATAAGTAAAGATCATGATCCATGAAGATGTTTAGTCAATTTTCTACCTTAAATTTCCTACTTTATTAATATAAAAATATTTTTGTGAGTGGATACAGCATCATATAACATATAAATCTCAATTTTTACAAGAAATTGACCCATAAGATTTGGTTTTGTGGTCCAGGGTCACATGTATATTTGTTAACCACTAATGCTATGCTACACATATATTGATATTATTGGTCATAATCAGGTTTGAGATGACTGTGAAGGCTTCAGTAAACAACAGTTATTGAATCTAAACATCTCTGACCCTCTTCCTGACACTTCAGACAGGGGTCACGAGCTACAGGCACACTTGAATTTCCGTGAAAACTTGTTCAAAAGAAGCTGTAGAAGCAACTTAGGTGTACCTGATTATTTAGAAATCATTTTTAGAAAAATCATGTTAAAATTAGATGATGCCAGGCTTTTTATTTGTTCAATCATCACAGTGCTCACGACCGCCCACACGGGAATGACGTCATGTTGTTGTTTACATGTTACGATCCTCGGAATCTGTTTAGTGTGGGTTGTTGTTTTGTATATGTGTGCAGGGATTGGCTGCAGTCGGAGAGGAGCCTGATTGGTGGATCTACTGATTGTGAAAATGGGGAGCTCATTCTGGCGTTGGTCTTGTGGTGTGAAGAGCTCCAGATTCCTCCTCCCGTCGGCAGGTCCCAAAACCTTCCGTTGATCATGTTCGTTTGTTTGTGATGGTTTAATTCGGGTTTGTTTATGTTTTAGGAACGTATGGGTGTCCAGAGGGTTGTTCCATAAAACAAGATTAGAGTATAAGCCAGGCTTATTTCGGTTAGTCAGGCTTATTTTTGGTAGATTCGGTTTCATAAATCAAACTTAAAAAAGTTCAAACTCAGTTACCCTGGCAACTTATGCTGGGAAACTAGCCTGGTCCAGGGCAGGCTAACTGTCAGGCTAAGCCTCAGATGTTACACAGATCCTCAACACTGACCGACAAGAACACAATGATATTACCACTGACACTCTCTCATACCATTATTGGACTTTATTAACCACTATTAGTCCAAAAATAAATACACAGTATACAGAAAATCAACTTAAATAAGGCTACAATATAGACAATATAGACACATATATAAGGCGTTTTAAAGTTGTCCGTTTAGGACATGTCATTTTTGTAATAATATAATATATATATATGTGTGTGTACTGTATTTATAGATATAGATAGATAAATACAATATACATACTACAGGTTTTGTTTTTTTACTGGCTGAATGTTTTGTGCCCAAGATTTAATTAGATTGTTTTAAAGATTTATGAATACATTTCTCTCTGGTTTTATTTGGCAGTTTGTCTGATTTTTGTTTTAGTACACGTTTATGATTATTAGAAGAACATTAGAACACGATCTAAAAAAATCTTTTTAAAGCAGAAGTTAAAATCACAAAATCAAAAAATAAATAACTACAAAAGCACAGTATCAATTTTGACTGGTAAGATTAATCTGAGCTTAGTAATTGACCGTATATTAGCCTACATTTGATTTACCCCAAATACACTTGTAGGTTTAAAATTCTAAATAAGGGAAACTAACAAATATTTTAGCATATATATATATATGCTAAAATATTTGTTAGTTGGACATTATATGTCCCTTATTTAGAATTTAGAACTTATTTAGAATAAAGTACATATATATATATATATATACATATATATATATATATATATATATATATATATATATATATATATATAATGTATATATATATATATATATGTACTTTATTATGTCTTTCAATTCAAACACATTTAACACAATTATACAAATGGACATAATGCTAATGATAATACCCACCAACACATACATATAAATAAAACAATAAATAAATAATGTCACAAATGCATAAAACAGCACAAAATATACGCTGTTTGATGGTGGATCGATTTGATCCACGATCGACCTCTAGGGCTGCTTCAGAAACGCGTGCACACGCAATTATCTAGACTAGATAAACCTGGTTCAAGTTAGTGAGATTGCGTGAACTTGAATGACCTTTTATGAAACCGCCTTAAGCCCCAACTGATTTGTTAGGTTAATTCAAGTCGGGTTTTGGAGCTTAATCCCCGCTTTTCTAAGCTTCTTTTATGAAACAACCCTCTGCCATTTGTTTTCGATTTGTTTATTTATAGGGAGTTGGGGAAGTTTCTTTGTAATTTAGTTTATTTCCTGATTAGGAAATACATGTTTGTTTATAAGTCTATTATTTTGTTTATTATTTTGGCCTTGGGGCACCCTGAAGCTCCTTAATTCAATTACCTTTTCCACCTCAAATAAATTACACTTTTTTTTTTTTTTGTCGAACTTATTTGTATCTTTGGTGATCTGTCGACGGCTGCTGCATCATGGTTTCCTTCTTAACAGTTCACGTCAAGGCCGTCCTTAGTGCACGGGACTTAACACATTTAAATGCATGCAAAATGGATTACCAGCACAATGAAATAGAAAAGAAAAACGTTAACACACAAGGTAAACTCCCCATTGGGAGCACACACAGTAACCTAATCGCTAACAAAACAACACATCAACATTAGAGGGAAACCACAAGACTGGGTGTAACAATATCGCAATACAAAAATGCATGTATCGTGGATGACAGTATAGATAGAACTAGTTCACCCAAAATTAAAAGAGCTGTGTGTAGGAGAAAAAAAAAAAACACGTTTGCAGAACTGTCAGTAGACTACATTAAACATAATGTATAATCATTTATTATACATTATGTTTAATGTTGTCTACTGACACAGTTCTGCGACTGCAAACGTGATGATAATAATAATAATGCAATGGGAGGATATGGGTCCTGATAATGCCAATGTTACCAGAAAAAAACTGGCCTATACATTATCTAGTCAGTGAAAGAGTGCAAGCATATTTTTAATCAACAGTTAATTTTTTGTTAACCTTTTACCATATATCTTGGAGTATCGCAATAATATCTTATCGTGACATGAGGGTATCGCTGTCCCCTAGAACTTACCCATAGAATTAAACGAATCACTCATTCATCCTTTCACACTGTACTACATCGTGCACACAACAAACTCAAATGTTGCCTTACTCATTGGTATATATTGGAGTATCTGGTGTATTCATGGATAAACAAACAAAAAAAGACTACACAAAACTCTGTTAAAACATTTTATATAATAGTCATACAATTTATATTTATAAAAAAAACTTGAGCTGTGACAAATAACCTTCAGAATCAGAATGGAGGAAACCACGATCTAGATTGTCATACATTTCAAAGCTTTTTTTCTGTTTTAATACTGTTTGACATTCCTCTGCATCCTTCCAATTATAATCCATCTAATTTATGAAAAGAAAATCAACCACGTGCTTTTGTAATAAGACAGATGTGTGCAATTTTTGCTCTGGTGATGATAATGTCCATGAGCTGATATGTACAAAGACTATTTCCTACTGTAAATCACACACTCGTAGGCACAAACATCAGGACTTGGTAAAAAAAACATTGGCTTACGATTGGCAGGTGTGTCCCAGACTTATCTTCACATCTTCAGACTCTCACTCTAATACATACACACTGATGTAATCTAACAAACTCTGAAAACGCAGAACAAGGCACTGGACACCGAGAAACTGGCACATTGTGGACAAAGGCAAACAGATAAACAGTGGTTTACATTTTCATTTAGAATTTTCTGGAAAGTTTCTGACCAGCAAAAATTTACTTCACTAAAAGCTCTTTATATCTTTTGAAGAAAAATGTATTCAAATTTGAAAGCAAATAAACACTCTTGTTTGAGACCCCCCAAAAGCATGTTAGAAATCTGTTTTAATTAATATTCAACCAGTGCAAAAAAAAAAAAAAAAAAGGAAAGAAAAAAGAAGACCGGGTAGGTTACTCATAGTTCTGGATTCAATGTTAAATTAACAGTTAACCCCAAAATGCAATTTCTGTCATTATTTACTCCCACTCATGTCACTCCAAACCCCGGTGTTGTTTTTCTGTTCATGGAGCACAAAAGGAGAAGTCTTCTAGATTACTACAATACTTTTGAGAGAGGAAGAGACTGAAATTGAAGTCATTATTCACTGATAACTGTTGTGACTATCAATGAGTCAGTGAGTTCACTGGATAAGTCTAATTAGAGAACAAATCATTCTTTTGAACGGAACTTTTTGAACATTCTCTTTTCAATGAATTGGTTGATTTGATTCACGAAACAAACTAAATGATTTGTTTTTATGATTAAGTTCTTGAGTTCAATTCTCTAACGCAATGATCCAGTACCAACAGCTCACTGAAGAGAAAGATGTTCAGTGGTTAACAGCTTACATTTCATCCTATATCTCAGACAAAGCTTTCATTTGACTTCAAGACTTGGAAAACAGTACATTGTTCTTTTTGGAGGTATACAGACATTGGTCACCATGAACTGACGATCTATGGAAAGAGCCACATTTAGGTTTTTAACAACATGAGTAAATAATGACAGAATTTTTATTTAGGGATAAACTATTCCTTTAAACACCCATTTACTGCTATACATAAGTGCAGACAATTGTAGTACCATTGTTATCTAAATGTAAATAAATATTGGTACAGACTTGAAAACTTCCTGGTTCACATAACATGCCATGTCCTCTGACTAGAATCTAAAATTCTACCTGAATAGAAGTATTATTTGTCTGAGAAGGAACAGAGTGACAAAGTGTCACTCTCCAAAAGCATCAGACTTAAGTTTAGACCATCAAGGCCTAGAAATCTACTTATATATCTATAGCATAAAAATGCTCTTCTTTACAATATAAATCTCAAGAGCCTTCTATTCACAATGTGTCAAATTCAATGTGTAAAGTACAACTGGTGTACGATCTGGACAATGGAAAACTTGCATTGGATTTTCATCACATTACAATGGGTTTTATGGACTTTCAGTCAAAAGGCTGGAATACACTACACAACTTGTCAAATCTAAACGGATTTTAAAACATGCGGCGTCATGCGCTTGCAGATTTCGTAGATTGTTAGAGAGAAACACTGGGCATTATAAACAAAAAGAGGATCACATACACTTAGTAGACTTTAAAGTCACTCCGAACACAATAAACTCATTAAGAAACATGCGCCTTGTTGGTAGATGAATGACAAATGAAAACAATGTGCTGTAAAATCGGTTCAAAATATCAAACGTTTGATATTCTCAGACTGGATGGAAACTTATGGTGCATTTCATTTAAGTGGAACTTTTAACTCTCTTAAGTCAGAGTTGCAAATGGGAAACTCAGGGAAACCGTAACAAAACCCTGCCTTCAGAATCCAATATGGCTGCTCAGCACACCAACCATAGTAATACAGTAGTGATATATTGTTTATTAGCATGTCTGTTTGTCTGTGTCTCAAAGTCAGTTGTCTGTGCCCATCACATACAATGTGATTTTCTGTCAAGTCGAATCTGCAGACTCTGGCTCTGACTTAATTGTCCAGACTTAAATCAGCAAAAATCTGTGCCAAAGTCATGTAGTGTATTCCAGCCTTTGCTCTTACAAATAAATACTAAGTGACTTTGATGCAGTGATTCCCCTGTCGTTCCAAAAATGTGGGTTCTTGGTTCCTGATTGGTCCCACAGTGGCAACAGGAGTGAAATGACTGTGACCTCACCTTGTGAAGGGTTTGTGCTTTCAAAAGTCCACAGATTAAGACTATACATTATCGTACTTCAAGCGCGAGAAGTCGGTTCAACATTTGGCGATCTCAATCATCCTGTGTTAAGTGATTAAAATGGCTTTCGAAAAAAAATCTCCTGTGCAAACAAGTGTGGCAAAACAAAAGCGTACCAAGTGTGCTATGTCATGTTTCATAATCTCTTGTTATAGAGGCTGCGCTCCATAATCAAAAATCTGTACAACTTCTGTAAGGTTCATGACAATATGTGCTTTGAAAACTATGACGGGCGCCTCTAGAAGGAGCCGGGGTCAAAATGTCTCTGAGTCCGAGTCGTTTTCAGTGGGCGTGCCCTCGCTGGAGGGACCGGAGGGGTCCCTTGGACTGCGGGGGCCTTGGGGACTCTTGGGCTGGCGGGGCAGAGATTTCAGCAGGGCGCCTGGTGAAGGAGTTCCAGAGCTGCAAGGGGAGCAGAAAGGCATCATGGTAGCCAGAATGAGAGCCAGGCAGTCAGCCACTTCCCTGCTGGGAGCGCAAGCCAGAGCAGGGGTGAGACCTGCGTGGAAAGACAGCCAAAGAGCGAGAGAGACAGGATAGCAGAAAGAGGTGAAGGGAGGGACGGAGCAGTGGAACAAAAGGACAGTGGTGGGGAGGGGATGGACGAAAGCAGCATTCCATTAGTGCCTCGCTAGTCAGGAAGCCAAACACATGGTTGGGGGGCAAAAGGGGACACGCATGACACCGTCAAAGCTTTGAAACACAACCACTGCTTTGGCAAAAGCTTCTATGGCACTAATAAAAGAAGACTGGCATAGACAGATGCACATACACTGACAATCTACGCGTGAACAAAATCTGCTGAGATTTCAGACGCACCATTCTCATCTAGTACTTGAACGCTGGCCCCGCGAGAGAGCAGCTCTTGCACAGTCTGCTTCATCCCGCTGCGAGCAGCCAAATGGAGAGGTCTGAGAGAGTGAATGAGAAACAAGTGAGCAAGTAACAAGTGAGGATCAATTGCTTCTTTATTAATATATAAGAGCATGGTGCTAGCAAAGTCAAGGTCACGGGTTTCGATTGCATTGGAAAATCCATGAACTGATAAAATGTATTCCTTCAACACAATGTAAGTCTCTGTAAGTAAATGTATAAATGTAAACATAATACGTAATATAATGTGGAAGGAAACTCACGTTTGCAGTGCAGCGTTTGTAGCAACGAGGGCAGATTCTGGAATTTTTCCAAGAATGAGCAATGCACATTCCTCCATTCCCTGGAAAAAAAGCAGACAGAACAGGACAATCATCTTTAGAAGACATCAGGTAATGGATTAATAAAAACGTTCAAAAATACAGTTTGCAATGTTTGTTTTCATATCTGGCAAAAAATTTTGTTTCATGGTAATAATAAATATTAGTAATATTAATGTAAACCCCATGAGAACAGTCCCATACCCCATACAAGTTTCTTTTTTTCTTCTTTTTTCGAAGAAGAAAGTTCTTTTTTCTTTCGTTTTTAAGAAGGCCAAATTATTAAATACAAATGAAATATGATTTTGAACATTAAGATAAATGTTCACAAATGGGACCATTTCCTGAGAACGACAGCCATATAATGAAACCAAAAATGCCAGGCCTGGATGTGATTTGATGTATGTCACATTATGAAATGATTATGAAAGGTCACTGCACCACTGCAGAGAACTATAGGGTAAACTATAAAATTATAGGGACCGATGAACCTTTACTTACATTACTGCAGGCTAGATGAAGTGCTGTATTGCCCTTCTGGTCAGTCAGACTGAGATTCACATTGGCACCAGTAAGCAGAGCTTCTGTTTAAAACACATGCCACACTTTGCATAAGTGAGCTAATTTTCATAACCCTTTTATACAAATGAACAGAGGGATAATGCAAAAGAGGAGAAGAAAAACATGGTGAAGAATACATACCTACAACCTCAACTCTTCCTTTCTCTGCTGCCATAATCAGTGCACTGTGCCCTGACTGGTCAACATCATCCACAGACGCATTATGGGCCAGGAGCAGCTGGACACAGTCAATGTGCCCAGCGAATGCAGCAGCATGGAGAGGTGTCCTGATACACAGAGACAACAGTTCTTCTTTAAAATCATTTCCACTGGCTCATGTTTATTATATTTGTTCAAATTTTGGAGCCACTTTAGGTACAATTCTATTATATTCTATTATCTCTAGCATAGGACTGTTACTAACCTGCCCTTGGAGTCTTTGCAAGTTACAATCTTTGATCCCATGGCTTCTAATAAAAGGGTGGCACAAGCCTCATGGTCATTGACCCTGTAAAGGCAGAGGATTCAGAGACAGACAAGTTGAAACAGACAAGAAAAGTGCAACAGATGACAGATGAAGACAATCTCACAGCAGACATACACAGCACAATGCAGCGGAGTGAAGGGGTTCCCATCAAACTGACGAAAGTCTTTTTGTTCGAGTATGACCTCCACACAGCCTTCGTGACCTATAACAAAGACAATGCTAGTCCACCATACTTCAAAAATTGCATTCTGTTTACTCATAATGAAAAGCATATTGTTAAACTCATAATGGAGACATTTAAAACGCACCATAGTAACAGGCCCAGTGCAAGGGTGTGTATCCCTGGTTGTCTCGCAATGGGGGCACTGGGGGTTCAGAACATGCGATATTGAGCAATTCGCTCAACCAGGATGCGTGACCCCTCGCTGCAGCCATGTGTATGGCTGTCCGACCCCTGGAGTCCCCCAGTACCACTGATGCCTCCAGCTCCAACAGGGACTGAACACATTCCTCCTGTCCACACAAGAGCTGAGAGAGAGAGAGAAATAAATTCATATTTCATATTTATGTAAAGTCATGACAACCAAATAAGAGTACATCTTAAGATATGCTAAAGTGTCTTTCTTTATCAACTTTATTCTTCCTGCTAACAATATCGTTCAAAAGTTTTGGGACAGTATGATTTTTTTATTTATTAATACTTTTATTCAGATAGGATGCATTAAATTGATCAAAACTGTCAGCAGCAAAGGCATTTACAATGTTACAAAAGATTTCTATTGTAAATGCTATTCTTTCTATTCATTGAGAAAATGAAAAATATTCAGCAGCACAACACCATTTTATTCACTATCAACATTTTATTTATTCACCATCACTAGTTTAACACCAAATTAAAATGATATCTGAAGGATCATGTGACACTGAAGACTGGAGTAATGGCTGCTGAAAATTCAGCTTTGCCATCATAGGAATAAGTTCCTTTTGAAATTTTTTTTTTAAATTTTAATACAGTTTTACAATATTACTGTATTTTGTATCAAATAAATGTAACATTGGTGAGCATAAGAGACTTCTTTAAAAAAAAAAAATCTCACGACCACAAACTTTTGTGTATAAATTGTGTGCAGTGTGTATAAGTTGCAAGGAATCAATATGGCTGGAGTTTGTGCATCAACCATTAGGCCACTGCTCTAAATGTTTGTATACATTTACTGTAGATTTAGTATTTTATTTTATTAGCAGTACTATCAACACCAAAATCAAGTAAAAGTCCTTGCATATCTTAGACTTCAACACAGTTGACAAGCTCAGGAAACTCACCCCCAGGTGTAGAGCAGTCAGACCCTGATGATCAGCCATGTCTACAGTGGCCTCACGCTCCAACAGAAGAGACACCGCGTCCACATGACCCCCCATTACTGCCAGCATTAGAGGGGTCCTGCAAATACACCGTATGAATACTCATTAATGGAACAATGTGTCTCTCTCCAGTGCACTTTGATTTCAATTAAACATCACTTCAATCACTTCAGTCTTCCCAAAAGTTCTTAGGCACATTTTTCAATCTTAATTTAGGCTAAATTAATATTTTGTTAAAATACAGCTGTTTATAACTGTTGATTTAGTAACATACGGTCTATAAATTAATGAGTTGATTCACTTTATTACTAGTGTTAGTATGTAGTGTGTTGAAGGTTTTTGTTGGCACTCCAATTTTTATTTATTACAGAAAAATAGTTATATTGTTTTTAATGAATTTAATAGATGCATAGTAATTAAAAAAATAACTAAATGTAGTTAGTGACTTAAGGCCGAGAAACCATTTATTGTTTTATTTTAGCTTGAATGTAATTAACAGCTTAACGCTGTTGAGGTGTAACAGGACATGACACACTCCACTCCAAAATAGTTAATAAATTAATCACTCACTGTCCCTGAGAGTCCGCTGTGTCAACCAGATCTGCATTATCAGAGTCTTCCAGCAGGAGACGCACACATGATGTATGACCATTCATTACTGGAAAGAATCACAGTGTATTTGAAGAAAACATTTTAAAAAAAAAAATCACAATTGTGTAATTTCCACCACGCATAGGTGCAATACCTGCAAGGTGGATGGGTGTACGTTCTCGTGTAGTATCTCTGCTTCTCGGCGAGGCCCCATGGTTCAGAAGTGTGAGAGCGCAGTCGTTGTGGCCCCTGAGGGCAGCAAGGGCCAATGGAGTCCGACCCACCTCATCCCCCTGATCCACCTCGCAGTGACCCTCCAAGAGAACTTCTAGAGCCTGTGCGTGACCATGGTATGCCTGGACACAGACAGATGCACTTGTCAAGGTGTAAGATTAACTGTCTGAAAATGTCACCAAAAAAATATTGGCATCTTATTGCTATCTCAGCAAATAAAAATATGTTCTAAAAACATTTTGCTAACGTTCCTATTAGGTTATGAAAACTGTATTTTTGAATATTCTCTTAACATTTTTGATGTTCTCTAAAATGTTTTTGAATGTTAAGGGAACATTTCATTTTTCAGAGAGACAGAGAGAGAGAAAGAAAGAAAGAAAGAAAGAAAGAAAGAAAGAAAGAAAGAAAGAAAGAAAGAAAGAAAGAAAGAAAGAAAGAAAGAAAGAAAGAAAGAAAGAAAGAAAGAAAGAAAGAAGAGAGAGAGAGAGAGAGAGAGAGAGAGAGAGAGAGAGAGAGAGAGAGAGAGAGAGAGAGAGAGAGAGAGAGAGAGAGAGAGAGAGAGAGAGAGAGAGAGAGAGAGAGAGAGAGAGAGAGAGAGAGAGAGAGAGAGAGAGAGAGAAAACTGCTATTTGTCTGAACAATGGACAACGGGGTAATAATACGCTTTGATATTGTATTCATGCATTTTTAGGTATTGTTTTTGGGTATATATAACACTGCTTGATCAGCTTCATTTACAATAAATTGGAGGTAATGTGAACTGTCCTAAGAAATGTGTGTACACTTCCATTCAAAAGATTTCATTTCAAAAGTTTTTTTTTAAAGAAATATATATTTTTATTTAGCAAGGATGCATTCAATTGATCAAAATTGACAATAGTTACAAAAATAGATATATTTGTCCAATAAATGCTGTTCTTGTGAACAGCAGTGTAAGTGAAAAGTGAAAAGGTGTTTGGACTTACAGCCAGATGCAGTGGACTTCTGGTTTGGCAATTCTCCATTTCATCTGGATGGTTCTCATCTCTGTCCAAAAGCTGAAATCAAATTTGAAAAGTCAGAATTACAGCTGTTCTCATTCAACTTAATTAAAAAACAAATCTAAATTTAACAGGACCACATTCATTTTTGCACAGACAAATTGCAGGTATTAACACACATATCATTTTACTACAAACAATGAAACCACAAACTGGACTCAATTAATTTGCATGTTAGGTTACACATTTAAATATAATGTTGTTGAGATGGAGGAAGTGCCCTGAGGCACACACTGGAAATGTTTGTGTCCTCACCAGTTTCAGACAGTGTCTGTGGCCATACGCTGCAGCGTAGTGAACGGCACTGTAGCCTTGTTTATCTTTAAGTGACGGGACGGCACCGTGCTGCAACAGGAACTCAAGACACCTACACACAAATATAAATATATATTTAACAAACATACACATACATACATATGTCTATATAAGTGTGTGTGTGTGTGTGTGTGTGTGTATATATTATATACATACATAAATAAAAACACCCTTTAGCCATGATGTATTCACCATGAATCACAGCCTCTTGTACCTTATTGCTTACATATACAGTATACCATGGTTTAATTACCGTTCAATATTATTGCGCTGTTTTCATTAAAGCACACACACATGCATACATCATTTGCGCCGTTTTCATATGAGCACACAAACGCATACATCACTTGCAGGCTTGTGCAAAATTCAGAATTTCAGAATTGGCCTGCATTCAATTCATGAATTGGAATTTGAATTGAATTGACTCCGCCCCACAGGAAGTTGAATTGGAATGACAGGAAGTGGAATTAAATTCATGGCAATTCAAAAAAATTCCACACAGTCACACAACAGGAATGTGATGAATCTCACATACATTCAGTGTTAGTAAGGTTACTTTGGAAATGTAATTGCTTACTGTTATTAGTTACCCATTATAAAGGTGGTTTGGGTTATTTTATTTGGATTACTTTATCAATGCAAAGCAATTTCCTTTTAATTTGATTAGTAACTAATTGAATTGCACATTTTACTTCAGTAATACAAATAAATACAATCACATTCATTTTGTAATTGATACAAATCAATTGCATACATTTTGTTCTAAAATATAGATGATACAATTCTTGAAATAAATTACTCTCTCAATGTTGTTTAATTAGTTTTGTTCCAATTTTCATTTCAAAGTAATCAAATAACACAGTGTATATAATGCAATCATATCTGACATACACTGTAAAGCTTAATTGTTAAACACTTCATTTAAAATATGTATATGAATTTCCTTGAATTGTTATTGAATTGCAATTCTGCTTCCTTTAATTCAAATTCGAATTGTAATTCTAGATCCTGTTTTTGACATCAACTCAAATTCAAGAATTGAATTCGGAATTAAGGAGTCATTCTCAATTCAATTCTGAATCGTGCACAAGCCTGATCACTTGGAGACAGCACCTTGCGCACACGGAAACATTTAGGAGCACAGAAACTTATCAACGCTGCCCAGCAACTTTTATTAATAAAATAGCTTGGCTATTGAATCACTACTTTATATTTCTCAGCATCGAGGGGTTCCATTGCTGGTATTGAAGTAGTTAAACTCACAGCTTCGTTGTTAATAGAGAGAAGCTGAACAGGCAGTAATTCACACACGCATCTCTCTCTCAATAATGAATTCAAATAAATGCTATAAATCATTCATTGATATAAATGTAATCTTACGCACCACTTTATCTCTGTGACTGATTCAAATCGGGCAGAATGCTAGATATAATGAGCCGTAACTGACGAAAATAACCATAATTTTCACCCTTCTGGTCAAACATTGCGCTGAAAACATCAATGACAGTTGTCAATGCTGGAAAATGACCATGGTAGAAGTGAGGTAACACACGACTAGCAGTGCATTAAACATTTTGTATGCACTCCGCGGAGGTAAGGCAACCGTATACATTTATGTGTGTGCATTGTATACATGCATAGGAAAAAGCATAATTATGTATGTGCTCTACTGTGGAAGATGAGAGAGGAAAAGTACATTAAAGGTGCCCTATAATGTGAAATTGAATTTATGTTGGCATAGTTAAATAACAAGAGTTCAGTACATGGACATGACATACAGTGAGTTTCAAACACCATTGTTTTCTCCTTCTTATTTAAATCTCGTTTTTAAAAAACACCCCTGAAAAACAGGCGAATCTCCACATAATACCGACTGTGACGCAACAGTCGGGGATCACGCCTCCAAAGATTTGCATATCCCAGCCCTCAATGACAAGCACTGCACAGCCGAGTCATCATCGGAACAAGCGAGGATCAGAGAGAAAATGGCAGATCATGGAATAAATGCTATGTTCCAGGCTGTGCAGGGGATGTGAGGTATTTTCATACCCTTCCCACAGAAAAGAAATGTCAACAGGCGTGGACGCGTGGTTGATGTTTATATTAATCGGATACCGCAACAGTTTAATTCGAAGTTGTTAGTTTGCTCTGCCCATTTCACCACGGACTTATTTTCGAACCTGGGACAATATCAAGCTTCTCTCAGCGTCTCAAACTGAAGAAGGGGGTAATTCCAACTATATTCCCGCAACCGGTAAGTAGTGATTTTATTAAAGATAATTTACACTGTGTTAGATCCAGCGCAAGATCCTAGTACAGTAATAGCAAACTCCAAGTAACGAGCATACATAACTAACGTTAAATAGGCTAATTCTCTGTGAAAAAAGTATACAGAAAGCGGTCAAAGAACAATCCACACAGCGCGAGTTTATCTCTCTTGCCAAACTCGTTATGAAATCAATGACGCTGTTACACTGCACAACGAAGCTCTCATAGAAGTAGGCTATGTCATCGTTTGCATTGGTGAAAGCATTAGAGAGAGAAACTGCGTTGTCTCGCGATCAACAGACTGTCATCTGCTTGCTCAATGCTCATCACAGCAACATTTTATGTGATGGAAATAGATTTAAATACTTTAAAAACATCTCACGATTCGTTAATCTCGATAGCTGTAATAGTTAAAACGTATATAACAGCTGTAATAAAAGTATTCGAGAGAGTTTCACATGTCATATTTCATATGCAAGCATGTCAGCCAATCACAGCAGTGGCCGGTTCTCACAGCAGACACGCCCCTTCCAACAGAGTGTTCAAATCAGAGACTAAAATCAGGCTAGGAAAAATGCCTTTTATTTCTAAATTATGACTATTTTTTATCTAAAAAAACATACTAACATTATAAGGGCAACCCAGGAAACATTATAAAATAATAAAAAAAAACATTCTAGGGCACCTTTAAGGTTGTCCCAGACAGTAAAATGATGACGTAACAGATGCACACAGACACAAACACGTATAAATGAGGACCAGAGAACTCACAGAGCTGCCTCCTTCTCCCTCTCAGCTTGAACACCGTCACTCTCTGGTTCCAGGACCACACGCCGCCTTCAGAGAAAACATGTACACAAGGTCATGTGTACAATCGAATATTTAAAAAAAAAGCATCAATCAAACACAATATAATTAATATTACAATATGATCAGGCGTGTGATAAAAAAAAAGAAGAGACTCCCCCCCAATGAATTATTGCTATGGCAATAAAATATATATATATTTTTTTTAAAGTTTAAATATTTATATAAATATATAATTTAAAAATGTATATTTGTCCAATAAAACTGGGGTATCTTAGTATAAAAAAACAAGGTTATACAAACTTACAGTGTAATAATACATGTAATTACTACAAGAGTAACTACAAGTAACGTGTAATAAGGACACTGTAAAATAAAGTGTTTCCAAAAACAACCTGTATTCATTAAAATGTTTCTATTGTACAATTTCAGAAACTACAGTTACAAACTCATTTACAATTTTTTTGTGCCAGTGAAATCTATCAGATAATCGAATTAAATTAAGCACAAAGGTGTTTCCGTAACTTGACGATGAAACCCTGTCTCGGCACATAAACTATCCCAATGACATGAGACTTAAAAATAGCCCGTGGTTGCCATGGTAACATAGATATATGCGTTACTGTAGCTGCTAGCAGTCTATAGAGATGGTGACTGGCAGTGCACTCGATTTCACCTGCTGTTGGACTACAGCTTTTGGTGTCTACATCATTTAATTGTGTTAGACATGTATCTATATCAATCAATTACATGTTGTTTGGCCACAACTAGCTCCATTTGTGCACTGGCAAAAAATTAATGTGGGAATGTTTTGACCCGCAAGAACAATCTATGATTAGGGTGAAGGATGATTTAGACTGAAGAGCTGCAGGTTTTTTGCATTCAAACATTTCAGAATAACAGACCCCAAAGAGCTTCATTATAAGTCTATTACTGAAAACGCAGTATTTATTTATTTTTACAAACTCAGCGCCAAATAATTTTTGGAATCTTGAAGGAGGAAAATCACAGATGTGGCTGTTTGTGTAAATGTGTATACCTCCTGTCCAGATCAGAAGCAGCAGCGTAGTGCACAGCAGAGCGCCCCCAATGGTCAGTGGCATTAATGCAGGTACCGCAGGACACCAGAGTCTCCAAGCACTGAAAGTGTCGACTAGCTGCCGCATAGTGGAGAGGGGTCCTGTCAACAGCCATAACAAAAGAAAGAGGTCAAATAAAGTTGACAAAATTTAAGCATGACCTAAAACATTTTTAGCACTTTCTACTCTTCATGAAAAATTATTTAATCTTCACCAATCATATGACGATGAAACTAATAATATATTACTTCAAAATTACTTAAGTTAAAAATTGCTCTGAAATCTGAATATGTCGTTAAATTGTTACTGTATTCCAAAAGTAACCGGTTTCCATTAAGCCAACATTTTTAAATACTTAAAAAATTAAGTTTGTCTTAATGCAATTCAAATATTTAATTATTTTGTCTTAATGCTTAGTTTAAATTTTTTTTTTAAAAATGTGTTAATGCTGAACCGCAGATGTTTTATTGTCTGTCTCATACCCATAATAACTTACCTTCCATGCTTGTCCCTGTGGTTGTGATCAGCTCCACTGCTAAGTAGTAGCTTCACACATTCCACATTACTGAGAGAGAGAGAGAGAGAGAGAGAGAAAATGGCCATGAGCTGGTATGCAGACACACAACAGGTCAAACAATACTGCTATTTGTCTGAAAAATGGACAACGGGGGATTAAGTAGTTTTGATATTGTATTCATGCATTTTTAGGAATTGTTTTTGGGTATATATAACTTAATGACTTCTACATTTTGTATCACATTCCACATAATATAACATCAGAATAAGGAACTAGACAGACCTCTTGTAGAAAAACAAAAAGGAGAAATATCATTGCTCAATATGGCCTTTCAGTTAAAAGGTTCAGTCACCTTATTGGCTAAGACTCTACCTAATTGTATACCTCTACAATGTGTATGCACACTTGAAATATACCGTTTTTATTTAAGCTAAGTTTATTATATAAGTTTTGTCAGATTTTATAGGAGAATGTTTTTTTTCCTATTTTTTTGCATTTTTAAAATGTTTTAGAAAAGTAAGCTTAGCTAACACCAGCACAACATCTGATCACATCTTATTAACAGAGCTGTCTGCAAGGCAGGCAGACTCACCCGCCTGCAGCCGCGGCGTGTAGACATGTCCTCCCAAGGTTGTCTGGTGTATCGATTTGAAAGCCTGCAGACAGGACCGAGTCATTATTGAGAGGGCACATTATGCTATACCTCCGTCCTGTAGAGGAATGAAAAGATGGGGAGGAAGGATGCAGTGCCCCCACAATCAGACGCAGACAGTCACAGTGTCAGACCACAGGAGGGGGAAAGAATGAAATGGGGGAAAAGGAGTCCAAAAAGAGACAATGTGAGAGAAAGAGAGACAGAGAGAGAAAGTATGTTAGTGCAGGAAAAACAAAGACAGTGCACACAGAAAACACAAGACAAACACACAATCGCTCACCCAGGTGAGAACACAAATGTGTGCAATCAAACAGAATGATTTAAAAGTACAGATGTACAGCATCTACAGTCAATCAAATGTTTCCTCTACATACAACAATCCCATGATCAAGAGTCCAAGTTAAGCAAGCACACAGAAATTAGGGCATTCCAGCCTTCAGCAGAGACATAAGGAAAAATTCATGCCAATCATTTCAGAGACAAAATATCTTTAACTCACAGAATAAACCTAATTACATAAAGAAGAACAGCATCTAACACAAAGAGTAGTATGAAGTATTTTTTAAAGAGGAGGGTTGTCTGAGTCACGTCAATTTGAGGGGTACCTCTTGGTTCAGTACTTGGTCCCCTCCTCATCTCAATATAGACAACAACAATATATGGCCAAAAGTATGTGGACCATGGCCAGTGATTACGGATCATTCCATTTCAAAATCATGGGCATCAATATGGAGTTGGTCCTCCCTTTGCTGTTGTAACAACTTACAGTTTTCTGGGAAGGTTACCAAAATACAAAACTTAATAACGAGTGCTCAAAGTCTCCCACACCTGGTGTGATATGTGGTCACATCAGATAGGATTAATAATTTTATTCAAATCATAAAATTGATCGAAAGTGACAGTAAAGACAGTCAGGACAACTCTCGGACTGTTTGGCATGGTAATGGGTATGACAACATTGATATATTTGGTCTTGGCGAAATAGATTTGCTATTCCGCCAGATCTGCTATTCTGCAAGTAAGACATGCCGCTGCTGTACAATATTGCGTACATGAATTACCCGTAGCAGATCTATACAAGTGGAGCTGGGGAAGGTGGAGGTTTCTGAAAGCGTGCTGCAACGGCTATAGCAAATGCTGACCAAGTATTTGAAGGTTGAGCACGCAAGCTCATTGGTTACTGATACAGCAGGAACCAATCAGCAGTGCCCCATATATTATGATGTGTTTGCAAGCAGGTTGAGTAAAGGACCTATCATCTACAGTTTCATGACAGAGCTTTGTATTTATGTTTCAAAATATTTATATTTCAAATAAATGCTGTTCTTTTGAATGTTCTATTCATCAAGCAATCATGACAAAAATGTTTGATAACAATTATTATTTATAATAAGCATACACTGAAGACTGGAGTAATGGCTGAAATGCTGAAAATTCAGCTTTGTCATGACAGGGATAAATTACATTTTAAAATATATTCAAATAGAATATATCTTATCAATTGTAATAAGATTTAACAATATTACTCTTTTTACTCTATTTGGATCATACACATGCAGACTTGGTGAGCATGAGAGACTTCTTTCAGTAGAGTAAAGTAAAGTCCTATAGAAAGAACAGGAAAATAATGGGGAGAAGTAAAAGGAATGGGATCAGGAAATGTCCAGAGTCAGATTCAAACTTGCATTTTCTGCTTGAGCTTAATGTGTACATTATATGCACATTTTAAGCAAGGTTTACATTGTTATATTAATACAGTGCAACTAGTGTGATTTGGAGGCATAGTTAGTACCTGAGGAGAGGAGTTTCCGGCAGCAGTCGGCATGAGCATTCAGAGCAGCCAGATGCAAGGGGAACATGCCGTGAACCCCTCTTCTGCAGAAGAATATAGGGGAGAACGAAAGAGTCTATCAGGGACGACAAGTTATGAAGCTTTACCAATATTTTTTAACTAAGATCAAACCTGGTGCAGTCAGCTCCACTCGTGATTAGAGTGTTTATTAAAAGTTCATGGCCGTATCGAGCAGCAACGTGCAGCGGAGTGTTTCCATCCTTATCAACACAGTCAATCTCTCCACCTGTATCAAAAACACACAGCTGTACTCACAATGTACCTGCAAATGAGTGGATATCAAAATCAAATGCAGTTTAGATTCAGACATTTTAGAGGCCGTACACACAGAACATGTTTTCCATTCCACTGAGCTCATTTTTAAACACATGATGGACAGACGTGTTTGGCCGCTGATCTTGTCTTGCATTTTTTTGCAGATTCTTGTGCATGACATGGCATTCAAAAATGAGGAGCTCAAGTTAAAATAAACGTGACTCTAGACCTTGCCTTTTTACCACGGACATGTGTCTCTCATTTTTAACTGCAAAAACGCATTCTGTGTGAAAGAATGGTCCTTCAGCTGGCTAAAAACAGCTTTACCGTTTTGGATGAGTGTCTGGGAGCGTGTGAATCGTCCGTGCACTGCCGTCAGATGAAGAGGGCTTTTCCCATCTCGACTCTGTGAGGAAACATCACAAAACGTTTATTCGCATACAGCACACAGGATTTGGACGGTCTGTCTATATTTAGTCCAAGTTGGGCATACCTGGACGTTGACATCAGCTCCACTGTTGACCAGGAACTCTAGACACAGGGCACCATGGGTGGACGCAGCAGCAAAGTGGAGAGGTGTAAAGCCCTTGTTATTTGGCTGACAAACATTAGCACCATAGTCGATCAGCTCGCTAACCACTGCGTCCTGCCCATTAAAACACGCAACATGCAGCGCCGTGTTCCCAAAGGCATTGGCTTCATCTATCTACGAGTGAAGCATACAATGTAATGGTCAGACCAATGACCCCATGCTCTCTTCCCTATATGTATCTATTTGCATCCTAAGTACCTCTACAGCCAGGCTAATCAGATGTTTCACCACAGCGATCTGACCGTTGGAAGCAGCAGCGTGTAGAGGTGTGTATCCCCTCTTGTCCTTGCAGCTGATCTCAGCCCCTTGACTCACCAATAAACACACTACATCTAAGTGACCTGCAAGAGTATAGAGAGGAGCTCATGAACACATAAACATGGATATAGCAGATTAAACATAGTTCACCCCAAAAAAAAATCTGTTATTAGTTACTCTCCATCATGTCATTTCAAACCCGATTCTGTGGAACACAGAAGGAGATGTTTTTTCCAGAATGTTGACTTCTTTCCATAAAACAAAAAAAGTGACTAAGGTCTGTCAAACTCGGAAAAGGACAAAAAAAACACATCAAAAGCTCTAAAAACTAGTCCATATGACTTGTGCACAACAAAATAGAAGTCTTTTGAAGCAATGCCATTGTTTGAGGGAAAACCAATATGAATGTTCGCAAGTGCTAATTTCTTTTGAGACTTTTGAATATTGCACATAATTAGCATTTTTGGATGTGCAATACTGACTAGTAATGATATCTCAATATTTTTGGGGGAGTTTGTTGACGACAATTAGACAACATTTTGCTGAGAGTGTTTTCATGCTGGTTCCTTGGCTTGGTGTAGGCCTGTCATGGAAAACTGACTCCCAAAGATTTTCATTTTCATAATATTGCAGTGAGTAAACTGTGCAGTGTTTAGTTCACAGCAGTAACAGATATTATAAAGGGTCAATATTTGACCCTTTTTTGACCATCTTTTATGTCAAATTTTCCTATTAAATGAATAAATTGCAATTCCGCACAGCAGAGATGCCACAGAAACTGCATCTGAAGTGGCATTTGAATGATTCGTTCGAAACGGCTGATTCATTCCAAAATGAAACAAGTGACTTATGAAACAAGTGTCTTTATGAATGGGTTATTCACTTAAATTATTTGATCAGTAACGAAAGGCTGCTGTGCATGTTTGGAGACCTCCAAGAATTCTGCTTTGAACTAGTTTAAACTATTCTAACTGCATTCTAACAACAATTACACTGTTATTGTAGAGTTGGTCTGAAAGTAGTGTGGACTACTTGAGTGGTGATTTTATGCCCTTTTTGGAGCTTCCTCCAACTATAAGCCCCCTCGTAACTATTTTTCACATTTGAATGGAAGAGAGCAGCATGAACAACTCCTTTTGTGTCCCAATGAAAACAAGGGCATACATGTCACCGTTTTTATAGGACAGTTCCCTCACCCATATATGCTGCCCAGTGCAGTGCACGGCAGTCTTTCTTATCAAAGGCGTTGATGTTGGCACCCTTGGCCAGGAGAAGGCTAACCATCTGAAGATAGAGAGAAAGGAAATTGAATAACAGTGACAAGATTGAGATGGAGAAATGGAAGAGAGAATGCATAAAGCATGAGCCAATAATGTACCAGTAATTATGGGTCTCCTGAAGCTCTTATTGTGTCCTGCGTGTTTGTGTCAATTCATATAATTATATTCACAATTCATATAATGACTTTCAAAACCATTCTGCATTGTTGAGAGCTCAAGAAATTTCACTCTGTGTTGACAATGCAGTGTGGGAAGTATTTAGCAGCACCCTTATGAATGTTTCTTTTTTTTTAGTGTGCTATTAGTAATAATTTCAGTCTACTTTTGATGTAGTTCTCAGAAATATACTTAAAATTGCACTTAAGTATACTTGACTTATACTATAAGTATTTGGCCAATTCTTGTACTCAATATGTGGATCGAGATATGTTTAAAAGTATACTTTGTTTGTAGTTGTGTTTACTCTTTTGATTGAGTAGCCTACTAAATACTTCTGTCAAGTTTTATATACTGCCTTATAAACTTACATTGTTTGAAAATATTGATTTATTTCAACAAAAAAAAACAGATATGTTCCTTATTCTGAGCATGTGAAATTTTATGTAGGCTAGTCCACAGGTAGTGTACATTGGACTTTACTTCAAATCTACTTTCCCCGCCATTGACTGAATTTTCCAGCTATCCATGTTTTCACTGTTATTTGGTGAGGTGTGCTATTACGTATCTTCTGAATAGTACAGAATCTCCAAATCAAAACACAGGTGAAGAAGCAGCAGACACAATTGATAGAAGATTGCTTGAATAATATATAAATAGTAAACTATAAGTATGATGTTATGTTCACTTAAAGAAAACTTGCAAGCATATTTGCGGTATAAAACTAATAAACAAGCAGTTTACTGAGAGTATACTTCAGAAATGTGCTACACGTATGACTAGTAAACTATCAGTGTACCATTACCTATGTTCACTTGTAGTATATTTGCAGTATAATTGAAAAACTTAGTTGTGTACTCAAAGTTTACTACTTAAAGTATACTTAAGTGTATAAAAGTAAAAGTGTATACTGATAGTTATAAAAGTATACTTTTTATACACTAAAAAGTGGGCCAACTTAGTCCAAAGTTGTATTGAAGTATACACTTACAACTATACTTTTAGTATATTGATATTAGTATACTTAATACATAACTTTACTTAAGTATACTTAATAAAATGAACTTTGGGCGGGCAAGTGATTTTGTATCTAAAAGTCAATTGCCCAGTTGGAGCGTCACTGCCTCAGTCCTTTGGACTTGCAACACTTATTGCGTTTAACTGCAACAAAATAAAATATGATCTAATTCAGTATTGCTATGAATTAAGCAAAAATATTTAGTCTCGACTTGCAATACCTCCGTGTGTCCATTGAGGGCAGCGTGGTGTAGGGCGGTGCGTCCCCCGCGATCTGAAACATTGACGCTGCTCAGGAGCGGGATGATGACTTCAGCACAGCGCAGGGCCTTGTTGGCAGATGCGACATGCAGCGGAGTCTGCCAGTTTTTGTCCCGTGCATTAACATCGGCAGAATGGCGGATCAACACGCGAACGGCCTCCTAGATTTGTACAAAAGAAAACTATTGTTGACAACTGTAACTAAATTGTGAACTTTAGCACAGCTGTAGAATTGTATTTTGACCAATCAGCATCCAGGGTTGGAAAAAACTATTTTCTAATCACACAAGAGTTGCTGCATACGAATAGCATTGTTATAAAGGCATCCTGGCGCGTGACAACATCACACAGCAGCTGTTTCTCATTCAAACATGTTTTTGCATGTTTAAAAACCAAGCCCACCTCGCTACGTGATGCCACTGCCCTGTGGAGTGGAGTCAACCACATGTTGTCTTTGGCATTGACCCGAGCCCCTAAAATGAAGTAGTAAAAGACACATTAAACAATGATAACTACAATAAATATAAAGATCCACTGGATTTTTTTAATAATAGTCCACCCAAATATTTAAATTCTGTCATCATTTACTATATAATAGTAATACAAGACACGGGCTTGGAAAGGTATAAGTAATTGATGACATAATTTTTTACTTTTGGGTAAACTATTCCTTATTGGTTTTGAACATGCATTTATTTTATATGAGATGCTGTAAAGCTACAAAGGAAGGGAGGTGGGGAAGGAAAGGAGGGAGAGAGAAAAAGAGCAGGTCTACCTGACACAATGAGGAGATCTGTGATCTCAGCATCTCCGAGGAAGGCTGCTGCATGAAGGGGAGCACGCTTATCAGGGTCCTGAGAGAGATTGAAAAACAAACAAACAAAAACAGAGTGAGACGCATCGAAAAAGAAAGTGGGAAGAAAAGATGAAAAGATTTGTTACTTTTACTACATGTCTGTAAGCTTTGAACCTCATTATGCTAGAGTATTCTCATAAGTTGATACACATTTAGAAATTACAGTCTTCCTCTACCAAGAATAAATATTCATGACTGTTCAAAAGATTTTTTTATGTTTTTGAAAGTCGTCTCATGTTCAATGATCACTAAGGCTGCATTTACCCGATAAAAAAAAAAAGTTTAAAAAAAGTATGAATTATTGTGAGATATTATTACAATTTAAAATTACTGTTTTAATATATTTTAAACTAATTTATTCCTGTGATGGCAAAGCAGACATTACTACTGTATTCAGTGTCACATGATCCTTCAGAAATCATTCTAAAATGCTGATTTTGTGCTCAAGAAACATATTGTATTATTTATAATTATTATTAAAATTATTTTTTTTAAACAGTTGTGCTACTTCATTTTTCAGGATTTGTTAATGAATAAAAAGTTCAAACGAACACAATTTTTTTAAACAAAAGGCATTTTTTAAAACTTTTTTTAAGGCATCATAGATGTCTTTACTATCTTTCCTGTTTTTGCTTTACTGGTTTCTAGTAAACCTGAATACCTTGATTAGCTGGCCTAATTTACCCTCCAGGACATAAGTTTAACACTACTGGTTTAGTGCATGTTGCACTTAGAGTGTCCAATAAAATGGACAAAATATCCCTCTAATATCATCTATAACCACATAAGAGCAAGCAACACATATTTTCCTGGCTAATAAAAAAAAGGATAAGCCATTCTATGTGTCTTACCCTAACTTCCTGTTTCAATTGGAAATCTACATCAACGCTAGAAAGAATGAATCATACTAACCAGACTCATGTGACCTATACAGTACATTCCACTATTTTTAAACCTCAAAATATTCTACATTTTCGAAAGTCCCATTGTGGACTGCAAAGTTTTCACAGAAAATTGGGGATAGACTTGATCACTTCTAAAATGAATATGCTGACTGGGGGGGGTCAATGCAAGGGATCCACAACAAAGAAGCATTGACTGGCTCTCTTCAATCACTAAAGGGGATGTCAGTGTGTACTAATGTGCTCACACACTTGTGGTGGTGACATCTCAATGTGTGTATTGTCTGAACCTGTTTGCACATGCAGCCTAAAATCATGACTTTGGTCCAGCGGCTCTATAAAAAACATTCGGACAGCGAGCTAATTCTTGCTGGAGCCATTAGGGCGGACACAGACAGACAAGCAGAATAAATAAATATTCTGGAAGAAGAATGGCCTTGAAAACGGTTTTGTGTCCTGTTGCCTTTACTGAGACAAATGTATATAAATCTCTGGCTGTTTTCCATGATTCTCAACTATTGTGCTGCAGGGAACAAAGAGATGAGATATAGTCATGTGAGAAGAAGAATAGAAGAAACTGATTCATACCAGTGCATTGATGTCTTCAGATTTACATATGAGCATACGAATCTCATCGGGGTCTCCATTAAAGATGGCTTGGATGAGGGGTGGCTGTGAAAAACAATGTATTTTTTTATTTAGAGATTATTTAAACATGTTATTAAAGAATAAAAGCATGAGGCATTGGTTTGAAATGAACTTGGTTGCTATACTTTTGACTATAGACAATAGACGATTCATCCATTGCGACACTAGTCCTCACGATAGACTGACCTTCCTTGTGAGGTTACAAATTTAAACAAATCCCAAATGCTAGCAACCACCCATAACACCCAAGGACACCGCCTACTAATGCCCCAGCAACCACATAGTAACACACTAAAAACCACTCAGAACTGCTTCACATCATACAGCAACAACCTTGCAACCACCATAACATTGTGGCTGCAGGTTAAGCAATGGTAAGTGTTACATTTTTTCAAGAAAAAGTGGTCATCTATAATAACACAAACCCAAAGTTTGGAATTACTTAAAAGTTTGTCATTCAGAATCAGTTAAAATTATAAGTTCTTCAAATCCATTTCTCAGGACAAATCGCTAACCAGACAAGTAGGCTTTGAAACCAGTCTCACCATTTCCATAAAATAGCGTCATTACAGGGAGGGCAAATCAGGACCCAAAGAGCCCCAAGGAAGCTTTGCACCACATACTGAATTAAAGCCATGTTTCCTTTACATAATTATCATCTTCAATCCTTGTTGAGAGACTAAAGACTAAACTTAACCCAAATATATTTATAAACCGTATTTTCCAGCTATTTTCTTGAATTGGAGTGCCAAGTTCCAAACATTAATGGCAGCACAATGAAAAGCATGATAATCTGACACACGCGTGGGATAAGAGCGGAGAGGTGGTTTGAGCCAAACTTGGCTGCATCTATATTTCCAGTGTCTCTATCTGCAATAACCCACACATCTCACTTCCTGTTGCTTTTTTTTCACCTTCTCAGAAGTGACACAGAGGAAGCGTGGAAAGCATTTTCACTTCCGCTATACAACAGAACACATGCAGTCAAGCCAACATGCAAATTATCACAAAGGATGTTTCAGGGCTCAACACTAAGGATGAGGATTGTGTCAACTTTTAATCTCTTACCAGTATATCAGCATACATTGCAAACCCTAGTATATGAACTGGTAGCTGTAATGGAGTTTCATTATGGCTTTTTATAAAGAAAAGTTATGTTTAATGAAAAATATTAATACATTTCAGGCATGTCAAAATATGTTTCTAACAAAAAGCTTCTTTCACTCTTTGACTTTTTCTTTATCATGCACGAATGCAAACAAACTCTCAGTGTTGTAGAGACAACAGGAGATGTGTTGTTGAGATTGCTCTATTTTCAGCTGCAGAAACAGGCCATCTAACACCCACTCACTTCAAACTCATTTCATCATCCATCATTTTTTTTTATCTCTGCAGGGCCAATTCGCCACAAGCCATCAGTCATTTCTGTTAGTCATTTCAAGTTACTCATCTTTCTAAAAAACCAAAGGCAGAACAATTTCATGCATTTTTTCTTTTCATGAATCTTATAATTAATATATACCGGTATATATATATACATATATGTGTGTGTGTTATACATATATATACAATTTTCAAAGGTGATAAACAGTGTGTATATATATACATGCACACACACACACTATATATTGCCTGTGAATATTGACCGAAAAACAATGAATTTGACCTCACATTCACTGCAAGTTAACCATTTGTCTCAATTCAGTTTCTATTTTCATTCCTCACAATTCTTTTTATCTGAGACAAAGCTGAAACATCTCCTCAGTGACAAAAAAAAAGAAAAAAAAAAAAGAGCAATTGCACTTTCTAATGGGATTTCATATAAAAAAATGTCTTCTCTTGGTGACATTTCAATCAGCAAATTTCGAAAAACCAAATATTTAAGTTTGCAAGGCATAAAAACACATGCATAAGATCAACAAATGTAAGATTAACAAGTTACACAGCACTGGCCCCAACTCTTTAACGCTGGCACCGGGCCATACAGTTTGAGCTCTTTTATGAGAGCATTGAATCTATGAGAACACAATGTTGAATTCTTTTAGATATGAGATGTTGCCTCTGTCTTGCATCTTGCACAAGCACACATCTCGTCTCTCCCTTGAAAGAGAACACAACATCTGGTGACAACAGTGCTGTCTGTGTTGTGGCACCACAAAGCTTCAGGACGAGATTTCTGAGCGCTGGCACAAGCGCACAATCTGGACGGGGCTCATCACAAATGAGGACATTCCCCGACCTCCCAGCACCACTCCATGCCAAAGCCAAACGCTCCAACACTGAAGCCATTGTTGACATGCATTTGGCTACACGGCCTTCCCCCAACTCCTCGTTCCCATCATCTACCTCTACGCCCAATATAAGTGAGCTAAATTCCCTTCTTAGCCAATGAAGGCTGAGGTTTCTCCCCTTTTGACACTGCAGGTTCTTCTTCAAAACAGCAGAAATGAGGAACTGCTGATGTCTCATTTTAAACTCCGAACTCCGAAACTGAAATCTAGTTCCTTGTGACAGCATTTTTTCCCAGATGTGTGAAGTCACAGCATGAAATGGAAATTCACTCAATCTATCTATGAACAATTCATCCATGCATAAGTTTAATTTTTAATTTGACCTTGTAATTTTTAATCAAACTTGATCTTCCAGTGAAACAACAGACTTCTCTTTGGTGACATATAAACTTCTCCAATCATGTAGTTTACTTAATTCCACCTCTTTCTTACAATTCACTGCAAACTCAGATGTGCGACACTTGGATGTACGTCACATTAAAGTGTAAAAAATCAAAAACTAATGTATGTCATGAAGAGCATAACAGAACCATCTAAAGTCTTAAGCACTGATGGTGTATAAGCAGTAAACACACTATCCTTTATTTCCTTTCTCTCTGGCTTTCTGAACTTGTGTCATGTAACCCTCTGAGACTACAAAAAAGCATGAGAGGGGAATGTTGAGATTCAACAACTTCCTGTTCCTTTCCTCTTTGGGGCAAAGTATGGAAATCAAACTGTACACAAGACCAAAATGACTGTAAACATCACTGACGCTCCGAACACTTAGTGTCACATATTAACTTTCTAAATAAATGTCATGGGTTTAATGCAAGTTAAACTTTCTAGGGCATGGTGTCAATTACCACAAAATAAATGATTTCAACTTGGGTCGAAGTCTGTAAAAACAAACAAGACATGCGTTTATATTAATGCACTTTAATGCAGAAGTCTAAGGGGTAAGGCACTGTGCCAGAATAAACGTTAAAATACTGTTTTTATTGCCACAAGACTTAAACGACTTTACAACATGAGATGTTCTTGAGAACACTTGAGATGTTCCTCATTTTTAAGCCTCTTTGGTTAAAATGTCTGCTAAATAAATTAATGTAAAATCTGTATGTGTTATCCAATCTTTCAACTCCTGTCATGACACAGGAAAAAAAAAATCTACTCCTCTCAGTAAATTATTCCCATAGCAACATTTGCTCTTTATTTAAGCATAAACGGAAGTACACCAAAGTTCATCCACCTAAAACACTAGTACCACCACTAAAGATTGATTTAGGCCAAGGGTTTTCAAACTTTTTCATACTAAGGACCCTCAAAGTACAATGATACCCTTGTGAGGGAACTCATTGAAAAATATAAAGGCAACTGTATGTTTATGTATAAAAATCAATTTACAGTGTGAGGAAAATATTAAATGTAATATTATGAAGACAACTAAATTAAATAATTGTTTCCAAAATTAAACAGTCGGCCTTTACATCATTATAGAAAAACAAACTATTAAAATATTTTCAGGAAAATATTTACTTGTTATTAAACTTGTTATTAAGTACATATCTGCGATTAGCACATTACTTTTTCCCACAAATATATTATATATATATATATATATATATATTTTATTTCATTCGAAAAATATTTTGACTGAGAAAAAGTAAATATTAAATGTATAAAATTACTGCAATTAATTACATGATTTTTGACCAGTCTTTAGAAAGCAAAATTTTCAATAAAGTGAATGTATAAAAAAAATAATACATTAAACATACTTCATTAATATCTCAACTGCATTTTGGAAAAAAAAATTAATACAGCTCAAATATGAACATGTATGAACAAATTAATTAAAGTGCTATATTAAAAATATGATCTGAACAGTTTTGCTTTTAAACCCTCTGGAATCTCATACCCTTTTTGTAAATGCATTACTGTACACACAATTTATGTTTGTTATTACAAATTGAAGGACAAGTCAAGTTGGTGATATTTTCTGTGGCAATCAACAACATGAAGCTGTCGTTAGATTAACTTGTTTGAATCCGAAACATTCTTTTAACTGTGTAGTGTGCAAAGATTTAGTGCACACTTAGATTAAGTTTCTACATTCTCACAGCTGAAAAATCTTCTTGACCTTGACATGAAGTCCATGGGGCCCTTGATAGACATCAAGTTACTTGTTGCAAGGATAACCTCCTAGAACATTTGCAAGTGTCTAGATATAAGGGCATCACATGACCATTAAGGAAATATGTCTATTCTACACAAAAACAAAACTTTTTCACTTTTTGCTCACCAAATTACACATGAAAAACTACCAAACAAATATTGGAGGTGACTAGTCTCAAAATATGTAACGTGTGATTCCAAGTGTGTAATATAGCTTACATAAATATAGCAGCAGTATTCAACATATCACAGAAAAAAAATCCGATGACGAACGATGAATTTTACAGTCTTTTACTAACTAGGCTGCAAACACAAAGCATTGTTGGAACCTAAATTACTGCTATATCACAACAAAAGATCCAGTGAACAATCATGATATTAATGACAAAAAGGAACTTGACTATCCAAGCTTTAACTGGGTGGAGCTCAACCATACAACTTACACTAGTTAAAAACAGAAAACTGACTAGGTGTGCTAATGATATAATGATTTTTTTTCTTCTCAAAACCTGGATCGGTGAGCAGATTAGATTTAAGAGCCATATCAACATCAGCATCACAGCACACTACAGCAGGAAGTTTGTTCTCTCTAGATGAAAGCAGATAATTTTCCTAACACAATTATGCAATAAATGTGAACAACGACTTGCACGAATTGCTCAGGATGTTACCGTTTTTGACTTTCAAGGAAGACCTTAATCTTCCAACAAGAACATATGTGCTACACATGCATCAAGCAGTTTCTGTAGCAAGCATATGGAGCATCACATTATGTATTTTATGCATTCATTGAACATTTTATTTAATCATGTGCAAACCCCTCAGTTAGATAAGCTACATGACATCCTCCAATTGAACTGTTCATTTTGCAATCAAAAATATATTGTTAATTCAAAAACCATAGTGCAATTACCTGGTCGACTAGTTTAAGAACAGCCATATCATGTGAAACAGCACATCCAAACTCCTGAAAAGATCTAGAGGTGAGGATTAATCAAATCCAGACGAGCCTGTTCGCGTTTTTCACGAGAGGATGGTGCTGCACAATGATGTGGCATCAAAAGCTTGCTTCCTGCTTTGCTGTGGATCGCACCCTCCAGGGGCCCGGGGTGATGTGACGGCCGTGGCCGGGTCTGCAGGCGCTATCTTCGGTCAGCGGGAGCAGCTGTGGCCGCTGCCTCACGCTCCGGCGCTCCGGGAAAGAGGAGAAGGGGAGGGAGGAAAGGATGCGAGGGCTGCTGTAAACAATCCGCATTTACAGCAGTGGCAACAACAGCGATACCGATTTCATATATTATAGCACTCGTTTAATGTTCTGCGTTATGTATTCATTCGTTATAAGAAAATACAGGAAGTCAGCGTTTTTTGTATGCTTCCCCTTGCTATTTTAGAGATCATACTATGGCAAAGGCCTGACTTATGAATATTAATAAAGTACCGACATTGGTAACAGATTGGCTGAGAGGCAAAGTGGGCGCTGTTGAGATGGCCAATAACACACCCTACACCGGATTTATGAATTACTGCTGTTTCATGAATATTAATTAGGATATGTGACTGGGTGCTTCAGGGAAAATAGGAAGTAACGTCACCAAAATCTGATTAATATTCATGAACTATTCCGGCGTCACCATAGTAGGTTTTGTAATTTAGTTTCTCCTCGATGCACAGGATTGTCAGTTCTTCCGAGGAGCCATCATCATCATCATCATCATCATCATCATCATCGCCTCAATGATGCCCTCGCTTGTCGGACGAACGAATGAATCATTCTAGTGAATCTGTTTTTTAATGATTCGATCACAGTGAGTGATAGTTTTAGTTAGCATGAACTGTCCGAACGAACCGATTTGCTCAAATGAATCAGTTCTCAAAGCAAAGTCCTCGGCGCATAGAATACAGCAATCTATCTAATTTTATCTGTTTGGGTGATGGATGTTTTATAACTCAGAAGATAAGAAAGTATAACTGTCAATAATTACCCTGCTTGTTCAATAATAGCTTAACATCTTTAAACTCTGATGACCTGTTTTAATAACATCTGTTTAATAACTAACACTTGTTATTTCAATAACATTTGATTCATTGATACTGTGAACCATGAGGTAACCTACTCCTTTCAAAGTTCACACTTTTTAACTTTTCTGTTGAAGCTACTAAATGGATGAACTCATCAAATAGGAGGCAAAGTGTCCGTGTTGGTAATAGTCAATCAAGAAATCTAAACTGTAATATTGGAGTTCCTCAAGGATAAATGTTGGGCCCTATCCTGTTTAGTTTATATATGAATGACCTGGCTTTAGTCTGTCCATCTGTTAATATTCAAATGTATGCTGATGACAGTTCATTATGTGCATGCTAAAAACAAACAACCAGCAGCAAATTATTTAGCTGAGACATTGGTCCATGTTTCTGATTGGTAGTAATTCATATTTACATTTGAATATAAACTAAACTGTTTTTATGTTATTTTCACAAAGATGTACAGTGATTCCTCATCCTGATGTATTTGTTAAAGGAGAAAAACCTAATGTCATTCCTGATTTTAAATACTTAGGAGTAATTTTAGATTCTCAGCTGTCTTTTCAAAAGCATGATAAAAAGGTAGCCAATATTATTAAATTTAATTAGGCCAACTTTAGGCATATAAGACCATATATAGCAACAGAGGCAGCAAAACGTTTTATGCATTCTATGTTTTTTTCTCATACATATTGAGCAAGCACAACTATTTTAAAATCAATTGAATCTCTACCATTTGACAGGAAGACTAATAGTTTTCATCATTGCAACATAGTGCAAACATATAATTTTTTGAGTTACAATATTTAACATTTTGTGGATGCTTGCTTGATTTTTAAAATTTTAAATGGTAATGCACCTCCCCGTGCATAATCAGTTTATAATGCAAAAGGATACTAATGGCAGAGCAATTAGAGGAGACCGTGTTGTACAGTTTAGGCCTACAACTTTAGGACGATTAGACTTTTCAGTTAGAGCCATTCATTATTTGAGTTAAGGGGTAGTACAAACTATTCAACATTTAAATTTAAATTAAAGAAATGGCTAAAAGCAAATACAATTTGTAATTATGTGTAAATTATTATTTTTATGATACTGACATTATTATCCCTAGCATTGTTACTGTATGTAATTTGATATTGTTTCTATTTTTTTTTGTGATATGTTTCTTATTTATGGATCATTGTTATACGTGATAACCTACCAATCATGTGTTTAAATTTTAAGTTGCCTTTTTAAAATCTGGCAACAGATGAAAATGATCCTGTGGGGCTAACTCTGGCTTATTTACAATGTTTGACTTGATTAAACAGCACTGTCCTAAGAAATTCAATTTGTTGTTAGTGACACAAAAAACACAAATTATATTTTAAGGTGCTCGACTTTCAGGAAGTTTGTACGGTTTGTAATTGTCATTGAACCTTTTGATATACACTTAAAAGACGAATCCTTGTGTAATAAGAATTTAAAACTTTTTGTTTTGATGCTGTTCTATATTTGTCTCGTTAACTGTGCAGTTAATAAATGACAGCACTACATTCTTCAAGAAATGAAAAACAGGAATTTGCCCACAATGTCACTGGAAGCCAATATCAGTGTTTGTTTGTGCTCTTCTGGATGACATCACCTAACAGACTCCATGTGTTACTGACTGATACAGAGGCTATATTTAAAGAGGCATGGGAGTTTGGCCTGACAGGTCAGGAGACCACTGGAAGTAGCTGTTGCTTGTGTGGAACCGTATTTACACAGGAGAATCTAGTGAAATTAAATTATTTCCTAAAACGTTTTCATATTTAATGAAAACTAAGATCAAATTCCAAAACTTAGTTTGGAAAGAACATGCAGTCTTCCAGGTAAAGACATACGTTTTTTATCCAAATCATTCTTTTATTTTAACTTAGCAGCCAAGGACCATTTATCAAGAAAAAGGTTAAAGAGAATATTTTCAGTCAAGATCAGCTCAAACATATAGTGCGGTCCATGATAAACCCCATTGTTTACAATTTCATGGAAAAGAGCAGATGTTATCAGAAAGGATGTAAAAACAATAATGTTTGAAATTCTCTATTCGAGTATAGCCTCACATTGTTTCAGACTGAGAAACTCCAGGACCCTCATGTTTGTGCAGAACCACAAATGACAATCTTCTCTCCATGTCTGCAGTTATGTCTAAGTTAGTGGGAAATAATCAAACAAAAACTCATAAATTATGCATTTAACCAAGATCCTTCCACAAGGAAACAGGAAAATAAAAATAAATATTGTAAACATAAAAAAAGAAAAAAAAAAGCTTTTATTAGTGATGATTTAGGTTTAAAATGTGTTGCGATAAACATTTAACTACAGGTAAAAGAAATATTCTTTGATCAAAGGTCTTTGTTCACACTGCAGTCCGATATGATTCGATTTTCAAATTCAAAATGTTAATAACTTTCACAGTTGAAATTTTGCAGGTGATGAACTTAAGTTTGTTCAGACAACATTTGAATGGATTAAAAAAAACAAAAAACATCAAATCAACATTTAATTTGGTTGCGCTAACCCATTAAAAACATCACAGAGGAGCTCAATCACTTTTAATACACAAATGTTTATTCAGCCAAACTAAGCAACATTATAATAAGAACAGATGTGACTGAGCAAGGGTGAACTTGACAGACCAGCACAAGTCTCAAGTTAAAAGACATGAATCACATTCCTCAGAAACTCTGCTACTACCTTTACTGTCACTGTGCTTGGTGCCACGCCGTAAAAACAGAAACGTCTAATCCAAAGATCTAAAAGCGACACGTTTAACAGATTCTTTTTTTCGACATTTTCCTGTTCTTTAATAAGAAATAAATTTTAGACCACATAATCTGTGGTACTGGTTTCAATCTACCAGGGAACATAAAAAATGGACCAAGTCCTATAAACCATGAAATAGACAGATATAGGAGGAGAGAGAGTGCACATGTAAGGGTAGACATATTCACAGGAAGTAATCCAACTCATAGCGAACGAACGAGTTCTTCTCATCGTTGAAGACAAGAGGATAATGTGCGATCAGTGCGTCCTGGGAGCCGATATATATGGAGTTGTAGATCTTCCAGTATACGTCACGCACTTTACGAGCAGGATGGAACAAACCCTATTGAGGGGGAAAAAAAACATTGCGCCATTAGACAAGTCTTCATAACTCAACAGGAAAACTATTACATAAATACCAAACAAATGTGCAGATTCCATGTTGGAAGTGAAACGTACCTGTAAGCAATACTGCAGCATGCGGCAGGGTCCAATCGCCACCCGCAGACCCTCGAGGGCCCCCATTACAGCTTGGATGACATGAGGAGACGTTTCGAAGACATTGGGCCAAACATAGTTGAGCAAATGATTGAGAGAATCTTCACAGCCAAAGCCATAAACTCCCAGAGACATATGCTGCACCACAGCACTCGCTGTTTGCCTGTGTACGAGATCCCTGCGACCGAGAGCAGAAATACAGGAGGTTAAGAGTACTATTGAGAACAATCTGCATGCAACGGTCTTGTGAAAAGAAATAATCTACTTCCTTACCTATCCATCAGAGCATCCTCCAACAGAGGTGTGACAGCATAGATATAATCTTTGCCCATTTCACCAATGTACTCAAACAGGAAAGACAGAGACTTTAGGACACCGTTCTGAACATTAAGCTCAGGAACACGGTACTCATTCATCAATGCAGGAAGCACGGTGAATGGCGAACACGTCTCAGCCACGATAGCGATGGCTACCGTTGTGCACACGCGGTTCTGACGCTCCTGCACCTTCAGATTGTTGAGCAGCGTGGCCAGCACATCATGGGGACTAGAGAATTAAGAACAGGAAAAATTAAAATCCGACTTTCTCATAGCTTTAATGACAGATTCTGCATTATCAGAAAAGGAATTTACCCAATGGCCTTGGCGATGTAGCCGAAAGTGTTGACAGTAGCTCTACGGATGGCCTTCTTGTGGGCTTTCAACAACTCCAACAATTCAAAACAGATGCGCATCCACTCCCTGGCAGACACGTACTCCGCACCCCTGGAATGGATAAGATGCGTTTAGGGGGCATTATTGACATTTTTCAAAAGTTAATGGCTTAAAATCTGTGAAGACCTATAGGACTGACCTGTCAGCGATTCTGCCCACTAGATCAATGCAGTTCTCCTGCACCTTCTCATGTCTGTTCTTCAAGATGGGAGTCAAACGTGGAAGCAGGTCTTTGATAGGTGGTGTCATCTTGTGCATACCTGAGAACAGGACATTTAAACATTTATTCAAAGTCAAAAGAACACAAGGCAGTAGAAACAATATTCAAATTTATTCAACATTGATTAAAACAAAATGTGATGCACCAAAATGAATGTAACCAAATCTGAATTAAAGTTTCCATTTAGCCAAAAACCAATACGAATTTGTTTTAGATATTTGGGTAACTGAACTTGGTATGCTGCTCAGGATATTGTGTTTTCAGTTAATAAATTAAACCAATCATAGTAAAGTTCCTCTGTGACAAGATGCCTCTCGATATTTCAGTTGAACACATTTTTAATACTGCTACAGTCATGGTGAAGTGCATCCACAATGCTGACATGTTTAACTGTTGTAGCTTATCCAAGTTGTGTGCACAAAATAGAAGCTGAAAGTCAAAAAGCACCATCAGGAAGTGCATTAAATCATTACTCTTTGGGTCAATGATATCAGCCCCTCAAAATGATTTTGGTGATTTTTGCTGCTCTGGATGAAAATTGTGCGCATCACTAAAAACAAACGTTGTGGTCAAAGTTTAATCATTTGGATTAATGCATAAATGCTAGCAAGCACAACTTATAAAGTGCTTTTGCTGACACTCACCAATGACATTGACGATAGCTTTAAGGGCTCCAAGAATGCTACCCAGCACTTCTGGGTATTCTTCTCCCAGATACTCATACAACACCACGCCCAAATGGCCCATGAGCTTTTCCTAAAGGGAAATGTCAGAGCAGGATATATATTATTAAGCACTATAAGTAGTTTAATTTAACCAGTACAAGTATTTTCATGTCCATAAATGAACATAAGGGCTTCCCCTCACCTCTTGGCATGTTTTCATGACCACCGCTGTGCGAGAAATTAGGTCAGCAGCCTGTTGTCGGACTTTGGCGGATTTGTTGTTGAGACGCCACAGCACTGTACCGCAGATCTGAGGCAAGTATGGTTTAACTCTCTTACCCAGAGCATTCACCACCGTACCAAAGCCATTCAGCATCACAGAGTCCTGGAGATACAGGCAAAATAAGTATTATCTATATAAATTAGAAGATTAACGGAGCAGGATTGTTTAACTGCAGCAAAGTCAGAAACTCACCTCAGTGGTCTGTTCCTGAAAGGCGTACAGGATACCGTCTATAAGCTGCTCCTCCAGTTTGTGATCGATGTCAGCAGCACCAAGGTTGCCCATGATTTTCTCAATGGTCTCCATTACCATCTTTCTGTACTGCTCAGCTTCATCCTTCAAGTCATCCACGATACGGGAGATAATCTCAGCTGCGCCTACCTTATTGGCCAGCTCCACTGTAGTGTCCACTAACTGTAAAGTGGATAAAAAGACAAATAAAGTTAAATGTGTATTGATCATGGTTAGTTACTCCTAATTAGGCCATGATCTCACAAACCTGTCTGTAGTTGCGCCTATCCAACGCCATTCGGTGCTGCCAGAAATGTTTAAAGAATGGGGGCAAGATCTCCGTTTTAATGTAATTGGCTTCCACACCATCAGTGCCACAGCACTGCTTCACCACCTACAATACATAAGAAAAAAATGTTAGCCTAAAAATATTCCGAAAAATAATGTTTTTAATGCTTCTGAATATTACTTTTCTGACACACCTTGAGGACAATCTTCTTCATCTCCTCGTCAGGAGACTGGAACTCTCGGATGAGGATAAGCATCACTTCTCTGGTGTAATAGTTGGCATATTCAGCATCCATAAGAGGAATCAAGTATCCAATAGCTTTCAAGAAGGCAGCAAGACCCTGAGAAGACAAATAATAGTGTTAAAAACACTTACTAAAAATAATCCTTTCAACCCAAAAACTAAGTTTGAAAGCAAACTTACTGTAGAAATAAAATTCACAATGACTTTAGTTCACCATTGATCAAAATACATGCTCACCTTGCCTCTGTGTTGCCTGATACCTTTCCAAAGAGGTTTCAGCACAGAATCAAAGGACTCGATACCGTACGGCGTAGCAGCTTCAGCCAGGGCAGCGATAGCCAGAGCACTGATGGTTCGCACTTTCTGCTGCTCATCCACGAGACCTGGGGGAAACAACGGATTGAGACTGGCCCATATAGCAGACAATGTTAAAGAATTTTGGTACACCCACATACAGGTGAGTTGGACAGACTTCACCACAAGGCCATACTAACCATGCTCGATAATCTCCACCAAGCTGCGGAGATGGGGCAGGATAGCACAGCCCATGAGAATAGCGATCTGCTGTACGATCTTGATGCCTGTGTGACGAGCCTGCCAGGATTTCTTGCTCTTGCAAACAGCCTTGAGGAAAGGCAGGAGAGATGGAATGCCCAGGGCAGACGCCACAACGGCAAAAGCACGAGCTGTCGTATTTCTCACATACTCGTCCATGTTGTCAATGTCAGGCCTCATGGTGGAGATCATGGTGGCCAGACCGGCAGCCTGTGAAAGAAATGTTGATTTGATTAAATCATTAAATCAAGATGTGTTAACAATGGGATACTGTTATAAACCAAAGATGATATTTGCTATTTGAAGTCCATCTTACCTTTGCCAAGTTGGAGATGATCTCTCTACCCTCTACTCTAGCATAGTAATCTTCATCAATCAGCAAAGGCTCAATCACCACAAGAATCTGCAAGAACATACAGGTACGTTAGAAAAGAAATACATTTCTCATATTTTAAAATTGATGCTTACAGGCAACTCAGACTTACCTTGTGGACATACGGTCGAACCAAGTCGTCAAGTTTGTAGAGAATACGATCGATGACTTTAACCAAGAGATGACGCTCTTGGTCCTCCAGTGTAGGAGACATCAGCAGTGGCAGGATCTGGTTAAATAGGGGTCCTGCACCAAACTCTCTGGCCTTATCTGTGATTTGACGAAGAGCAGCCTGAAATGAGAGTGCTGGTTAGATATCATATTTGCAAAATTACATGTTACAGTCCACCAAGTTTGAGAAAGGATACTAACCTTTCTCATGGGAGGTGTTCCATTCTTGATCTTCAGAAGAAGCTTCATGATCTTGCGCTCCTTCTGTTCTTCTGGACTGAGGGTGGACTCATCAACTTCAACCTGCAAACAGAGATGGGATAATTGGTAAAAAAAAAAGAATTAAAACAATATTTATTTTATCTTTGTTTTTATTATTTTATTACTATTATTTTTACTTAAATTAATACTAAACTAAATTAATAAAGAAATATATATAATAAAAATTGTACGGATTCTTTTTTTTAAATATCCCAATATTGTACAGGAGATATCCTTGATGCACATGTGACTCACCAGCAGTTTGTCAAAGTACTGGATGTCATCTGGCTTGAGGAAAGGCAGGTTTCCAGAGGGCTGGTCATTGACTTGTTTCATAGATCTGTCCTCTGTTTGCATGTGGAAGCCAGTCATTCCACCGATGGGGGTGGGAGTGGCGGCTAACTTGCGTGCAGGGGTGCGGATAGGCACATAGCCTGCTGGTGGGGGCAGTACCTGGAAGAATTGGCAAATAAAAATCAGGAATGTCAATTAATTCATTTTAGACAGAAACAAAAAGTTTCCTGTATATGTTAAGATAATTACATACTTTGTATCCTTCTGGAAACATGGCATCAAGTTCATCATCAGTCAATGGGCGGTTCCTCTCATCAATCTCTCGCTCCCAACGCCAAGCCTGCAGCTGTTCTGGGGTCATGCTCATCAGGTGACCTGCAAACATAGAAAACTTTACAGCAACATCCACAAATTGGTGCAGAAAACATTACACTCAACAGCATTTGTCCAGTACCTGGAGTGGGCGTGGCCATATTCATGGCAGGTGTTCCCAGAGGGGTTTTTCCAGGGGTAAGCAGAGGAGTTGAAGAGCCCATCTGACTGGCTGGTGTTTCATCCCATCTTGACTTCCTCTTGCTTGCACCCGGGGTGGGCGTCTCACCCACTGACTCATCTCCTCTATCTGTACGTGGAGTCTCAGCCCAGCCACTGCCATGACCAGGTGTCTCTGAAACACAGAATAGAACAACTTAAAATCACTCTGCTTTACATCTACTATAAAAATAAAAATAAACTGACAAAATAAAAGACCTCTCTCTGTCTTTGGTGTCTCATCCCAACGGTTCTTGCGCACGCTGGAAGACGCGCCTCCATGTCCGGGAGTAGCATGTCCGGGAGTGTCTCGACCAGGTGTGGCAGCTCCGGCTGGGGTGTGACTCGGTGTGGGCTCCCACATACGGGTGCTCGGGGTAGCTCCCGGGGTCTCGCTACCTTTGGCACGGCCAGGTGTCTCATCCCAACGACTGTTGGAAGGCGTGTGTCCAGGTGTATGTCCGGGTGTCTGGGTACAGAGAAGATCATGATTAGCAATATTCCTGGGTAAGTGGCCTTGTGATAATGTTGTTTAGGCAGCTACTAATTGATAAAACCCATAAATCGATAATGAAAAACTAAAATTAAGAATTTAATTTGATCATGTCTGCACGTTGTGCACAAAACAATATCCATCAGTCACTTTACAGTAGTGAATAATGCATTTGTATGTGTACAACACATCTGAAATACAGTGAAGGAAACAGACTTGCTGTGGGAAAAGCGCATGAACCAAATTACCCAAATATGAGAATGCTTTATATTATGTGCTTTAAACAAACTCGTAAGCATGTGTTTTACAGACTGATTGCAATACATTGCAGCCATGATATTGTTAGAGATCATTGACTCACGTCAGAAGACCCATCTGCCTGGTCCCAACTAGACATTTTTTTGGGTGTGGAGTTGCTGGGGGTTTGGTCGGCTGTCTGGTCCCAGCGACGTTTGCGTTTGGCCACAGCAGCCTGAGATGCAGCAGAGCCGTTCACTGCTTTCAGCTCTCCAGATTTTGCTTTCTCGACCATCTGCAGCCTGATCTCTCTCTGGGGAAAGTAACATAAAAGGTTTTAGTCAAAAGGGTTGTACATTTTTTAAATTAGCAAAATCTTATAAACCAGCGTTTCACTAGAAGACATTCACCTCTTCTTTGGACAGATGCTGCTCCTTCATAACATCCATGTACGTCCTGACCGGCATCTTGGGGTCCGGTGTTTTGCCCCCTATGCGAAAGAGCACCAACAAGATGCGAGACCGTCAGTCAAGTGAGTCTCAAAACCAGTGTTTTCACACACAAAGCACTACAGTCAACTGTCCCTGAATAGATGGCCTTAATGTTTAAATTACTGTCCTCTCATAACACAAAACAACCCTAGACAATAAAAGCTAAGCACTCTTTACAGTCATACATTAAGAACAGGCAGGTACAAAGAGGTTTCTGTTGCTTTTAAGAGGAGATAAGGAGAGGATATAGCCATCACTGATGCAGGGTCCTGGGCTGCGCTCTCCAGAATACGTACACTTTCAGTGCCAAGGGTCCCTCTGCAGTCAGACTTCAACCGGCAGAAAAGAAGCCTAGAAAATTTCTCTTTACCATTAGTAACACTTTGGAAAAGGGTTTGAACTCACACACACAATTGCATACCACCTGTTCTGTTCTTGTCACTCATTTATAAACAAAAAAGGGGAAAAAAACCTTGTAGTATTCCAAAACCGACTTCTAAAATAATTTATTTTACTATACGTGTTGCAGCCAGAGACACTGAACACTTTGGGGAATTCTAATAAAATCTTCTTTTTTTTTTTAATCAGAAACAAATTAAGGATTTAAAATGCACACTTGTGCATAATTGTGCATATGGTTTCATTTAAAAAAAGTAAAGCTATGATGAATTGGTTTTAAAAAAAGTTGCAATGAGAAGGGAGGACATGAAGGTGAGAAAATTGTCCTTGATGAGGCTTTAAAAATGACATAACTTCATAAAAGTAAAAAAAAAAAAAAAACTTGTGAAACCATGGTGGATTCCCCTTAAAGGCCCTCTGGCCTCACACCAAAGCAAAACTACCATCTATGGTCTTGATTTATCTGATAAACACGCTTCTTTTTGTTGACCATAACCTACACAGGACGAGTTGCTGCACCCTTAAGAGAGTGCAGACAGGACTGGCATAGCAGTACTGCTGTAGGAGAGAAATTAAGGACAGTTAGTATGGGCCTGTGGAATCTTGGTACACAGATTCTTCAATAGATATATCTCTATTTTATGATAATAAAATAGAAATATATTTACACAACAGTTTTGTAAAGCTTCCTCTATCTGGGACTACATGCAAGATGTTTTGCCTGATCCAGAATCAATTACCTCCTAAAATCTGATCCTGAATGTTGCCGTTTTGAGAGTGTGCAGCCTGTTTAAACATGTTCCTAAACTCCTTGCTAATTTGTAGCAGTATGAGCACCCACAGGCCATAGGTTTAAATATACTAAAATAGCTGGAAAGCATTTCATTGGATGTTCAGTTTGACTTTTTAACACACTAAAACCGGTAAACAGTTAATTTTAAAGTTTTTCCACAGGTGGCTCAAGTTTATTTAGAGTTCCACTCTTGTTTGGAAAAAATTATTTAAAAAAACAACTGACATCAGGTGTTTGTAGCAAACATGCCATTGGGCAAATATCTAGAATATTTTATTAAGGAACAAGAGAGAGCAGAAAAGAAAACTGTAACTGCACAACCACAGAATGCTGCAGCCTCTTGTAATAATAAATGTTTACTTATACTTCAAAGTGTCTTTGTTGGAGGTGCCTGACTATTAAATTGCCTGTTTCACACAAAAAAATACATTAACCCTTCGAACAACACACCTACCTGCAACCTATGCCTTGATGGGACAGATGACACCACCCAACCAACTGTCTCCCAAAACCTTTGCTGCCCAACTCATTTATAACCATTAATCCTTCATAATCAGTTCTCAATGCATTCCATTAAATGATCTTTGTCTTACTGAGACAGTCTTACAGGTCAGTTGAGTCCAGGGAGCAAGCTGTTGGGTGGTGTTCGAAGGGTTAAGCAGCAAAAAGGCCAGTCTGGACCGGAACTTCATGGACAGAGTAAATACTGATCGGCATGGACAGATAAATTAAACAGAGGAGAACGATGGTGTGAAATTTACCATCAGCAAACGGATCGTGGCGCTCTGGGGAGATGATCATCTTTTGTCTGCGTTTCTTGTACTCGTCCTCGCGGTCCGAAATCTTCTGTGGTCTGTGCTCAGCAAAGGGATCATACTGCAGGGTGGGCAAAACAGAGAATATTGTATAATCATAGTTTTCTTCTATATCCTACAACAAATGCATTTGGGAAATACACAAAGTGACGCTTTATTGAAGACTTCACAAAACTAAACAAAAAGTTGGAACTTGAAAATGAAAAATATGTTCATTACCTGCTCATCTGACTGAGGAATGGAATTGAGTATTGCAACCGGTGCATGATATCCTGGTTTCTTCTGTCCAAGCAGACTAGTGGAAGAATCTTCATCATCATCCTGAAATAAAAAAAGTAGGGATCAGAAATAGCACCATGCAGCACTTACACATTCTGATATAGGTTCTTTACAACTATTAAAATCATTTTTGTCATCGCTTACTTCTTCCTGCTCATTGGCAGCAATTGAAGTCACATATCCGGCAAAACGGCTGTCACTGCCTCCGTAGATCTCCTGGTCATAATATCCAGTGGAATCAAGCCCGACACCCTGGTCAGCTCCCTCTGCCAGGGCGGCTTTCATCCCCTGGATTTCCAGGATCTGAGCCTCTATGTCTAAAAAACAAACAAAAAAAAAACACAGAAATAAAAACAGATCAGAACCCCATAATACCAATAAACTGCTTACAACTAATATATATATATATATATATATCCATCAAGAGAGCCATACATTATGTGACCTATATATATATATATATATATATCCATGCGGTTTACATAAGCGCAGTAAATTACTGGACAATGAATACAAATCATTTCTACAAAGTGCTAGAAATAACCACTCTCAATTAAAACCTCTTCGTAGAGATTAGATAATGGGACAAGTTTTGTTCTGTGTTTGACTTTTTGCAACGCCATTTTGGTTTCAGTACATCGGTGTTTAACCAGTGTGTTTTAACATTTACACAGTAAAGGCAAATAGCATAATACGTAATACGCATTTCTGCAAATGAATGTTAGAAATAACTCTGCTATAAACCACAATACAATCTCCAGATGCAGTATTTGTTGATATTTCTCGTGTGCGCCACGGCCAGGTTTTATTCAACGATCAGACGCCATATTCTATTCACCGCCTCACACAGGTCTAATTCGGCTTAATTCAAGCTAATTCCACTTCTTAAGACTAGAAATATTACCCCAAATACAATATGTGCGTATGAACAACAAAATGCAATATAATCATAAGAAACAATTTAACAAATTTACCGTCATGTGTTTTGGCGATCTGCGCCATTTTCGAGCTGTTGTGTGCGCCTCAGTACCGGAAGGCCTTTCACTGCACATCCGACTCTACTGCGGTCACAAGAACGCGCATGCGCAAAGCACGAGCACTAGACGTCATCACAGCTGGCGAATGTCAACAACAAGCTCTGCTTGAGTGTAGCTTTTGGGAGATTTTTTTTGTGCGTACATTTTTACTTCAGACTCAAAGATAAAGTGCAATTAAGCTATTTATAATAAGTAACACACCTTAATTGATGAAATAGGTTATGTGGCAAGACCATACTTTTATTCCGAGGAATGTCATCAGGACATGCAACTTTTGATCTCTTTCTAAAAAATAAGCTTTTAGAAACCTATTCTAAACAAAATAATTATATAAAATGCATATATTGTTTAAAATGTATTACACAGCCATCAAATGAGGCAGAGATCCAACTACAGTTTTCAAAAAGCATTATAAAAAATAAAGAATAGCGTCCATTTCCATTGAACATTTTGTGGAGTAACTGGAATGCAATACATTTGAAAAACTGCATAAAATATCAAATGTTAACATTTAGCATATACTGATATAAACCAAATAATGGTATTCGTCTGGATCTGGAAGAGATGCATAATATACATTATATAATTTGTGTAGCCTAATGATTTATTTTATTTCAAATATTCTAGTTATTCTAAATTAATAAAGGTGAGGTCAGTGATCAACTGCCAGACAATGACCGTTTTCTTATTAAAATGTGATAGCTTAAATGGAAATTTAGAGATAACCTACTTTGGAAAATACATAATTGGAAAAAGTGTTCCAAATTGGATCAGGGCTAACTTATATTATATCAATTTCATTGATTTAAAGCAGTCTAAGTCAGTGTAGTTCAGTAATGGTAGTATTTTTATAACATCTACTACAGGACAGACGCGAGGGGTGACTACAGGTTGATTGGGACACTTTCTTCAAGTCATCTCACAATGGCAAAAAAGTGTCCCAATCAAATCACTCTGAATTCACCCCTATGCTTTTTAAACTAAAGGTATTTTTCCTCAAATGTATTCGTTTTAACGTATTCGTCTTTTTCAATCTTATTAATGATTTTACATTGTGTCCTCAAACAAATTTAGCTGTAACCTTTACTAACTATGCACTGTAGGTCGCGCAGTCTGGGCAACCCAATCCTGCATCCCGTGACAATTCTGCGCACGCAAACCCTCTGCACAATTAAAACACTGACGTCAGTAGTCTCACTATGTGACGGACGGAAGACTCAACCAATCCGAATTCAAGAAAAACAGCCTCAGCCAATGAGATCCCAGGGAGGGTCTATGAGAAGGCTGGTCTTCGAGACGGGAAAAAAGAGTTCTCGACGGGAGGAGGCGAAAAAGAGGTGAAGTGAAGATGGCGAGAGGCTCCCGGTGTTTGAGGAGAGCGGTGGCGGAATGTATTAGGAACTTACCTTCCACAACCAGTCGAGAAACACCGGGCAGGAATGGAGTGAGGTAATTAACGACGGTTTTAATGTTTCGGACGGCCTATGTGCGGTTATGTGACGATCTAAGTGATTTTTGAAATAACTCGAGCTGCTGACGATAGTTGGACGGTTAGTTTCGTTCTTACAAATGGATACTTTAAGGCCAACTTGACACTTTAAGGCCAACTTGACAATTGTGTTATTAAAACCTTTATTTATTGTCCAACAATGTATTAATGCTTTTGACGTACTCAAATAAATGTGTAAAAAACCACACTAACTTTAGAAGGAAGGGTGGGAGGGAGTCACAAATCTGGTTGCCAGATAAGTGACAGACAAGGTTAAGATATTATGTAACGTTAATTGACCAGGTGTATCTAACAAGAGCTTTTCTCATTTTGGAATAATTGATTATCAACTGCATGCAGCGGGTGTTCATTCGAGTGTATTTATTTTATCAATAAAGCTTAAAGTTCAAATGCAGCCAAATGCTTTTAAGGGGAAACAACAAAAAGTGTGATTTTTTTTTTTTTTTGTTTGTTTTTTTTGTTGGAAAATCTGGTCAGCAGCTGCATACAGTTAGTGTTAGTTAAGATTTAATTATTATACAATATATCAGCATATCAGATGCAATAATTTTTTTTTTAAATTGGGGAAATAAACTTTTGGCACCCATTTACTGGGGAAAAAGCAAACAAACTTTTGGCACCCACAATGCAACCAAATATATAGTGCAACAATGATTTCATTAGTAATTCTTTCCAGACACCTTTGCAGGTATGAGTTTACAGATTTCTGCAGAATATGTGACGTCACAAGGCAAGCTGTGACGTTCATCACTTGTGACCAGGGACGTAGTGTACCCATACCAAGTGTTGGGTTGCCAAGTGTTATAACTGCTTGGCATAAGGCCATCTGAAGTTTCTGTTCTGTCACAGTTACGCATTGCTTGACAGCTCTTGGCAGCACTTGCGCCAACATGAATGAATTTGGGTGCCGGTCTCTCCATTGAGGAGATTTTGTGCCATTTTTAGAGCAAAGCCCCATCCCCTTGCGTTTCAGATATGTGTATGTGACTGATCTGGCATACATCGGACACATCTTAATGGAATGGGCTGTTACAACTGCCCTTGACTTGGTTACAGTGGTCAGTGATCTCGCTCTCTTTTTGATTTATGTCTTGTCAAATAGAGGGCAGGTTAACATGTTGTGATTTGCATATCCTATATTTCTTTTAATTATCCTCCCAGTCCCATGGCATGAATGCACAACTCCATAAGGTTTTGTAGTTAATGATGTACAGTTTGAATCAAGAAGGACAATTATTTTTTTTTTTTTTTTTTTTAAGCACACAACCGCTTTATGCAGCTTGTATTGTGGATTGCTTGTGTGGTCTAATTTGTAAGGCTGGGAGCATCACAGTTGGCATTTTAAGCCCCTCATTAACATTTCAGAAGCTTGGCATTCAAAGTCTTTGTAAATTAAATTAGCCAGTGCATAACAATTAAAACAATACCGGGATCTCTTAAATGCTAAATTTTTTACACACAATTGCATTTAAAATTGCACAAATGAATCAAGATAGAGCATTGTAATCTCTGTGCAACCACAGGCTACACGTACTTGTCACATGCTGTTTGCATTTTGGAAAGGTTGTTGACAGCTGTTTGCCAATTTATTTTGTGTAAATTTTAGTTATATAAAAGTAACAATAAAGAGTCTCCATATTTATAATATAATTTATTAACAATTATTCAGTTGTTTGTTAGGGATAGCCTACCTCAAGTAAATTAGTAATGTTGAGATGGACATCACTGAAAGTGTTTCAGTGTGTTTATTCAATGAAGGAGGCCTGGTAGCCCTTGAGTTTGTGAATCTTGAAAGATTTTTTTTTAAAAAGAACTTACTTCAAAGAGTTGTTTTATGAAATGGACTACATTGGTTGTGCTATATATATATATATATATATATATATATATGTATGTATATATGTGTGTGCTGCCAAGTGTCCACAAGGACAACTCAATTTTTGAGTAGTTATTGGGATTTCGCATATTATTGGGATTAAAGATAACGAGCAACTGTATTCACTGTTCTTAATCAAGGCTCTTCTTGATTGGGAGTCCAAATCTTGTTAATTGCAAACAGCTATCTATGTTGTTTATACGTTCTCTCCAGTCTTATCTGACTCAGGAGTCGTCTGCTATCTTGACACATCCAACAAGCAGATAGTGCCTAAATGATCTCACTAACAAAGTCTTGTACAATGCCACTACCTGTCTATGTATAGGTACTGATTATGCTTTTGCTGAATGACACACTTTCACCCTGTTTTGTCAACAGATATCTGTCTTCATGTGGAATTCTGATGACCAGAGTGCCGCCCCTCTTCAGGGCTGTGTCAGGGCGTGCTGTGGTGGCTCCTGCCAGGAGCTTCTTCAACTTCTCAGAGTCCTTCAACAAGAGGAAGGAGTACTCTGAAAGACGTATTATTGGGTATGTTCCCAACCAAGTTTGATATGGTGCATGATCTGGTGCTATTTTCCATTTTTTATTGAGGTATATGATTACGTTAGCCCCATTGTCCCTGCAAATATTGTTTATGTAACAGGGCATGGGAATATTTATTGTGTCAGCTTTCTAGGTATCTGGGGTCATTGGAGTATGGATCTGTTCTGGTTATCTCAAGTCATCACAAGTTACTTAGGAACCGCTTCTGACAACTGATGCCTGACTTTTTAGAGCAGAGGATCAGCTGTCCTGCAGAATAGAGCCTCAGCACTAATGCAGCACATGAACATACTTAATTTGAAGAAAAACTTGTCTGCTGCCTATGATACAGGACAGGACACACCACATCCGCCATGTTGGCATCCTCCTTTGACCCATGTGCTCTTTGACCTATGACATCCTAACAATAACCTAAACAATTCACTTCGGTGTTACTTACACTTGACAGCTTACACTAGCCTTAAGAACTAGTTTGTCCAACCAACAATTATCCAAGGAGTAATCAGACTTACATTTCAGATTAGACCAATCTACCTTTTTATGACCAGTCTAGATTCAGACTAGATTCTACAGGAAGGTGGTTCTCCTGAGACTACTATTGGTTGGTATCCAGAAGGCTGTAAGGAGTGAGCCATGAGAATCACCATTGTACCCTTGCATTGAACCATACATTGCTTCAGGGGAAGTCCTTGTAATAAATGTACCATTAGTAGCTTTGGATAAAAGCATGCGCTAAATGATTATGTGAATACCCAGGAACAAAACTGAGCACCTGTGTAGTCAGCGCGTTTTAGAAAGAATCATATTGGTCAGATTGTGGCTTACAAGCAAATGGTGTGGGACTTGAGTCATTTCTCTGAAAATTTTATTTTATATTTTATCTTTAACTTGAAGGTCTTAAAATGCTCCAAAATGAGTCCCTACTTTTACCTCTGATGGACCCTGTCACCTGTGTACAAAAAAAGTGACTAAATAAACAGTGTTTGACCTTTCTTCTGAATCCATTCAGTTCAGCAGTGACTCAGTCCCACACTGATATCTGTGCTTTTATATCTGATTGGTTGTCTGAATCGACCATCAGAAACATGTTTCAGTGACAGCACTAAATCCACCTTCGTCTTTAGCAACAACCTTTTGTTTGGGTCACACCTGTATGGTGATGGGTTATATTTAAATCATCCAATCTCCTTTGCAGTGAGTTTATGAGCTGCCATGCCGATATGGTTAGATTTATAGGAAAGGTCATCGCACTCTTCAGACTATAACTGTAGATTCTGTGGTGTGACGTAATGGCTAAATGAGCTCAGGGCTGGTAATCAGACATTTTATGAGCTATCACCATTGTGACCTTGAGCTCTTAACCCTGGATTACTGCACTGTATTCTGTGTATTGTAAGTCACTGCCAAATTACTACTTGCCTGCGTAGAAAGACCTTTCCCCCCAAGAGTTCTACTACCGAAATAAAAGCAAAACAATGAGTGATTTACACAGAGCATTATTGTATTATCTTGGCTAACTGTCTTTTCTATGGCATGCAGGTACTCAATGCAGGAAATGTATGAAGTTGTTGCCAAGGTAGAAGACTACCTGCTGTTCGTGCCCTGGTGCAAGCGTTCAGACGTTGTATTCCGTCGCACGGGATTTTGCAAGGCCAAGCTGACTGTGGGCTTCCCTCCTGTGGTAGAAAACTACACCTCTCTCATTACTACAGTCCGCCCTCATTTGGTTAAGGTATGAACATCTTCATTTTTCTTTAATATAGATCTATTGTGTGAATTTGATGGCAGTGATTTAGTGGTTATCAGACTTTAAGCAAGTGTGTGAGCTACAAGTAATTTCTAACTTCTTCTGCTCTTAAGGCATCTTGTTCTGATGGAAAACTTTTCAATAGCCTTGAGACGGTGTGGCGCTTCAGTCCTGGTCTTCCTGGCTACCCCCGTACATGCACCCTTGACTTTGCTGTGAGTATTAGCAACACAAACTGGTTTATCGTCCTCAGGTTAAGCTGCACTTTTTTTATTGAATGTTTGTTGAAGTTCTTTTTAGTTTACTCAGCATATGTAGATGAAACCTTTTTTAGCAGTCTTAATGTGAAAGATTACATAAACATTTAATATACTTAAGTCTGAAGTATATTTAGGGGATTTTGCTAATTTTGCATTTTGTTTTACCATTGCTCATAATTAAAGGAATATTTAAGAAATTAAAGTTTTGTTGTCATTTATTCACCCTCATTTCATCCCAAGGCCTTAAGTCTTTGTTCATCTTTGAAACACAAATATTTTCAGTATTTTTAATTTCTATTAAAAATGTGTTAAACCAAAACACTTCAGACACTGTTGCTTTATGTGATGAACATATTTACTTTCGGCCTTTATTCACATATAAACTTTGAAGTACGATTCAGCTTGCTCAAGAAGTCGCATTCTCCTTCTTATTTTTCAGAAAAGTCTTAAAATAAAGAGTTTTGGACCTTGAACCAGCTTTGAGATGAGTTATAACATTTATGAATTACAAAATTCGACATCATTTGATTCAAAGCAGAAATTGAAAATCAGCGGGGAAAAAAGATTGTACTTGGCTCCTATTAAGAGGAAATGAAACATCTACTCATCCCATAAAGCACTGTGAAAAAATTTAAACGAATCAGTTTGTCTTTATAATGGTATCCTACAAAAACGTAACGCTGGCTTTGCTGCAACGCTGACACAAGATTCACCAATCAGTTTCATTGCTTCTGCTGTTTGACTGTTAAACATTTTTGTAATTATTTTGATTATGTCTCATCACACTGACATTTACACAAGCTTGTACCGTCATTTAACAAACTTAGAGCTTATGTTAGGTCTCTCTTAGAAGGTTTATGGGTTTTACTTAAGGAACCCGACTTGTGAGCTTTATAAATGTCGACTTGGGACTGTCTGTGATTCGCTGCTTCTTTCTGTTCCTAGATTTCCTTTGAGTTCCGCTCACTCCTGCATTCTCAGTTGGCCACCGTTTTCTTCGACGAGGTCGTGAAGCAGATGGTGTCAGCATTCGAGCGGCGGGCGTCCAAGCAGTTTGGGCCAGAGACACAGATCCCACGCGAACTCATGTTCCATGAGATCCACCACACGTAGCTCATTCCACAGCTTCAGACGGATGGGGAGGGGAAACTGGGAACTGGGTGTTTTATTGAAAGCATACATTTAGAGTATTATAAAGACCGTCGAGAGAGCGGGAAAGCTGTGTGCCTGAATTTTCATCAGTGCCTCGTCCAAACAAAACAGTTGATTTAAAACATTTTATGCTAAAAACATGGCTGGATCTTTTTATGGGGGGCTTGATTGTCCCCACTGAGCCCTGCCCCACTACCTCCATGTTAACTTTTTTAAAACCCGCTGTCAATATGGCGCCAGGAGCCGTATTTTTTATATGAGGACCTTGACATGGTTTTAAAAACAGCTGCCAAAAACCATAATGGCTTCATGAATGGCACAGTAGACAAAGGTCATGGGTTTCTTCGAAAATACATTATTTTGAGGTATTTGTAAGTGCATTATGGAAAGATTGTCCCTCACGTTACACAGTTTATGTGACAGGTGAGTGATGTATTTATTTAAAAGCTTTTAGGTGATCCTTTAAGATTTCAAGAAAGGGATGAGGAGACTCAACTTGAGTGCATACGTCACGTGCAGAAGACTGACAGTTACTGCAGGCAAATGCACATAAAGCGCTATCAGGGTATCAAGTCTGCACACTGGACTCAGGTCTGTTGTATTCTTGCATACCAGCACAAATAAAGGCTTGAAAAACAAACGCTCAGAGGCTGACAAAAAAAAACACACTGCCTTGCGTTATACAAATTTGTGCAGTTTATTTCTGGCGGTGGTGCTCTAGTTCACTCCTCCGATGGAAGTGAAATCTCATGATTTTAAGTGTCCATACTAAAGACTGCTTTTCTCTCTTAGAGGTGTGCAATATATTTTTTATGTAGTTTTTTAACAGACTGCTCACCCATCTACGATATCCACTGCTTTTAAAAGGGCCCAAACTCTGGGAACAGAGAGTGTACCCAATCTTTCCCAGAGCTCTCGTCAGATTGTAGTGAGGTATCGTCGCCACCGACCTTTAAATATTCCAATCCAAACCCTGCTCACATCCTCATGATTACTGCTTTTTTACAGAGAAAGTTACATATTATTTATCCTTATCTTAAATACATGTATGCGTGTAATCCGTGTATCCTATATTTATTTTGGTTATGGGTTAACCACGTGTACATATCTGATGTAAGACCACAGACTAAACTTTAGTGCACAACTGAGCTACAAAAAAAAAAGAATAACCTTTTTTTTTCTTTATTTTTGGGATATCTTTTTTTGTTTGTTTTAATTGAGGTGTTTTAATGAGTGTGTTGTGGGTGAATATATATCCTGCCTGCATGGTTTATAAACTATTTTTTTATGTAAAACCTAGCCTTGTCTGGTGTGGTTTGTGTTTTGTTTATCAACATCTGGTTCTGACTAGTTTCTAAACTTAAAATAGGTTGATCATGTGAGAGGGTAATATTAGACGGCTTACAAGTAACCCATTTTATGACCTCTAGTGGCCAGTGTCAGTGAAGGCTCTAAGATCTAATTACAACACTGGCTGTGTTGGAATGGAATATTAGTGTCATGAAAATGTGCAGAACGCACAGTATGCTGCCTACTATTTTTAGTTTTAGATAGTGTGTGAAATGGAATTAATTATGCAATGGTATAAATATCAAATTGAAGCATGTAACATTTGTCACAACAAGTCATTTTACTCAGAAAGAAATGGTTATTTTTTTATTGTTATAGAATACTACATTTCTATTATTATTATTATTATTGCTCAGAAAATGTGCAAGAAATACTGCTGTTTAATAGTATTAATATAATAGTATTATGTTATTCACAGCCTTTGGATCATTGAAGCAGTCATTTTATCATCCTGAGGGAAGTTTTTGTGGCACTTTATTTTACACTGTCCTTGTTACTGACATAATTATGTTAACTGTAGTAATAACAGCAAGATGTGCATAATTACATGCAATTAACCCCAATTCAAACCCTAAATCCTAACCTTCACAATATAGTAAGTACATGTTTTAAATTAATATTACTCAGTACTTAAATAGATAATTACACTGTAACAAGGACACCTTATATAAAGTGTAACTGAAGTTTTTTGCAAAGTACAGGAACACATTCACAAAACTATTATTAGTCAACTGATCTCTAAAAGTTACATTAGATCATTAATCTACATTAAGATAAAGTTATGACTCATAAGGGTTATCAAATTTTAATCAATTTGAAGCACCCTTACTGAAAAAAAGTTTACATTTATAAAAAAATAAAATAAAATCTTACTGAAACCCAACTTTTGAAAGGAAGTGTATATGAACTACTGATGTGGATTAGTTTGGCCAAAAAAAATTTAATTCTGTCATTTACCTCAAATCTGTTTGGAGATTTGTTTTTTCTTTTAACATCTTCATGCAGCTCTTTTAGACACAACATTAAATGAAATGTGACCATGTGCTGTCAAGCTCCAAAAGGACAAAAACAATTGCACAAAATGTATCATAAATTAAAATCAAATATGGCCCCTATAGTGATGGTTGGATGTCAAACCAGCATCATTTTCATGTAAACAACTATTTAGGACGTATTAAGGTGTTGTTGTATTATTCACATTACTGTCAACAAGTCAAGACTCGACATGAAATCAGAATGAAGCGATTTCTTGATATGTTCCTGGTTACATCAGTGCATATTACAAAGGAAACAAATGTTTGTCTTTGTAATCATCAAAACATAACTTCACGATTTTCATTTTCGGCTGATGTCACTAAGCCTGCTGGTGTTTTGAGGAGTGTAGTCTTCTATGGAATGTCCTTTCACATTCCAATCAATTCTTCAGTGGAAGAAATTGAGCCTTTTTGAGAGAAATGTAGAGTTTTGAGTGGTGTTTTATGATTGACAGGCCTGGTTTCACAGACAGGGTTTAGATCCTGACTTAGTTCAATTAGGACATTTATGAACTTGACTTAGAAAAAAAACATTACTGGCATGAATCTTGAAACAAAACAATGGCACTGACATATTTTAAGATATTTCACTGTCAGTTGCTTTCAGTTAAAACAGCTCAAACATACATTTTAGTCTGGGACTAGGCTTAAGCCTTGTCTGTGAAACTGGCGGAAAATGTCTCAAGTCATTAGTCCTAGTCACGCCATCACTACAACTGCATCAGAAATCACATACTCTCTCAAGTACGTTCTGGTGAATGTGTCAAGTATGAATGTAATCTGGACATACTACATTCGCCATGTTGTAATTATCATGTGACATACCAGGATAATTTGCGTTGCCATTCATAAATCCTCTCCCATGGCCTCATGGGACAGTAAAGTGTCCATCGTATGCAAACTAAGAATCTCGCTGAAAAAGTAGGTAATCCGGAGACTTTTTGCCTACTCTTTCATGAGTACTGTCACATACTGTTTTTTGCCTATAATAGGGAAGTATGCGATTTCAGATGCAGGCTAAATTCATCACTATTTTAAAAGGATTATCTTCCAGAGAAGGAAGCCACTGATTGGCTGGGACATTGACGGGACAAAATTCATTTCTTTGTGAACACTGAATTTTATTAAATAAAAAATACAGAATTAATGACTATATTGTACAAAACATTATTGGATGATTGTTGCACATTCATTGAGAATATAGATAAAAAAACAAAATGAACAGCAGTTTTTCAAACACGATTCTGTACCACTAGACTACCGAAGAGTTTGCTCTTTAAAATTAATTCACACTAATTGTAATCAGTACATTGTTGGGCATACGCTTGTTTGGCTGTTATTAAACTGATGTGCAACAAGTTCACCCATCCCTCCACTTCACCTTCCTCACAAACTCTAGTCTTGACCAAAAGATCTTTAACGCTCAGATTTTAAAAGATTAGTTCACCCACAAATAATATTGTCAACAATTTTTAATTGTTTTTATATATATATATATATATATATATATATATATATATATATATCTATCTCAAAAGTCAGTGGGGGCTAATGTTTTTTTTTAGCCCATTTATGTTCAAAGTATCAACTGTTTCACAGAAAGAAAAGAAAAGAAAAAAAAACAGGTTTGGATTTTTGGGTGAACTGTCACATATTAAAGCAGAAAAAAGGGAAAAAATTAGCAAACAATTCTGCAAGCTGATATCCAAGTATTTCCATTCAGTGGGGAAAACTAATGAAAGGGCAAAACAAGTACATGCTTTGTCAGAGTTATCCTCAAACAAGGGTTTTATTTTTATATGAAACAATGAACCATGTACAAAAAAAAGAACTGTTCAATGAAGTGGATTTTTTTTTTTAAAGATACAACTTGTCAAAGTTTCAACTACTTTCTCATGAAGGCAGACTTTAACCATAACGTTAGCTTTTTAAGCCCCTACAGATGGTCTGATTCAGAACCAGCTATATATAAATCACATGATAAACAGCATGACAATATGCAATTTGTTAAATGCACTTTCCCATTACACATTAGTGAGCACAATGTTACAGAACAAAGGCGAACAGACTCATTATCCCCGGTCACATGATCAGGAACTTGTCTTTAAAGAAGTAGGGTGATGTCTTCAGCCATGAGTAAAGAGATAAGATCGGACGGTGGTGGAAGGATGGGAGACTGTAACGTCCATTTCTTTTGCTCCATGTTCAGACCACTAGCACTCAGTTTCGGCAGGTTTTTCCAAGTCGAAGGGGAGGGGCAAATCATGTCCCCTGCCCACAACCCTTCCACTAAAGTCAGTGCAAATCGGTTTAGAATCCCATGCCTCCCATGCCACCCATTCCACCCATGCCTCCCATTCCTCCAGCCGGCATGTCCTCTTTCTCCTTCGGTAGCTCGGTGACAACGGCTTCAGCAGTAGACAGCAGAGACGCAACACCTGCGGCGTCTAGCAATGCCGTCCGCACAACCTGCAGGGGGAGACAAATTTAATTTTAATAAAAGAGCATTACGGTTTTGTTAGGGATGTACAGATATTACAATTCTGGCAGATACTAATTAGCCAATAATTATTTTCATGTTATAGCCAATAACTGGTAAATGGCATATTTTAAGCACCAAAGCAGCACATTAGAAAGATTTCAGAAGGATCATGTGACACTGAAGACTGTAGTAATGATGCTGAAAATGCAGCTTTTCCATCACAGGAATAAAATACATTTTAAAACATTTAAATAGAACCTTTATTTTAAATTGTAATATACACAATATTAAGTTTTTTACTGCATTTTGATCAAATAAAATGCAGCATGGGTGAGCATAAAACACTTTCAAAAACACACTTTTTTTGATTGACCCCAAACTTTTTAATGGTAGTTTATATAATGTTATATTAGACCCCTGTGAAAATCAAGTTTTTAATGTTGTTTTTAATATGCTTTAAGACAAACCATGTGCAAATACATGTCAACACCATTGCGGAGTATTTTTCTCCTTAAAACTGCAGTGAACCAAAAGACAGTCTCAAAAACGCGGTTTGAAATCGCCAGTGTTTTTTACATCACAAACTACCTTGTAACCAATCACGGCAATGTGTGTGTGTGTGGGCTTTAGCATATCATTAACTGCGAAGCAGGGGAGTCTCAAGAGAAGCCAGGTTATCCCGGTATAATTTTCTGTTGATTTGAAAAATCGTGTACATTTAGCAATTATGTATATTACAATGTTATTATAAAGTTGTTTAAAGTGTTTCTTAAGAATGCTGATTTTCAGAAGGCAGCTTTCTGATTGATTCTGAGATGGTGAACAGGAACATGGTTTGTGTAACATTAGCAACACATTATTAGCCGTTTAATAACGTAGTCAAGCAAAAGGCTAATCATATTAATTACCGTTATGTGTCCGACATTGAACAGAGCGCTACATAAAACGCATTACCATTCTGATACATAGACTTGTAGACAAGCCTGTATAATTCTCTTTCACTTCTTCTGAATCCGTATCTGGTTCAGACATATAAGGCTTACGGCCGTTTCACACCGCAAGCGTCAGCGGCGCGTGAGCAGCGCGTATTTTTTTCGGCTGCATGTTAATCAATGAGTGCGTTCACACCGCGAGCAGCAGCACCGCGTGAGCGTCAAGCAGGAGCGTCGCGTTAGCAGCAGTGAAGCAGGGGTTTCGGCTTTGAGTCTATTTTTGCTGCGCTGCTCACGCTCAATTAAAGTGAAAGCACACTTTTGATGGACAAAATGAATATGATTTCACACAAAACGTGCCCAAAACGCACAGAATTTGCATGTCTAGTGTGTTTTAACAAGAACTGCAGTATGTCAGAAAAGGAAATGAAGACTAACATAAAGAAAAGAGAATTTTATAGTAAAATGTACCCATTAAGCTTGTTTTTAATTATTCAGTTTGGGCTTTGAACAAACTTCAAGTCTATCAAGATTATGACCAACTTCTAAAAACAAATTTAACAAAAGTCTTTGTAAAGAAATGCTTGCTTATGTAGCCTGGGAGCAGCTGTTGTGACGCTGTACAAACGCTTCCAGTGTGAATACTCGCGCGCGTCTGCAGCTGCAGTGACGATGTAGTTGCGCTGACGTGCTGCTCACGCGCCGCTCATGCTTGCGGTGTGAAACGGCCGTTAATTATACCAGTATTTCCACTTAGAGTAAAGTTTATCTCTGAGCTTGTGTGAGTCGAAGCACAGCTAATCTGCATATTCATGGCTCCGCATATACTAAAAGCAAGAGTGTAGTTACATTGAAGCTATTTTAAGGCATGAATTTTTATTAATTTTTTTGTACAAACATTTTATTTTGGTATCTGAGGATTTTTAGTGGATAAAATTATTGAATACAGGGGGACTTTATTTAAAAGCCACTTATCGGTTAAATCAGTAAATCAGCCACTTAAGTTATCGGTTTAAATCAGTGACACCCATGTTTGTGAACCACTCATACACACCTTTGTGGGGTCGATAATGCCTCTTTCGACCATATTGACATATTCTCCAAGCATAGCATCATATCCAATCTCTGGAGAGCCCTGCAAGATCTTTTCCACCACCAGAGAGCCTTCAACTCCTGCATTCTTGGCAATGGTCATTGCAGGAATACGAAGAGCTCTGCGAATAATGTCGATACCTGGAAGAGTAAGCAGAAAAAAAAGTATGTTTTAAGAAGTTGACAGGGTTATTTCTTTTAGTGTCTGGATGAGATCTCCAGTCCTTACCAATCTTCTGATCAGAATTGGCTGGCTTGATGTTCTCCAGGGCTGGGATGCAGCGGAGCAGGGCACATCCTCCTCCAGGAACAATTCCCTCTTCCACAGCAGCTCGAGTGGCATTCAGCGCATCAGTGACACGGTCTTTCTTCTCATTTACTTCAACGTCACTTGTTCCACCAACCTAACAAAGAGAATAGTGATTTTTTAATCAGGATGATGGCAGATAAATGCATTACACTAAGCTACACGCTTCCTGCTTTCATACCTTAATCACAGCCACTCCATCTGAGAGCTTGGCCAGACGCTCGTTGAGTTTCTCCTTCTCGTAGTCACTGGTTGTGCTTTCCAGCTGTTCAACAATCTCATTCGCACGCTTCTCAATGGCTGCTGGATCACCGCGGCCTTTGAGGAGCATCGTGTCATCCTTTGTCACTATGACCTCGCCGACCTTGCCAAAGTCATGTAACTGGATATCCTCAATGGCCAGACCCATAGCTTCATCACCAAACACCTAAAAAGAGTTCACGGGTGTTAAAAGACTGGGCAATGGCAAATACCTTGTGATATGATACACGTCACAATTAAATATGTTGATGCATCACATAAGTGAGACACTTGAAATTAGATCATTTTAAATCATGAATACAGACAAAGACAGGTACATACCGTGCCTCCAGTGGAAACTGCCATATCCTGCAGCTGGTTCTTTCGGTTATCCCCAAATCCTGGAGCCTTGACTGCCACGACCTGAAGTCCAACCTTCAACCTGTAGGTGAGATTAGCATTGACCTTTAACCCAGAATCTTTAAATAACAGGCTATTTGTAAACATCAAAATGACCATCCCTTACAAAAATCTAAATAGGTTTCCACCAAAATACTATTACTACAGTAGTTAAAATATATATATATATATATATATATATATATATATATATATATATATATATATATATATATATATATTATGTAATATTAAAAATAATGGTTTTAATACATGTAATCATTTCAAAACCATTTGGAAAAAATTTTGAAGAAGATTTCATATTTATTCAACAACTTTTGTTAGGGATGACAATCAAAATCATTCATGGACTTTTGTTTGAAGCCAAAGTCATAAAAGTAAAAATAAATTAATATAATATTTATTATGCGTCAAAGATTCTGAGAAGTATTTAAAGGAGATTCCATAATTAAACAACTAACTGTACAACAATATTTTATGAAAATCAATTAACTACAATTGTATTAATACAATTAATGTGGTATTTGTGAGGGATGGCAATCAAAATCAGTCTTGAAAAATGACTTTTTTGGAAGTTCAGGCTTAATAAAACCTAGTTCTTTTTCACAGGGTATCTGCACATTTTTTAACAGCAAATTTAATGACTTTTAGCAAATTTAATGACCTTTTTAAGTCCTCTAAAAGGCAAATTTAAGACTTTACCACGACAAAAAAACAGGAAAATGTTCAACACGACAGTATTAATTATGGCAGCCATTTTTGTTTTAATCTTAGTCTTCAGATGAAAATGCTTATTGGTCTTAGTTACATTTTAGTAGGGGTGGAACGGTACACAGAAGTCACGGTTCGGTTCATACCTCGGTTCAGACATCACGGTTCGGTACGATTTCGGTACAATGGAGGGAAAAGCAAAACAAAAATGCATAAGGCATTGTATTTTTTAAATAAGTTTTATTAATAAAGGCATAGAACCAGTTTATTTGTAGTGCACTGACAATAGTTTTATATAATTAGTTTATTAATTAAATTAATAAAAAGACCTTGAGATGTGTTTGGTAATTGTACCTGAAATAATTTAAAATTAATTTGCTATATTTCAGATCAATATATTTGTTTTCCTTAATTTTAATTAACATTATTACTTAACAATGTAACATTATTCTCATCTGAATTATAAATAATGATTTTCTGTATAAAATAATACTACCATTAAAAACACATTCGATTTTCTTTTTTAATCAATGTAGAATGTGTAACTTAAAAATAAACAGATTAGTGCTCCGAGGACAAGAAATGAAAACCAATGCAATATGATGAATGTCCAAAAGATGGGACCCACAGACTGTTTTGAAATGGGGTTGGATAAATATGTTTTGCTTTTAAAACAGTGTGTGTGTGTGTGATTTTGGTTGGGTGACAGTTGTAGGTTACAGTTTGACAAGAGTTTACAGTGTGACAAAAGCACAATGTTGTGTTTTATTGCGAGTGTACACAAAGTAAACACTTTGCAGGTTTAATGATCTGTATGAACAAAATGACGGAGTATGTTTTTTATGTTTCCATTGTTCGCTCGCGCCTCTCTCTCTCACACACACACACACACACACACACACACAGTTCGATCGCGCCCGCGCCTCTCTCTCTCTCTCTCGCGCGCACACACACACTCCAGCATTGCAATCTTGACATCGCAGCCTGTTCATTATGCGGTCACACCAAACGCGAATAGAGCGTCAAATTCGCGTCTAGTTCGACGCTACTCCAAAGCGAATAGGACGCGCGTATAAAGCCAACGTTTGAAGTGAACGCGCGTTCAGAGCTAAGCCGAGGGTACAGATTATGTGTCCCTAAAGAACCCGCATATCTAACAGTAGTTCCGCATTACATTAATTAATTTGCACGCGAGTTTTTTTTTATACCGTGTATTCTGCGTGTAAATTCGTGCACCGAACCGTGACCCCCGTACCGTTTCGGTTCAATACGAATACATGTACCGTTCCACCCCTACATTTTAGTAATTTTGTCTTTCATAGTTTTAGTCTAGTTTTAGTTGACAAAGTCATTGCATTTTTTGTCAACTTTTAGTCATTACTTTTAGTCAAACTTCAGTTACCGACTTTAATTTTGGTAGCTATTTTATATGTAGAGACAAAAAATGACATTATAATTTTTCACTTTAGGCCAATTCAATTAAGCTTATGAGACATTTGAATCAAGGTGACAGGCTGTATTGACAATGCACTCTATAGCAGTAGCATTTGTGCAATTCTACATATCCCTGTTCCTTAGTTCAGTGGTTCTCCAATTTTTTTAGAGTGCCGTAACCCCTCTTGCACTTAGACTGTCACACCTTTTCCAATATCTTCCCCTTTTAATCGATTTTTTTCCGGTTAATTTTTTACCTTTATAAATACTTTTATCAAATAAATAATGCTTTAAATAAAACAATGTTAAATAAATATGCAATGATGGTAAAAACGAGGTGATACTTTTAAACATTAAATTAAAATCGCCAGAAGGTGGCGGTAAGTCACTGTCTTTATGAGTGAGTCATCCGTCATCGAGTCATTCCTTAATTCAGTAACGTGAAACAGTCTATGCATGGTAACAAAGCAAGTGGCTGTATTTATGAACGGGTCATTGAATCTCACGATTCGTTCAAAGCCACAGATTCGTTCTCGAATCACCGCTGTGTGCTGCAGTTCTGCCGTGGCTTTCGTTGCAAAATAGCAATAATATGATCAACATTAAAAACACTGCTGGATATCAGCCTGTATTGATCGCAGATTTAGTCGCACAAACAGCGCAAGCGGCTCGTGACAGAATAAAGACCAACTGAATGACACTTTAATTAATTTAAGTAGAAAATCTCAAATGAAGATCACTGAACTCCAGCTTACTTGTCTGTGTTTTCAGATCATCCGCGCTTCTTCAGCAGTGTAGAGAGCGCGCGCGCAAGCATGGTTGCAAGATATTGACAAGACCGGGTAGAAAACGTGTTATTTTAACAGAAAAGCTCTGACTGGGGATTTAATTATTTAAATCTGGCAACCGTAAGCATGAACGCTCGAAAGCAGTCTGTAATGTGTTGTTGTCTCCTTTATTCGACAAAAAAAGTGGTTTTAGTCAAGTTTGTATTTTTTTAAACACACTTTAGTCTCGTCTTTTTTCGTCAACTATATTGTACGTGTTGATATACCGGTAGTCACAGTTATCGTTTAATGACGTGGCCGTGGGTATCGTCTCTCATTGTCTTGTCTTAGTCAGGGGAAAAAAAAGTCATCAACAAACATTTTTCGTCATAGTTTTCAATAACGAAATTAACACTGCGACACGACACAGAATGGTGTGGCAAACCATCAACGCGACGCATTCATCTTTAGTCACCTATGGAATGAAGCAGGTTGCACCCACATAGAAAAAAGTGCTACAAAACAAAAAAACGGATGACGAGTCAGACAAGAAATTTAAGGTCCGTACGTGAAATTTAAGACCTCCTTATCGGAAATGTCAGATTTTAAGACATTTTGAGGCCTTAAAAAGCGAAAATTTTATTTAAGACGTTTTAAGACTTTTTAAGGACCCGCGGGGACCCTGTTTCATATTTATCCATTGCACACATTTCTTGTGGACTTGATTTATGTTTGAGAAACAAACCTGTTGAGGACCAGAGTGCTGAGTGCTTCTCCATCCACATCTTCAGCCACGATGACCAGAGGCTTGCGATGCTGGTTGGCAATTTCCAGAGCTGGTACGATGCTCTGTACGCTGGAGATCTTCTTCTCACTCAGAAGCACGTAAGCATCCTGGAACTCACACTTCTGGCCTGGAAGCAGAGAATAAACGCTGTTGTCATTCCAGTCTAAATGCTGGTACATACACGATGACCTTCCAATACTAAATACGCACCTTTAGCGGTGTTGATGAAGTAGGGAGAAATGTAGCCACGATCAAACTTCATGCCCTCAATGATCTCAAGCTCGTCATGTAAGGTTTTACCATCCTTTAAACAATAATAACAGTTAAGAGTCTGAGATATTTTAAGGACCAAATCATCATTCCATCTGTACTAAAAAGTTATTTCACTGTAGCAGCCTACCTTTACTGTAATAACACCCTTGCGTCCAACTTTCTTCATGGCATTGGAGATGATGTTACCAACTTCAATGTCTCCATTGGCAGAAATAGTGGCCACCTGTATCAAAGAAAGATTGACGAAAAAAAAAAAACAAGTCAAATTCTGACCACATTTCAGTATTTAAAGGTGGGGTATGTGATTCTTTTTTGTCAATTTTTTCAAAATCACTTGAAATCCTCTTCATAACCCACTTACAGCCACTGAGTTAGAAGCACTGAAATGAAAATTAAGCAATTTAATCATCTGTGGAACGGGCAGGACTCGAAAAACTCCAGCTAATCATTTCCAAGACCACCTAGAATCATTGGGCAGTAAGTCCGTCAATCAAACGGTTGTACCATACCCCCACCACCACCACCCGTGGTGGGACTTTAAATTACACTTTTATTTATTTTTATAATAAGATATGAAATTTAAACATTTAAATGGTGGCTGTCATAAAAACTTGCCAGATTTATTCAAATATGCAATAAATATTGAATAACATTAAGATCATAATGCATATGTAATATGGTGCATATATTTAGCAAAATGCTCTCTAGAGTAAATTTTTCTGGCTGACTAACGAGTTTATGGTCACATGTTTTTCAGAGGTAAATATGACGATACATGACATTGATTACAAGCTGTTTAACTGACGTCTTTCCACGGTTGAAACACTGAGCGAATCAATGTGACATGATACGGATTTCGATAAGTTGTACTCTATCTTTTAATACACTTTCAGATGCTCATTCATGTTTATTTCGCGCTGTAACTGGTATTATTAAGGCGGAAGAGATCAAAGCGCTCCGCGCTGCTGCTTCTCTTGAGCTGCGCGAGAGCGATCTCGCCACAGCGCCAAAACAGTATTTATGTTATTGAATTTCGAAAGAAAATGGACGTAATTTGAAAATTTAGACTTTCATATCAATAGTGACAAAGGACAAAGATTATTGCGATGTTTTGGATGCGTGCTACAATGTTCCATTCATTCAAATGAAACAGGATGACTAATCGATTCTTGAGATTTAAGAATCGATATCGGTTCGTAAAAATGAGAATCGATTAATATCGAGAAATCGATATTTATTACCCAGCCCTAATAACTTCCCCCTCCCTCGTGCAACTACATCTCTTTTCTGATGATGTGTTCACCGACGCAAGGGTAGGACAAATTGTCACTCACATGAGATCACAGCAATAGCAAACCACAACAATCCAATCAATTCCCTGAAGTCCAGCCCTAATTTAAGTTGTTTCACATACATTACAATAGAGAAGAAAAGACTACTGCAACTCCTATTTCATGTCAAATTTAAGACCACTTTTTACCTGAGCAATTTCCTCTGGTGTTGTGACTGGCTTGGAGAGTTTCTTGAGTTCATTGATGATTTCTTCCACTGCCATCATGACTCCTCTACGGATCTCCACAGGGTTGGCGCCTTTGCTGATGGTGTCAAATCCCTCCTTGGCAATAGCACGTGCCAGTACTGTGGCGGTTGTAGTGCCGTCACCAGCCTCCTCATTAGTGTTGTTGGCCACGTCCTGTACCAGCCTGGCCCCGATGTTCTTATACCTATCTTTCAGGTCGATACTTTTAGCAACCGTGACACCATCTTTGGTGACTTTGGGGCTTCCCCAGCTCTGCTCAATGATAACGGTGCGACCCTGAGGGAAAGAGGCCAGTCTAGTTGTGTTTCTTCCATTAATGATTACAAACTTGGCTTTAAAGGGTAGTCCACCCAAAAATTTTAATTCTATCATTAATTCCTCACCCTCATATAGTTCCAAAACCGCAAGACTTTCATTCATCTTCGGAACACAAATGAAGATCTTTTTGATGAAATCTGAGAATTTTCTGTCCCTCCATAGAACTACGCAACTACAACTACTGATCTCTTTATTTTGAAGCACCAAAGTAGTTGTCTATTAGCCTGGTAATACCAGACTCTGCTACTTCACTTTGCTTCGTAGACAGAGTCTGGAATAGCATAATAGAGAAGTGTTTTCTCTCTCGCTAGGGGGCGCTTATCTGAAGTTTAAAATCATTGGTTACCCGTAAGCCAATCAGATAAGTTTATGTTATGCGCCGACACAGCCGCATCTAAACACAGACATCATGCATCGAACTCAAATTTATGATCGAACTTCCACTGTAAACCTGCTGTAAACACTTGATGATGCGAGCGAAATACCGGAGTGAAAATGGCTGTAAACGACTTTTGCAGATTATGCGAAGTTAATCTACGCATCCACGGTACAATCACGTGTCTCGTTTCGGTTTTCGATTTCTCTAACCTACAATGTAAAAGTCGGTGCTTAGCGGCTACGTCACGGCTCTCGGCCGCCCTCTGTTCGTTGATTGGGCCGGCTGTTTTCAGGCCGGAGGAAAACTGAAAGAGAGGCTGCTATCTCAGACTGACTACAGGAGCAAAATTAAATTAGCGGAAGTCTGACGTAGTCAGGCTAGTTGTCTATGAAGGGAGGGACAGAAAGCTCTCAGATTTCATCAAAAAGATCTTCATTTGTGTTCCTAAGATGAACGAAAGTCTCACGCCTTTGGAACGACATGAGGGTGAGGAATTAATGACCGAATTTTCATTTTTGCGTGAACTATTCCTTTAAGAGCAATAAGATGTCTGCTGTTCCTCTAGAAACTTGTCAAACTAAGCATACCTTTGGTCCCATGGTGACAGCCACAGCATCAGCCAAAAGGTCAACGCCCTGAAGCATGAGGGCCCGGGCATCTGCCCCAAACTTGACGTCCTTGGCATACGCACGAGTCAGGTGTGGGGCCAGCGCCCTGCACACTGGCCTCATCTGTTTCATTACACTGGGTAAACGCAGCATTTCTACGAGAAAGAGAGCAGAAGCATAACATTTAATATTTTACACAAAAAAAAATCATTTTTTTAAAAAAATGATTAAGTGATTTCTACACCATTAAAGTATTAGTAAAAAAGTAAATTGTTCTCAGAAGACTAGTGATTATCAACTTTTTGACTCAAAGGCCCACCATTGTCCCCCTTTCCGGTTGTTTGTAATTTATTGGATAAGGATAATGATTTTAAAAATATTTTTATTCACAATTTCTTCTTGATAAAATATTTTAGAGCTTGGGATAACTAAACTAAATTAATATTCTTTAAAAATGCCCACAAGATCTTGGCAATTCTTTAAAAAAAAAAAAATTTTTAAATAAAATAAACACAAAATTTTGTTTATTTACATGACTTTTCCAAGTCTAGAAATCACGCTTTCAGAATGAGGCTTCCTCACGTGTTCAGGTTTAACACTCTGGAAATACTGGTTCTTCAAATACTAAAAAATAAATTAACATATAAAATGTGGATTTTTTTTGTCATCTTTGGAAGTTTGCCTCCGCCCCATGGTTGAGAACAATTCATTTAAACAAACCCCCCCCCAAAACTCACGGTATTGGTTGAGAGCGGCAGACAGCCGTTTCTGATTGGCAAATATCCACAGACAGCATGCCACTCAAGTTTCTTTTTTGATTTACAAAGCCTAGTCACAGACTAATGTGATTCGTCATAGGAATTTTTGTGATATCTGTACGGCAGTAAATAAATTAATACATGGCATTAATTTGTAAGAAAATACTTTTTAATTTTTTAACCAGATACAAAAATAAGTCTATTATCGAGGTCACATGATAACCACCCCATGCAGATTCCAAAAACTAGACTTTGCCCCCGCTGGTCCTTGAATATATTAGATTGCCTAATTCATTCGTTCGTTAACCAACTCTCTTATACTTAATGTCCTTAACATCAAAACATTCCGTAAAATGGTCTACTATTGAGCTAATAAATATGAGGAGATAATCACAATTTCATGGATCTCATGGATAATGTTTCAAAAAAAAAAATACAGAAAATGGGGGGAAAAAAAATCAAGAGAGGAAAAAAAAGGTTTTAAAACGTAGGGCTAAAAGGTCAACTAAACTGAAATGTGTGTTCACGTAATCGTGTAACGATAGATGCAGAGTCCCTCATCTACCCCACGTGTGTTCAGGGCGTCCGTCACAAGGTCAAAATCACTCCGCGTCACGACAGAGACGGAAATGATCCCTTTCATCTCCATGAGTTCACGTTACTTCCCGGGGTATTCCTTTTGTTTTATTAAAACTACACAATGTAGCACTGACACCGATTAACTATTCCATACATATATAATATTGCTAGGCCTCAGTTTCATAGAACTTGCTATAGTTAGCATGCGAGCTATAATGCTCACTATATTTCACTTCAGACTGCGCTTTACTTCTTTAGCTTATAAAACAGTAACGTTAGTCAAGGCAGCAGACATACCACCAATGCAGTATAATGGTTAAGCACTGCATATCCTATGCGAAACACGTTTGTTACTCTAATTCTGATAAGCAGCATCTGCAATAACGTATAAATGCACTAAAATATGACTAAATTACAGCTAACGAGTCAATAAACATGCACGATGTTACTTTCAAATCCATTAAACAAACTGACAGTTCTAGCATTACATGATGGTGTTACGTGTCTGCCTGTTTGATCTGAATAACCATATAAATATTAAGTTACCAGGCCAGTAAAAAGCATTATCCAATATAGTATATTCTTACACTTTTTATAGAGGTGTATAATTCTCTAAATGACTTACTGCAGAGTGGTCTGGAGGTGAATGAAGGGATGCTCGTGACCGTCAGTACAGCAGACTGAATGATCTAAGACGAGGAGCCGCTATAGATTTGCTGCAGTTACACTTAACGCAACGCACATGTGTTCTTCATCCGGGTAACCTCCCTGCCGCCCTGACATCTGAATAACATAATACTCTCATTAAATATATGATTATTCTCTTTAAATACATACGTCTTTTCATTTACTTTTAGCCCCAATGCCACTGAACACATTTTATTGATACTGAGGGAAAATATAAATCAAATATACTAAAACTGGCCATTAAATTTTTATTATGCTCGTTCCTGGGTTTCAAGTTCGAGAAATTTCGCTGATTCTATTGGAGAAAAAAAGACGTCAGAGGTCATGGTTGTGCAACCACCGATTTTATTGCGTTTTACAAATGTCTATGGATTTGTTAATAGTTTTATAATATAATTGTATTTTGTATTATATAATTATCAGTGTTTATTATTATTTATTTTATTATATTGCCACTTTTACCATTCATTCACAACCTTTATTTTGGTTTTTACTTTTTCTTTGTTTGTTTGTATTCCACTTCAGTTTTAAATGTTTGTCGTCTTTTTAGAATAGAAATTACACAAAAAAATAAATATATATTGTAATGTCTTTGTGCAACGTTTAGGCGATCGAGGAATATTCTAGATTGCAGGACGGGGTCGGTAAGGATTGTCTTTTGGCGCATGCGCAGTGGCCTTCCAGACATTTCTTCTTCACGTGGATTGCAGGAGTGAACAGTGAAGTGATCCAGTGTGACTGTCTTATGCTACTCTGCCGCACGCTCATTTCATAAAGATCAACTAAAATGGTAAGACGCGTAAAATAATTCATCATCTGAATGAGTTGTTTCAATATTAATTTGATCTTTGTGAATGAGATCGCGCAATGTTTTATAATCCTCTATCAATTGCAACTGCAAGGTCACGGTTAGTAATGTAGTCATGCTCTTACTTTATATGAGATGATGTGATGCTAAGAATGTTACTTAGTACATGTAAAGTATGGGAGAAATGTCTAAAATTCGTGGTTTTCTGTCATCAGGATTGGTGATTTTCGCAGGCAAACCGGTTTGTTTCATGAAATGCTAAATTCTGGCTGTTTTTTTTTTAGACAAGTTTAACCTCATAGTATTGTTTTAAAGGTGGTATATTTATTTTACTGCTTAACATTTCATATGACAGTCTGTATAGTATGAGAATATCTGTTCACGCGTATAAAGTATATTTGTTTGCAGGTATCTGTCACATCTTGCTTGGGAAAACTGAACATATTTACATGATCATACCCTAGATAACGTGAATCTTTTTTACGTTTAGCTGAGCTCCAAGATAATTTCAACCAATAGCATTTCAGGAAGATATGAACTTCCGGGTCATTTTGAATGGAGTGAACACGTGTGATATGTGATGTACAGTAACTGGTGTGCTTTTGTCTTTATTTAGATTGAGGCATATACATTAAGTATTCTCTTAAAATGGACTGACTGTTATCTGTGTCTATTAGCCCTTGTGCTAAACTGCCATAGTGTAGTAAAGTATGTGCATACCTCATTGCCTACTTACCAACCAGACTGTAGGAAACTTCACTTGTGACTTGAATTATGAATTACATTGTAATTAATCACAAATGTGTTATAAGATAAGGTAAGGTAAAATGCACAGCTGATTCAATCTAGAATATTCTATGTTCCTGACTGTTCAGCCTTGGGGGTGTTATCTTGTTGCATGTCCTTTTGTCCTTCACCAGGATGGTAAACATTTACAAAACCTCCAAACTTTTCTCCTCCCCTACATGGACCCTCAACATCTCCTATATTCCATCTACCCTCCTCCATACACGACCTTCTCTCAAGGTCACACACACACACACACATCTGTTCTCAGACAAGCAGCAGCTTGTGTCTTTGAAACTGTGTACAGGGTGATGGTCAATATTCTTTCTCCAAGTTCCGAGAAGACCAAGACCAAGAAGGTCAATCGAAGATTTTATTATAAGCGAGATCAAGAACCCATAGGAGAAGGAAAGGAAAAGATTTGAGATTAATTAAAACAATTGGTTTTTGCTTAGCTGGTCTGTAACGCCCCCTGGTGGTTTTGTCATTTTTCTTTTTTTTGAGCTGCTTTTACAGTGTTGCAAAACCTGCATTGACTATTTCTACACTGCACTAAGCATTTCTTTTCCCCACAGCAGGCTTTCCGGAAATTCCTTCCCATGTTCGACCGTGTGTTGGTGGAACGGCTTGCTGCAGAGACCGTTTCAAGAGGAGGCATCATGATTCCAGAAAAGTCTCAAGCCAAAGTGCAACAGGCTACAGTGGTAGCAGTGGGTCCAGGATTCACCAACAAGGTAATCTAATCAAAGTTAATCATGCTTTATGATCTGGTTGAAACATCAGTGTGAGATCTGTAGGTTGTTCTTCAGAGTTAATAATGTCTGTCTTTCAGGATGGGAAAGTAACACCTGTCTGTGTCAATGTTGGGGATAAAGTTTTGCTGCCTGAGTACGGAGGAACTAAAATTGTACTTGAGGATAAGGTTAGAACATTTGCCATGATTGTTTTGATTTGTTTTTAATTTTCTCATTATGTATTTCTTATTAACTAAATTATAATTTGCATAAAAGTAACTTGATTTTACAATTGCCATTTTCTTTTCTTTTGTAGGACTACTTCCTTTTCCGGGATGGAGATATTCTTGGCAAATATCAAGAATGAAGTCTGCTTGTTCAACCATGTGCGTCATTCTGGAGTTAGTAGAAAGAATGGCTGTTCAATGTTTGTTTTCTTTTTTCTATGTCATTTGATTGTAAATAAGTATGATCATGTTTTGTTCAAATAAAGTGATCTTGATGTTTCGTCTTTGCTTCTTCATGTAACAGAACAGTTTGGAATTGATTGTGAAAGGACTGTCTAAATTGTGCGTATTAGGAAACAAAATATGAATTCCAATGATGTCATAGTCCATATTCATGAACAGTCCATTTTTGAGTTTGGTCAAATGTTAATTATGGTCTTTAATTCTTAACTTTGTACAAGTTTATAATGAAGTCAGATGGAGTATGGGCTATGATGATAAAGTAACTATTGAATTGCTAATTCTAGGGTTTGAAAATGAATTTGTTTTACTGAATATCTTTTATCTCCCTAATCATTTCCTTTCAATTATGAATATGTGCTGCAGGATGTGATCAGAAGGTATAACTAAAATAATGATTGTACAGTGCCTTCTGAAAGTAATCAGACTCCTAGACTTTTTAATCACTATGATTCATTATATAAAATGTGTTTTTTTTTAACTGACATTACTTTTTGTTTTCATTAAAAATTATTGAAATATGAATGGCTTTTTCTTATTTGACATGATATACAATAATCAGTAGCGAAGTACAAATATAGTGTTGATGAATAGATCTAAAAAATATAGTATTGTTGTGTAAAAAAGTAGTGTAACCTAGGAAGTTACGTTTACATGGGCTATAATTTAATTCCGTTTAAAAGGAAACCCATCAAAATATGAATGGACACAAGGCTTTTCATTTGTATAAGAGGGGCTTTAAATAATTTAAACAGAACATAAGGGATAAAAATGCTTACAGTAGGCTACTCTATTAATCAGGTTTGTGGACTTGCTAGATGGAAGGAGTAACAGTCATATGAGATGTCACATGGAGTTTCCTCACAGGGGCCAGTTTCATAAACCGCTTATTACAATTTAGTCATTAATTTTTTCAAGACATTTTTCAAAATCATTTTTAATTCATTGGTCAAATTTGAGAATGAAATTTCCATGGGTTAACTGCTAGTTGGTCAGACGACTAGTTCTTAAGACATGATGCCATCCTTCTCATCGGCAAAGATTAGAATACTAGAAAGGGTTTAAAATAATAAAACATTTAAAACAATTATTGCAATGCAATAACATGCATTTTGTCCAATATTTTTGGGGGTCAATGAATCCGAGCTCTTCCTGTAGTAGCTCTACTCATCCATTGGGGGGGGCGCTCTGTCAATCACACTCTAAATCTGTCGAGATGGTCATGGCGGAGGGCACAGCTGTTCTGAGGAGGAATAGACCAGGCACCAAGGCGAAGGTAAAATGAACAACGAATAACTATTTAAATAGTTTTCCAGGCTCAAATCAGTTCGCAAGGTATATTACAATGTAATAATAAAATAAAAACGATTTGTTTTTGTGGAAGCGGAAGCCGCAGATATGCTAAAGAGCTAAGCTATCAGTTAACCGTGAAGACCAATGATTCTCAGTTGAAGGGTTTTACCTGAATATTCTGTTAAATTAATCTGGTCATAATAGGATTTTATGTTCTCTTTTGTAAGTAGGTGAATATGCTGTGAAATATGAGTTAGAAGGTGTCCGAAATGGCAGATTTTCATGATCTAGTTATTTGGCTAACAGCAGTCAGCTAGCAGCAGCCGTTTGAAAGTACCCGGATGCCACTGCTGCTGTTTATACATTAAATTATTGTATCTAAAACACAATTAAGTTAATATAACATTATATAGCCGAGTCATGAAGCGTTCAGCTGCTCTGCATTGAGTCACTAATACTTCATGCAATTGACAAAACCATTGGGACATTTTACCACGGGTTTAGTAACTTATATGGTTATGGTTACATACTTAGTATATGGTTTAGTTATGGTTATAATGTAAGCACTGTAGTAAATTGTTTAAAAGTCCCTTGAAGTGTATATCTGTCAAAGATGTTCTGTCAACAGCAATGACTGAAACAGCTGTGTTGATTATTCTAGTTCTAGCCCTATTAACATGTAAAATGGGGGTTTGTTTTAATCCTTAGGACTTTTATAACTGGTCTGATGAGTCTTTTGAAGAGATGGACAGCACCCTGGCAGTGCAACAGGTGAGAGCTTTTCTTAGTTGAGTGGATCACAAAATAACATTTTGAGAGGTGCTGTTTTCAATACAGTGACCACAGGCTGTCAAGTTCTAAAAAGAAAAACCCAGTATAAGTTGTCACTGCTTATTGTACTATATTCTAAGTCTTTTAAAGCAGTATAGTAATTTTACATGAGGAACGGGTGTGAGGGCGGGACAACTTGTCACTCACATGAGATTGCAGCAATAGCATACCATACCACAACAATACAACAATACAATCAATTCCCAACGGACAAAATCAAGTTCCGCCCTTTTTTTCTTGTTCAAATAGTTGTTTACTCTTATACATCACAATAGGGAAGAAAAGACATGCAACTTCCATTTCTTGCTAACCTTAAAATGTAATTGATAGTATTTTTTTTTCCTTTTCAGTATATTCAGCAGAACATCCGCTCAGATTGTTCCAACATAGAGAAGATTATGGAGCCCCCAGAGGGACAGGATGAGGGGGTGTGGAAATATGAACATCTCAGGTATATTATTAGTCTCTGATTAATATCTCATTACAACACTAGACGATGTGAAGGATGAAATGGTCAATCTCAATGTAGGCTATGTGTATTCCATTTGGTTTTGATGACTAAATGAGTCCTACTTTATAGTGATTGACTTTTATCCACTATGTACGTCAAAAAACTATTGTTTATGTTGTATTGCAAAAACACCTATCGATTTGGAAATGTAACCTGCTGTAATTACATGCAGGTATTTCTCTTTTTTCTTTTTTAAAGAAGTACAACATAAAAACATGTATGTACACAATAAGTGCACTGTATCAAATGAGTAATTTAGACGTTAGTACATAATAGTTAAAGACATTTAATATAAAGTGGGTCCTCAAATTGTTATCATACACTTGTTGCTGCAGTCTCCCTGGGAATAGTGTAAATGTAAATATCATGTGCTTTTTATATATATAGACAGTTCTGCTTGGAGCTCAATGGCTTGGCAGTTAAACTGCAGGTAATTATCTTTCTTACAACTATTACTGTTATCTCACAAACAACTCAAGTAGTATGTACTGCACTATTTAAAAAATAATGTATGTCTCCTTGTCTGCTTGTACTTACAATACTTTGCGCCATAGAATGAGTGTCATCCGGACACATGTACCCAGATGACGGCCACTGAGCAGTGGATCTTTCTGTGTGCTGCCCATAAGACTCCCAAAGAGGTGAGTGTGCTCTGTGTCAAAAGTTTGGAAAGACTGAATTTATGTTTCCCGTGATCTTAAAAAAGACATGATCTTAAAATGTCCATCTATGAATTTTAGGGCGGCAACTAACAATAATCAGTTGATTTAGGTATTCAATTAATCGGATATAAAGGACCATATTTGATTTATTTAATTTTTTTGTGAGCAGAATGTGATTAATCAATGTACATTTGTTGTTGCTTATTTTTTTCTATTATTGATTAGCCCTAATAAATTTCTGAACCGACTTGAGCTGTCTTATGTTGATTTGTTTGTTTACTGTGGCTCACAGTGCCCTGCCATTGACTACACAAGGCACACCCTCGATGGAGCTGCGTGTCTCCTCAACAGCAACAAGTATTTTCCCAGCCGGTGAGTTATTGAACATCTAATCTATTAAAGCAGGGGTGTTCACTGTTCCTCCTAGAGATCTGTTTTCCTGCAGGGTTTAGTTCCAGCACTGCTCAAACACACCGGATTAGTTTTTATTCAACCCCAAAACCCTTGATTTATTTTCTGCTTGGGGTGGGGGATAAATCTTCAAACCTGTCATTTATATGCATCATTTAATCATGCCAGTGATACTCATCACTAAATGGTAATTGGGCGTCTTACTACACCAAATTTCTATTATTAAACAACGTTACAGAGCTCAAACCTTTCAATGCATAATGAATTAACAGCTTGCTCCAATTACTAAAAATATATCCAGCTGTATCCGCATACATGCAGTACACTCACATAACATGATTTATACGGAATAGCAAATCTAAACTCTTTATATCATCATCAACATCATATGCAAATTATCCTACCGCCCAGCTCTAAACTGCAAAATGTGGACAATTAACCATTGGTATTATGAACTTTACCTTCATGAATTTCTGTAAAGCTGCTTTGAAACGATGTGAATTGTGAAAAGCGCTATATACAAATTTACTAGTTTCAGGTGAGGGCTGGATCTAAACTACCTAGGAAGGAAGTCCTCTATGAGCAGATTTGAGCATCCATGCATTACTATGTTAATTTCTAATATTTTCTAGCTGTAAACAAGCCATTGATGTTTTGTTTGTGTAGCCACTGATCCTCTCATTGCTTTCCGTATAGCGTCAGCATTAAGGAATCATCTGTGGCCAAACTGGGCTCGGTTTGCCGTCGCATCTATAGGATCTTCTCCCATGCTTACTTTCACCACCGCCAGATTTTTGACAAGTATGAGGTAAGCAAGATTTGTTTTTATTATTATTCAGAAGCACATAGATTTTATATAACAGAATATCAGCTCTGCTCCAAAACTGCACTGCCTATTTCGGCATTATTTCACACTACTGAACCTCTTGAAAAATAGGAAAACATACTTCAATCATGCAACTGTTTTACCCAATATTTATGTGCTGTATTTTTATGCTCAATAGAGCAATTGTGAGTTTGCTGCTCATTAAGAATGTTTACAGTTGGTCACTTAGGAGATTTCTGTCTTCGAGGCCATTACATTAAATTAAAGTGAATACGAAGCATGATAATGACAGTGCTCATGATAAAGCAACTACTGTTCATGCTAGCAACAATTCCCGCTATGGTCAGTAGGAGGCAGTTTCCTAAAAAGGAGTTTCAGATCAGCATCCGATTGACATTATCAAGAGTATCATCTCTTCCACAGAATGAGACTTTCTTGTGTCACCGCTTCACTCGTTTCGTGATGAAGTACAACCTAATGTCTAAGGATAACCTCATCGTGCCCATCCTGGAAGAGGAAGTCCAGAGTGCCACTGCTGGGGAGAGTGACGCCTGAGCTGTATCTTGTGCATTTTCAGTCTCTAGCATCCAGACAGCAGAGGCATACAACTTTAGTCATTTTGTTACTTTTCCACTCACTAATGCTTTGTTTGATCCAAATCTCTTCATTCAGCTGTAACAATCAAAATGTAACATCAGCAGCTCCTTGTACATATCTCACTCCATCTCCATTGTAAATCCTGCTTAACCAATAAGAATTTCCTTTCTTTTTTTCCCCCTCTCTCGACTATAACAAGTCTGGTGATATTCACCCTGTCTTTTCCCTTGTTGTTAAGTTATTACATGGGTGGAGGGTTCTTATCTGGCACACTTCATCCTTTTTTTTTTTTTAAATGAACTAAAATGTATGGTATTTTCATTATGTCAATTGTTAATAAAATACTTGTACCTAGTTTATGCGTATGCGTTAACTTTTTGTGTCATTTAAGTAACAACACAAACAGCCACTTTAAAATTAGGTAAATACCCATTTAATAAAAATGACAAAATAGTCTGAATCATTCAAATACTACAGTTGGTAAATAATACTGATCAGTTCTGGCATATTAGAATATAATGTTAAATATCTGAGCTCAGCTTCTGGAGTGAAAAAAACATCTTACTAGGTTCTCCAGGCATCAAACAATTACAGCAGCTTGATAGTCTGTTTTGCCAGCTAAAACGTGCTTATTCTATTCTGCCATTCCTCAAAGTGGCATAAACATTGTCAAGGCAATATAAGATACAAAAAGTACAAATGTTTAACTCAGTTAAAATTATACAGCATAGGGTGGCACCAGCAGCACCATTGCAGCTTTAAAAAAAAAAAAAAAATACAGTCTATACAGAAGAGAACTACAGTCAGAGTAAAACTGAAACGTTGCCTCTTACTTAACATGCAAATCTGAGTGTATCACCTTTCCCTTTTGGATAGCAGAAATTCCTTCTAGATTAACATACAAATTCAACTCCAGCCCCACTTGAGTTAATGGCAGAGATCAGATAAACCAAACTACAGAGTCAAGTTCTGCGTTAAGCGCAGGGTAGTTCATGGGGTCCTGCCTGCAGCGTTGTACGTTTACAGTGCATATGCATTTCCCTTAAACACTGGTGTCCCAAGCTGTTTTGAGCATTCCTGATGTTTTGACTCAAAGGCCTGGAAAATTCCACAAAAACAAATCTAAGCATGTCCCAAATATGCACACCAAATAAACGTCTTCGTCCTACAGAGGGGCTGTCCGGACACTCAGTTCCTGAGTGTGTCACACGGAACCGTTCCAGGTGTCGGAACAAACAACTCAATAGTCAGTTGGTTTGAAGTAAAAAAGGAACAGGAAAACAAAAAGTGAACAGTGAGAAGGACACTCGGTGATGACGAAAAAAAAGATTTGTTGAGGTGTTGGAGCCATTTTCTGTGTTGTTGTTGTGCTACAATTGTGATATGAACTGTACATGTAGTTGTGTCGTGCGAGTGCTGTGAAATACTGCAGTTGCAAATAAGTGACTTTCAGTGCTGTTTTTGATATTTTTGTCTGAAAAAAAGAAAAGGATTGCACATACTTTGTGCTTTCAATTAAAAATAAAAGGGTAAAATAAAACTGGCCTCTATGATACGTTATGGCTTGTTAAAAAATAACTTACGAAAAGTTAAAAGTGCTATGAGTCCGTTTCTAATACAAAGAATGCCAATCTCTTTGTCCTTGTGACGTGGTAAATTCTAGGGCATTGCAGCAGCTCGAAACCATCAAAGGATTCTGTCGGACAAAAGAAATTGCGTCTTTGATTTGGTGCGTCACATACAGGTGACTTCTGCAGCCCCATCGTCTGGCTCAAATCCTCCCTCATCTAGGTGGGAGAGTGCACTGAGATACCCTCCTCCAAACACTGGGAAACCACCGATCCCCCCTGAACACGGAGACGACAGCTCTGTGTGCGCTTCCTCCACACCTCGACTCACTGAGTGACTGGACACTTCTCGCCGCGTGGATCCCTGGAGGGACCAAAACATTTTGTTAACTGAAAAAGCTGAAATCAGAAATCAATCAATGTTATTTTAGTATCATTAAAATACTATGACAGTCTGTTAACATTTTTAATTTGTTTTTTATATATTTTTCACTTTAATTTTAGTTCATGTTTTTGTAATTTTATTAGTTTGTGGGGTTTTTGGTTTACACTTTACAATGTCTTTGTTAACATTAGTTAACGCATTAACTAACATTATATATTTGTGCAGCATTTGTTACATTTTGTTAATGTTAGGTCATAAAAATGTTCATGTTAGTTCACAGTGCATTAACTAACGTTAATAGAGTAAATGTTGAAATTGAAACTGCTGTAAATAAGTGTTCCTTGTTAGTTCATGTTCACGAATGCAGTTAATGTTAACTAAAAAGAAACCTGTAAAGCGTTACCTTTTGTTAAATGTCTATATAGTTGTTAATATTTATTAGTGATAGTTTATTTAATCACAATGTTTTATATATAAATATATGAATTAATTAATATATTATTTCATATATACATTTTATTAAATTTGACCTTTATTTGGTAATGAAAATGTTTTTTTATGGTTACGATAATAATCCTGCTGACAACTAACTGAAATAAGCTGAAGCACGAAAATGATTCACTGTAAATAAATAAAAACTAAACCTTAAATTAAAACAAATTAAACCTAAATAGTAATATAAAAAAAAAAACGAATAAAATGACAATGACTAAACATGTAACATTACCATGAAAAATAAAAGCTACTTAAATACAATAATGTTATATAAATAACACTGGATTGTTTGAAAAAAATTTTGGTTGAACTATCAGTTACTCTTCCTCACAAAAATAGACTAAATAGTTACATATAATTATTTCTGACAGACTAAGTTATAAGAACAGCAACAGATCCAGATATATTATATTCAGATGTGAATATAATTGATTGAATGGACACTGGTAAACCGGTACCTGAGTGTGCTGTGGTACCGATTGGCCTTTGACAGGTCTTTGCAGAAAAACAACTTGTTTAGTGGCGAGATTCCCTTCACTACAGAGAAAGAAAAACAGTCAGCTTTGGAAACGGTGATGGGGTGTAAATGAAGATAATTCTGCAGCTTGTAGTGTGAGGGTCCCACCTGTCATGGCGAATAATCGGGGTGGGCAGCACACAGGTGAGCAGCCAGCCGAACTCTGCTAATGTGTGGAGCAGAGGACCATAGTCGGTCTTCACATCTGAACCCTGACACACAAACCAGAAACAATTAAGGAGAACATAAAAATGCCATTCACAACACACTTAATATGATAATGTGACATCGTTCAGACATTTCACACCTCTATAACAGTCCACTGCTCCACTACAATAGTGTCATTGGCAGGTGGCGCTGTGCTTTTCTCCTCATAGACAAACAGCCCCTCTAGAGACCTGGGCACTGGCTCACCTGTAAAAACAACCAGTAAAAGAAAATCTACATCATACAGTAAGAACTGGTATATGAAAATTCACAGCTGGGTTTTTACCTTGTCTTTATGAGTACATGTATATGTTAATTTATTTGTTCAAAAGCCTAATCTGAAGCATGAGCAGTATTAATGACTTCCTTTTAACACGATTACACAGATCTAAACATTATAAGGGGCTGTTTTTAACTAAGGAGACTATTTTGTTCTGATATAGGTAGCCACTGAACCACAGAGCAACAATTTGTAGGTCTCATTTAGTCAGTGCTGGAAGTGTGTCAATGACCTACAAAAGATAATGAAACTGAACTACTTATAAGACAGCAGAACAAATCCATGTGCACCAACATGTATGAGAGGACAAAGAGAGAGATTATAGAGACAACACTGAGAACATATTTCAAAGATTGATGTATTTGTACAACTAAACTAAATAAATAGTCAATTACATTTCAAAATAGATTAAAATAGAAAAGAGTATTTTGAATTGTGATTTATTTTTATTTTTTTACAATATTTCTTAATTTATATGTTTGATCAAATAAATGCAGAGCCCCGCACATGACATGCAGACAAAATATATATATATATGTATATATCGTGGCCACAAATTAAGAATTCAAATTTCGAATTTGTTGCCATGATTTATTACTTCGTTCCCTTGTTTTAGTAAATCTTGGCCACATTGAACTAACTTGTTGCCTCGTTTTGATTGAACTAAAACAAGGGAATGAACTAGAACAATGTGGCCACGATTTAGTAAATCGAGGGAATTAATTATTATATTGTGTGCATGATTTACTTAAAAAGAGGGGACAAATTAGTAAAACATGCTGACGTATTAGTATGTCAAGGAAACAGATTGTTAATTCGTGGCCACGATATACATATTTTTTTCCGCATGTCATGTGCGCGGCTCCGTATAAAAGAGACTTCTTTCAAACATATTTTAAAAAATCTCGACCCCGTACGTACATACATACATACGAGTATAGAGAGAGTGAGGCCAGATGTCTCAAACACTCACCCACACACAAACACAGACACACACATCTGATTTAGCTCCTATTAGTCTTGTGCGAAACAGGAAGCACGGTCGTGAGGTTAGGGACGTGAGCTCTAAATTTAGTTCTGGTGAGAGACAGGAGAAGAGGAATCTCTGCTTTAGTTAAAGACAGAGAGATGTGGCGGGTTTAAAAAGATGAGGATGAAGAACGTGACTTCTGAGGATGAAAAGATGTACTTTTGAAGTTTAATGACTTCCTAGGGAAGAGCTAAAGAGAATGATGATATCTTTCTTTTGCAATCAGAGAAACACAAAAACGGCAGACAGATGAACAGCCAGCTCAAGGAACCACTCAAATGACAGTCAGAAATAAGTCAGAGAACTACCTTTAGGTGTGTCCCAATATATAAAGGAGTCAACCAGAGACCAGCCCTTGCGGTAGTAAGCTGCGGTCAGTTCCAGCCAATCAGCTTCCAGGGCACTGACAACTTGGCCCTTCCTGGACACACGCATGGACACCGCCCCCTGGTGGTAACAGCAGGCGAGAGAGTCCAGCGGGGCACAGCCCGGAGCCCAGGAGTGAAACAGCACCAACAATCTCAGGTCTGAAAACGACAGTGACAGTCACACATCTGACAAACAAATATAATTTCAGTAGAATAAGTCATGCAGTGATCATTGATTTAGGCACCATTTTTATTAGGTCAAACTAGCAGTCCATCTACCATAAATAATAAGTCAAATGGGGCAGAGAAATGAGGTACAGTACTGGTGTTAAGACGCTAACAGCCTCTGACTGATCCTAATCTCACATGTGGCCCCAAAATGGTTGGCGTGGAGAACCGAGCGGTTGGTGTGATGCCCAGAGGGCGAGGAAGCACTGCGGCTCCACAGAGGGCAAAGATATTACAGGGTTAAACCAAAGTTAAACTGACACCACTCAAACTGAAGAGGGAAAAGAAAAACACTCTTCATTACTCTGAATAAGGTTACATAGAGGTTATTATTACAGATTGTAATAATACACAGACTGGTTATTATTTTTAACAATGCTATATTTTTGTCTTTATGGTAAAAAAAATATATAATTTTGCTTTTTGATTCAAAGCATAAGTTCTTTGAATCATGCATTGTTGGGTGAATCTCAAAGCATTTAAAGATCATCTGTGCAGTCAAACATCCTTGTATATGATTTAAAGCTATAAAAAAATAATAATTGTTTAATGATTGACACTTCAGATGATCTATAATGAGGTTAGAGGAAAATCTCACCTGGGCTGTAGCCACGGCCCTCTAGATCTCCGTCTCCGGGCGGCGTGCAAGGTGGGGTGCGGGACGGGGAGCGGCAGCCCCTCCTGGGACTGGGCACTCTACCGTTACACCCCCCTCCTCCAGCCTGCTGAAGCACTGATCCCACAAACCTCACACCACCCCGGGCATAACTGTTCACCTGAGGATGCAGACAAAATATATGGTTAGTAGTAATATTAGTATGGGCAGTATGTCTAAACCCTCCAAGAGGAACTGAAACTTGCAGAGAAAGACCTCTGACACTTAAAGTCGGCATGAAATTCAATATTTTCTAAATGGATGTTATTGATCTTGTGAACAACTTTTTTGAGCTTGTAATTTTGAATCAAAATGTCATCATTCGATATAAGTTGTCACAGCTTCTCCAATCATTTAGTCAGCTTAAAACCTGACCGTTTCATGCAATCAGCTGCCATCTCACAATCAGATCTGCCATCAACCAACAGATAGATGTGCAGGTGTGAAAGCTGCAGAGGGAAAATGAGAAACAGATAGACTGGGATATGAGAGGGAGACGAAGGAGGTAGAGGGAAGGAATTTATGGGATATTTTAGGACCCAGAAAGGGTTTAAGGGAAAAATATGTCCTGTGTATGGAAGTAGACCTTTTCAGATTGTTGAAATTTTGCACATTTTGCCACAGTATGTTTAATCAAATATTCCATCACAATACGGAAGAAAAAAAAATCTGTGACTTTTTCCATTACAACGTGCCTTCAAAATTGCCAGACGTCATGCGTAAATGGGCACTAATATTACTTTTTGGCAAATCTGAGTTTCCAGTAGGTTTTAAGAAATGGGATTGTAATATAAAAAGTCCGGCATTTAATGAAAAAATTAAGCATATGCTTGGACTCGTTCACAAGATCAATAAGTTGAATTTATAACAGAAATTGGGTGAATTTACAACTTTAAACAGCACATTCTATGGACCCGCACAGATCTCTTAATAAACATTGCAATTACAATACCAGGGGCGTAAAAATAGACAATGATGATTATTATAATTGTGCATAGACTAGGTTGTAAATCTTAAAATTTTGTTTTATGCAGTTGTTCAACCTATTTATTTTTGTAAAAGCAACTTTATAAACGTGAACATTTTATGAAAAAATAAACATTATTTTTATTAAATATAAAATTACATGGCTAAAATAAACATTTATTGTTTTTTTTGTGGTGAAAAAAACTTAAAAAAACACGGACCCTGTCTATGAGCAGTCTCACTGTGTCACTGGTCAGAGATTCTCCTGGTAGAGGCCACTCCTCCACTCGCAACACTGGCAAGCTGTCAATCATCGGCAAAGCATGATTACTGCAACCACACACACACACAGACAACACAAACAAATACACGTCAATTAAGGCAGTTGTAAACATTATGCATATTTTATAATAGCTGACATTTGCTATTCCTCACATTTGTCCTCGATTAGCAAAGTATCAGTTTGCTGAGAGGTTTAACCCTTCTAACCCCAACTGACCGTATCAGCGGTGTCCGAAAGTTAATGATTTAACAGACAGCGATTCTGTATGGAGCCAACACTAAAACTGATTTCAGATATGTTTTCACAGCACCATAACGCAAATGATCTAGAACTGATTCAAGTGCGCTTTAGATGCGAGCAAACGTTTAACGACTACAATGCTTACTTCTTGGTAGAAATAGCTTCATTAAAAAGCCATTTATAAATAAATTATTGTCAAGCCAGCCTATTTCTAGTCCATCAGACAGCATTTTATTCTTTCAAGCAAGCACTGAATCACACAGACCGTACTGTTGGGTATCACAGGACTCAAAAATACTTCTATGCTGCTTTCCTTCAAGAAATGAGCAGATGTAGGCATCTTAGTAGACAGGAAGTTAATCAAACAATGGACGTGGATACTCCTGGATGCCACGGCCTGAGAAGACAGCTTTTTGCGAGTTTCATAGCCATTGTCTCAGCTTGAAAGCGCATTCAAGCTTAAATGCTGACTGGATGCAGACATCATTCATACAGCGTTCACAGTCGGAGTTGGCATTACACAGCTCAGTGTTTTTCACACCACTATACTGTTAACACTCTACAACTGTCCCAGACTTTACTTTTGAATAATTTATTGTCACCTAAAGCATCATAGTGGAAATTAGCCTGTCGTGATCATCCACAGCTGCTTTGCAGGTTCTCATTGGTTGCTGAAAAACTACACTGTTGTCAGGGCTTTCTTATAACTTACATTTAACCCACATCTGCACCCCAGTTTGACTTCACACAAGCCCCGCCCACTCTAGCTAGACTGTCTGACCTCCAACTACTGATTATTAAATATTCATGCAGAGCAGACTTATTAAAAGTTAATTATTATTTACTTGGAAGGAGCTGGTCTGGGTTTTTTGGGGTACAATGATGAGGTATGGACATGTAAACATTACCTGGACCGTGGGCGGACCAGAATGGCCCTGTAGAGCAGGCTGCAGGGCAGAGAGCGGGTCCGGCCCACTGAGAGGATGATGGGATGCAGGGCGGCCAGTACAAAGCCTTGGGTGTAGTAGGACTGCAGGGCATGGGGCAGCTCGCACAGTGAGGATAGATACTGCACTGTGGGCCGACTGCCTGTGGAACACAACAGCACTAAAGCTTACAATACACTCCATACAGTGCTAAAAGACACTGGCAGAATACCACAAGCTGTGCTGATATTATGAAGACATGATGAAAATATTATGAAGAGACAGTCTTTCGCACTTTATCTTTGCCATGAGCCGCCCATTTAGACAGCGAATGGTTAACTGATAGAAGAGAACAATCAGAGTTCATTTTATTATCTGTGGGTAGTTCATTTTTTAGGGGTGGGCAAATGTGAAATTGGATCAAACTTTTTTTCCTACTCCTGAAAATTGCGTGAAGAATAAGAAGACTCTTGAGAAAGCACCATTTCAGTGTCCAATACACAGTTCATTAGAGGTTTATCTGACGATTCACCACAGCTGATATTATATACTATATAAATTGTCCTAAATGTGACATATGTAGGCCTACACTACCGTTCAAAGGTTTAGGGTCAGTAAGACTATTAAATGTTTTTGAAAAGTCTCTAATGGTCACCAAGGCTGCATGTATTTGATAAAAAATACAGTAAAAACAGTAATATTATGAAATATTATTACAATTAAAAAGAACAGTTTTCTACAGTATTTTAAAATGCTAATTATTCCAATGATGGCAAAGCTGCATTTTTCTCCAGTCTTTGAAAATAAAATAGTTTTGCTGCTAATATTTTGTGGAAACCATGATACTTTTTTTTTTCAGGATTCTTTGATAAATAGCAAGTAAAAAAGAAAAAAAAGTATTTATTTGAAATACTGCATTTGGCCAATTTAATCACAATAATTTAATAATAGCCTTTTAATTTTAGGCTAATTTGATTCAAAATAGCTGAATTTACAATGTGGAAATGTCAGTTTTATTTAAATCCAAACCAACCTAAAAGCAGTAATAAAATAATTTTAATTAGGCCTACACATGATTTTACCTATATTTGTGCAATTTTTCCATGCATAACTATTAACAAAGGTTACTGAAGTCAATTTTACAAAAAAGTCAAGCGCTATTTGTATGATGCAAACTGTTGCTGCCCATGTACAACATTACATTTCTGAGTTCCATTCCACTTAGGATGCTGTCTATGTAAGCAGCAAACAGCAAGGCCGGGGAGCCACTAGGTTTTGGAACAGAGCCAATGTTAAGGTTTCTCTAAGCGGCTCTTCAATAGCGTGCTACCGTTTCGTTAGCTTCTCTTCCTCCTGTCTGCAGCCTCAGACAGAAGATCACCCTGACGTCTCCCTCCTCTCCCCCAACCCCCCAACACACTTCCTGTGTCCACAAAGAGCTGCTGTTCACAGGGAGGCCTGGCCCCATGCCACACACACTCAGTCTCACAAACACAACATTCCACCACACACAACACAAACATACTCGCACAAACATTCAGTCTTTCGGTTCCCACACTGGAGCCGACCCGAATTTTTAACCTCACATGAGAGGCGATCTCACGGACCACAGAAAACTCATTCTCAAACAGTAAACGGCTATTCTCCATTCTCTTTCTATAGTCTGATTTGGCTGCTACCTGAAAGTTTCGCCATCCCGTTGTCTGTGGCCACTAAAGGGCTTTAACTGGCACATGTACGTCCGCCCTTCACACCTGAGCTTTAGAGACGCGTCATGGACACAACGACCCCGATGGGCTGGGGAGAGCAGTGGCTCGTTCACAGAGACAGACCTTAGAAAGGCCTGCAATTTGTCCCAAACCCTTGAACCCCCCTCCTGTCAACTCTCACACAGAGGCCTCTGTTCTCCATAGAGAGAGACTGTGTATGTGTGCTGTTTAAAAAGAGAATAAGTCGAATGGATGAATAAAAAGAAAAGGGGGTGAGAAGACATGGAGAGGAGTTTGAAGGTGTGAAAGCTGCAGAGGGAAAATGAGAAACAGACAGACTGGGATATGAGAGGGAGACGAAGGAGGTAGAGGGAAGGAATTTATGGGATATTTTATGACCCAGAAAGGGTTTAAGGGAAAAAGATGTCTTGTGTATGGAAGTAGACCTTTTCAGATTGTGGAAATTTTGCACATTTTGTCACATTTCCTTCAATCAAATATTCCATCAATTCATTACAACAGCGTGCTGTTGTTATATTTCACCCCAAAATCTAAATATTTATGAAATAATTTGTTTAGCATTAAGAAAAAGACAAAGCATATGGGTGTCTATACACACACTCACACACACACATACATATATCTTTTATAAATAATTTGATTTTAAGGTGAAATAACAGCAAACATAACCCCACCATGCTAATATTAGTAAATATTTATATATCTTGGTAGTATTTGTTGTACTGAATTTTGTGAATTTTATTTTAAAAAGTGCTTACTTTCCATGAATGTTGCAATGCAATGCAATAAATTATTTATGGTCTAAATGGACATGATTTATTTACATTATGCAAAATGGTTTATTTCTTTTTATTGTTTATTTAGGTGAAAAATGTTTTCACCCAGCAAAATATTGCAAGGTCATCATAGTAGTTCATTTCAGTTACAGGCCTTGAGATAACCCGATTAACCAGTCTTGCTAGATTAAACTACATTGCCTGAAAACTCATTTTAATACTCATAAATCCATCAGCATGCCAGAACAAGATTAACCAAAAGCTGACTATAATGTTGAATGCTATCATTTAAATTATTAATTCACTCAAACATTTTAATTGTCATCATATACTTATGCTCAATTATGGAGAGGGTGAGACCATTATGAATTTTCATTTTTGGGTGAACTAGCCTAACGCTTTAAAAACATATTATTGACAAATATTATAATCAAATGGTGATTTAAGGCCAAAATGGAGACATTGAAACTAATCCCTTTTTCGACTTGACATCAAGGAAACTGATCCAAGGTAGAGATTAAGGCCACTCGTAATTCTGTCTGCTGCCTCTGCAACATGAACATCTGGCTTTCTACAACCAAACACCCAAATTAAGCATCAGGCAAGCTCATGTACATGCCAATAGCATCAATGATGCATACAATGTCATAAATTAATTTCTAAATTAGACATCTGATCTTTGCATTTTATTTATAATGAATGGGGAGGGGTAGAACAGGGAGATTGGTATACTTTACATACATTATTTTAATTTCTCTATATAAAAAAAAAGAAAAAGTTATGTTCTTAACCTTGTCCTCATCCAAATGACACATAACTGAGTGTCCAAGAGAGCCACACATACGGAGCACAACAAACCTTGGACCTTCCCAGATCCAAGTAAGAGGAATTACCGGAAGATCCTTTAGCTTTCCTCTTGCACAACAGACAAGACCTCTAAGGTTATTTGACAAACGGTTTACACATTATAGTCCTGCACTCTTAATGATTAAGGTTCTTTATTGGCATCTATGGGACCATTAAAACCATTTAACATCCATAGAACCTTTATTTTTGACAAAAGGTTCTTTATAGTGGAAAAAAGGTTCTTTAGATTATTAACAAATTCTTCAAAGTAACACAAAGGAAAAAATGAATGGGAACCAATGGGAACACAAATGGTTCTTCAATGGCATCACTGTGAAAACCTCAGTTTGTAACTTTTGTTTTTACGAGTGCAGAAACCAGCATTGTTCCTGTCCTGACATGAGATGCAGGACAAGACAGGTCCAAGTAAAGAGAGCATGCATGGAGTATGCAAGCTAACAACAACTGTGGTATTTTTCCAAGTGATACACTTCTACCATGATTTTAGGAAAAGGTGTAGGCTACTTGTCAAACTGAGGTCTTGCAAATGGCTGCAAAGGAGAACTGGGTCGAAAAGTATAGCCACATCATCTCGTAACCATTCAAACACTCACAGGCACACAGCCGAGGAAGAGTTTCCACAGGTTACATTCGATATGCAGATAGAGCAAGGCAAAGGAGCCAGCCTGTGGTGCAGATCTGTCTAAATAATGTGAGGGCTCCGGTGAGCAGTGTCAGACACCATCGCTTCAGGAATCTGTACACCAGGTGTTCTCGGGAATGATAGAACAAAGGGAGCGCTGACATGCCAATTGACTTTTCCCTTAAATCTCCAACTCCCACACCTGCAGACATGTTTATGTTCAGATGTATGCTAATATCTGGATATGCTCATTAAAATATGACTTATTGTTCTGTTATTATTGAGTATATGTTGACCTTTAGGAGCAGCTGACAACAATCCAGATAGCCTAACTGATTTAGCTCAGTTTCAGAGAGATCAAATAATTTATTTCGTTCTATACCTTTCTCAGATCAGAAACCTAATCTAAATGTATAGGCTTATGTCAAAAACAAGTGGCAATCAGAATGGAATGAGAGCTTAAATTACATTACATCAATCCTATTGTTGGTATTTTTTACTTTTATTAACTGTAGAGAACAAGAAATTTACATACGATGCAGCATGTCAGAACCCATTGTCTGTCAAACCTATTTTATTGGATTGTAATATTTAGTAATCTGAAAAAAAATCTGTTAATACAGTTTTTTTTTATCAAGTTAATTGAAATTTAGTTTTAGGAAAAATGGGTCTTACATATATATAGCCTAGTTTCTCTATTTTCGATTTTATAACTCAAATAGGCCTATGGTTTTCGCCATGAAAATGGCCAAAGAAGCTAGCATGGCATTAAAGAAACAAACAAAGGAACACACTGTAGCTTGGACTATTATATGTTGGCTACTCATTTATCTCATTTACCATAATACAATTATTTTATAGTAAGAAATATTACTCAATCTAAAGTGCCGTGATACTGATCAGCTAGGCTGCTGCTTTGCATTGTGCAATAAACAAAAAGTTAACATTAGAAAATGTACATTAAAAGAAAAAATTTTTTGTCATTTAAGTTTGTACAGTTTTTTCGTAAACGAAAATGGTTCTAACGCAAAGACTGAAATACGGTCTGGAGCAGCAAAATGAGTGAAATGGAGTGAATGTTTCCTCTCTGTGCTCAAAGCGTTCATTAATCACTCCAGGTATTCCAAATCCATTACGTGGTTTTCATTTCCAGCTCCCGGCTGGCTAGCGAGAAAGAAACCCGCAGCAACTTTCAAACAATCCGCTTCTACTCCAGGCAAAATAACACAACACTACAATACAGTGACTATACAGTGCTGCTATTCTATATATGTGGGCAGTACTGAGTAACACTTTGCATGGTTCCTTCAAACCAAGAAAAATACGCTTATGGGAAATTTAGATAGTGGAAACTGTTGCACGAAGGAGTCTGAGTAAGGATGTCATCTTGAACTGGCGCGGGTGAGCTACTGTCTATCCCTGACCTATTTCCACTAGGCTTCAGCGCTGTTGCTGGGTAAAACGGTATAAGCTCTCGCAAACTCCAGGACGCACATGCCAGAATTCATCATTGCCAGAAGTTTGAAATATGATATTGTCTCAAATCCTAGCGAGCTTCCTGCCTAGGGAGCATTTTTTGGGCATCACTGGCACGTGCCACTGTTATCTAGCAGAGCAGAGGGTTGTGTGAGACACCGCCGAATGAACAACTGGTAGACTTTCTCATTCATTATACCATTGGCTTGCAAAATGGAAAAAGTAGCCTACCAAGGAAGGAGTAATTTTCAGTGGTGGGAGACAGTTTGTTTGTTTAATTTAGTTTATTTAACAACTACTAAGTTAACGCAGTTTTATTGTAGTAAGAAAGAATAACGGAAATAACTAGTATTTTGGTGGAAACTATGGTTACCATGGCATTTTTGGTAAGCGAACATCACAGCCACACTTTAGTTTAACGAACTGTAACAGTTCTGTAATGTTAAATTACCTTCCAAACTGAAGTCCAGAAGCACATACTCGTACACGGAGTCTGTTTTGGTCTCGACCTGTGGTCTCTTTAAAGTAGAGTAGATTTTCCCCGGGCTGCTGTCCTCCGGGTCCTCCAGTTTCCGTAGTCCGCATCCCATTATAACGTGATCTCCAGCACTCGCAAGGCCGGACACGGGGCGACCCACTCGGCCACACAAGAGGACTCCCGATCCTGTGCTGTGCTTAGTGGGTTTGCTCCATATTCCAACAACTTAATCCTTCGGGAGTGGCACTGAACCGAGGATGATGACGTGCAGTGTATCCGATCCCCTTTAAGAAAACGGCTTAAGTCTAAATGAGCAAGCAAAGATCACCAAGTCCTGCTGCTGCGAGAGGGTTTATGAAATCAGATAACCTACTTTCTGAAGTTTAGTAAATAAATCCAGATTGTTTTCCTCAAAAAATTCCACATCACCTCCAGTCTCCCTAAATGGCCGCGAAATAATAAAGCAAAAGTTGTAGTGGGTTGGAAGCGTGCTGAAATTAATGAGGGGGCGTGGTGAAGGAAAAACTGGATTGCTGAATAATTAATCAGGGCGGGGCTGCATATTAAACAGGAGGAGGGGCGTGTATACTAACAACAGTAATAAGGTTCCGTTTGGTTATTCTGGTAACCAACTCTTAACGTATTTAGAATTTTTTTTTAAACACAACATTTTCACACATGGAGATTAAGAAAGAAAAACGATAACACCCCATTAAAACACCTTGAGATAATAGTAGAATGGACTCTCACTTTTTGTCCTCAAAGGGTTGTCTTAACTTGGCAATTTAATTTTATTCTATAATTATTACAATAACTTTTTCTATAATTATCAATTATTGCTTTATTAAAGAATGGTATAGTATTTTTTTTCCTCCCCCAAACATAATTAATTAATCCATCCATTCTCTAGACCACTTTTATCCTTTTTGCAGGGTCATAGGTATGTTGGAGCCTATAATTCATATTAATAATTTTTAAATTAATTGGTCAATAATTCAAAATAGAATCAGCAATGAAGCAAATGGCTTTTAGGTCACTTTTGACACTTTGACAGAGTAAAGCAGGGATGGAAACTCTATAAAGTGACTTGAAACCACTTTAAATGAAGACCGTTGCACTAGAAACATCTGCTCAAACTAAGTAGTGAGCTAAATTTGTTCACCATACAAGGAGTAGAAAATGATATGTATGAGCATGAGCGATGGAGTATTTTTTTTTTAAAGATTAATATCCAAAATACTTCATTTACAAACCACATGGTCATTTATTTAAATAATTTTCTTTTAAGTGTTATTGTATGTTATATGCTCATGACTTTCATAATTTCAGCTACCTGTTTGAAGTCTACAGACTTGTGGGAGTGATATATTGTCATATGTGGTCCGTGTGTTTGCAGCCGTTATGCAGTCCTAATGTTGAGGTTTTTTTTACAGGGCATCTGGATCTTGTTTGTGCATTAAATAAGGAGCGCACGACTGAAGCACAAACAGACCTCTGCTGAAAAACAAGATAGTGCCTTTTCTCTTACATAAACAATAAGAGCATTTTGTTAATAAAACAGAACAAAAGAGAGAGAAGGAAGGAAGGAGGCCTCTAAATAGGGGGAGCAGAGGAAAGCTGAGAAACAACTCAAATCCCTCAATATGTGTATTGCATGGCTCTATTTTTACACATTTCTGTGAGTCAGAATTCACCCAGGCTAAAGCGGAACCAAAAAACAAAACATGAAACTACCAAAGTAGCTCACTACTGTACCACCTGTCAACCTTACAGCTGAAAACAATGCCCACCTGCTGGTCGAGACCACCACGCTGAACAACAGTCGCATTAACCAGCAGCCACAAAGCGGCATATTTTTGAAAGCAGCTCATTTTAGTGGCTTTGTGTCCCTTTATTGTTTTGGCTCTTGCCCGAACACGACACAATAGTTATGATTAGGGATTAGTTTTAAAATCCATCAATCAAAAATATCTTTGTGTCAAATTTCCTGTAATTCTTTTTAGATTATGTGGCCTTGGGTCATACAACAGACATCTGATGCATTTATAGATAAGAGCCAAATCCAAAATTGATAATATGGATAGTATTTGTTAATCTTTCATAGAAATGAAAGAACATCCACATTTTAGATCTTGACAGCATGTCACACATCTGTCTGCCCATGTGCCTCTTAGTAAGTGCTCAGAAATAACACTGAAAAACCAAGTCTGGGTCCTAGACCGGAAACCACTGTCATTCTGAGACCACACCCAGAGGACACTGGGAAGGAAACGCATACTTTCTTTAAACACGCAGTTTAGGAAGGAAACAAATTAAAAACCGACACAAAACCTTGTGCAACAAACCTCCTAGAAAAGTGATACGCAAATGCATTATTTAATCTTAAACTAGTTGGCTACTTCTGAAAATCACATTCACTATTAATTTATCTTCTGTCTCCACATTTTCCTCCCAAAACGAATACAGACATCTCCTTCTGATGCAAATTATACTCCATAATCCCACCTCTGTTACTGTGAGGGACCTGACCTACATCAGTCGCTCTGACACATAATCCTGACTCTACACAACCTATTCATCTGTTCCTGAGCATATTCAAGAATCAGAAATAACTTTTTATACTCATTTTCAACAATAAAACGGCACAATGGAGCACTGTCGCCTCACAGCAAGAAGCTTTAAAATGGATGGATGGATTGATTTGAACAGTCTTATTTGATCTTTTAAAGTAATTAAAAGGCACTTACATAATGTAGGTGAGACCATGAGTCTTGTAACAAGATGTGACGTGCAGCCAATCAGAAATTAGCATATGGTGTTGTAAGCACTGTTCTGTTGTAAGACTTTTTTTCAAAAATACTGTAATTCATAGCAGGTATGTGAATATTATATGAAAGTTTGAGACGTGTAGAACAAAATGTGAAGCACTACCCATTCTCTCCAATACTAATTTTCGCAAATGTCCTTATTGAGAAAAGATCTTACAAGAAAATGTAGCTAAATATTAAGGGTATAATATTGCTTAGCGCTGAGTGATCACAATTTCAAATGGGGCTGTAAAGACACAAAGGGCAAGGGCACTAAACTGGGCTCCATTTCTTTTCTTTTTTTTTTTTTACTAACCTGGGTTCATGCTAGTCGATCTTACAAAGGAACGTCGCACGCTTCTTCTCCAATACTTGTGACACAGCGCCATCTACCGTTCAACACATGTAGTAATCTTCTATTGAATAGTGTCATTATGTAGATACAAAATAACAAGTGGCAATCACATCGGTTAGATTTTTTATTTATTCATCTCATTGTGTAATAAAATTGGTTGTGGATCTTTTGCCACTCATAGTCGTACTATGTAGTACATAGTGGTACTTTGACTGTGATAAATAATTAAAAAAGATTCTACAAATAAAATGTAAATTTTTGCAACTGATTTTCACTATTATAGAATAAAAAATACGCTGAAACAAAGAAAGAAAGTATAAAAAAATTAAATATAAAGGAAATACAGATATGTTGATATGCATTGATATTTGCTGTTGACCCTCACCAAATATTTTCAAACAAACTATTACTCTTATTTGTTTAACATGTTCTCTGTCTGTAATTTAAACCCCATTTTTAACTTAAACCCCCCTTTTTAATTTGACTGGTTTCTTTCTCGTTTCTAGCATTTTCCCTCTTGTGAAAATGTACAATTTTGGTACCAGCTGCTCCTAGTCTTTTAATTACTCGAGAGTAGCCTACACTTTGATCTATTCCAACACAAGAGAAATGCAATTCAATTCTGAATGACGTGAAGAGAAATGTAGAGTGCAGATGGAAAAGACAGAGCAATCTACCTGAAATAGGTCTGAGATAAGAGGATGAAAATAACAGTAGGCCTACAGCTAGCTGACAGAAACCAAGAATCTCTTCAGAAACATTTTAAATGAAAAGAAGCAATGATGCAAATATTATTTGAGATCATGTAGCATTTCAAATACCTTATAGGCTACCTTATAAAAACTTAGGGTTTTTAGTGCATTTACCACGTTTGTTTAAAACGTCTCATAAGACATTGTGAACATTTGATTTTGACTTTGTTTTGAAGTACAGTTGATACAAATACTCTCTGCACCTGGTGTTATCTTATTCTTCACCGAAAAGGGAGCAAAGAAGCAGAGCTGAGGAAGGACAGAGATAAGAGCAACACGACCCTGACACACATCTGTCACCTCTCACACTCGCCTGTGCTCTCTGGCAATAACAACCTCTTGTTTTGGAGTGCACTAACTTCACTTACATAAAGTATAAACATTGTAGCAACATTTTTACAGCTAGTTTAGCTGAGTAAACAATCCGTTTAGTGTTCATAAATCACAAAAGCGTAGGCTACCATGTTTTCAAAGTAAGCGTTTGTTGTTAGTTGATGTATCAAATGTGTGTCGTTTTCCATGGAAGTCAATGGGGCCCATCAACTGTTTTAGTAACTCATATTCTTCAAAACATCTTTTGTGTTCAGCGGAAGAACGAAATTCATACAGGTTTGGAACACCACGAGAGGGAGTAAATGATGACAGAATTGTAGTAGGCTACACTTGAGGGCGCTGTTGCTAGTTTAGTGAAACCCCGCATTTAATTACACCTCCGTGAAAACTGCTGTAGGCCTTGCTCATATAATTCATATTTTGTGAACACTACCACATTTTCTAAGAGGTAATAGAAACATAAAGTGGCGACTGTTGTAGAGTTGAACTTCGCTGTGAGAAGATATAGTTTTCTAACCTCTTTCCCTCATAAACTGTTAACTCAAACACTCACATTCAACATCTAATGTCTACTTTTGGCTGAACGGGCTGACTAAAACGGACCCCATTCTTACGCTGTTGTTTTTCTTTTTCATTTTGAGAACATTTCATAACCCCCCGGTTCCACCCAATGTCCTAACCATTTAGGTGTGGCAAAGCAAAGTATGATGTTAAAGACACTAATCAGTATTTAAGTGTATATTAGAGCTCTCTTTAATGACAGACACTGTTCTCATAGAGATGGTTTAGTTTAACCAAGGTAACCTGACGCCAGGGGAAAATCTGCAGAGAGGTGTTAGAGTTTTTAGTCCTACGCTAATGACCCTCGGGTTCTGTCTACTTTTCACAGAGGGCTTGCATCTCGAGCAATCTCTCATTCGTCTGGTACATCAGTTGGCTCGTCACCAGGGTTTCACAATGTTCTTTTACTCTGCATTTCTGTGCGAGTTTTATTAACCAAATTCACACACTTTTGTCATGAGTTCTGCACACACATCAGGCACATAGAGGGCAGCCCAGATATAATTTAGGACAACATTCATCATTTAAGTGTTAAAGGCCTCATCTCAGTGTGGTTCTGCTGTGTGTATATATATATATATATATATATATATATATATATATATATACAGCATATATATTTGCTATAAATTTTTAGCAAATAGACAATGTTTAATAATGTAGACTATAACATAGCAAAAACCTTCTATTTCTGCTGTAAAGGCATTTGAAATACACCAATTTTGTCAGGGACGGTCATTGAGAAATAATAAAAATCTCACTTTTACAGACTTAGGACCACCAGTATGCTTGATTTTCCTGGATAAAGATTATATTATAAACTTCAAATTCATCCTAAAAAAATATTTATAAGAATTTTTTTTTTTTTTATGAAGTGGAGTTTTATTTTAGCTCAATATTTACGAAGAATAAATGTAATTGAATTGCTGAAATCAGTAGAAAACCTTGTAATTACAGCATTTTTGCATTGAAAAGCTATTTTAATGGAACTTACATTGACTTATTATTTTATGTTATTTTTCATGTATCTCAGCAGTGTTACTTTAGTAGCCTATCATTGAGATACTATTATTTTAATTAATATTTTATATTTGTTTTTATTTTTATATTTTCATTTTAATGTAGCGTGGTTTTGATATTTTTAATATGCATCTATGCATACATTTCCAAACATTGCAAATATTTTTTGGAAAATTGTTCTTAATTGTTTGTCAAATTAGAGCAAGTGTCAAAATGAGAAATTCAAGGTTTGTTGAACTTTATCAGATCTTTCACTTAGAATTTAAATGTTATAAACAACATAGCATGTATTAATTCAATGATTGCCAAATATAGATGTAGCCTACTATAAAGTATCATGTAGCCTAACACTGCCTTAGAAAAACACGCATATGTTACATATCCTTTTGATACACAACACAGATTGTCAAGAGTATCGGACTATCCCCGTTTTTCTACATCGGAAAAGTGATACCCCAAGCTTCTTTTCTCTCAAACATCTGGTAAACTCGAATGAGTAACATTCCTGAGGCTCATACGCACGGCTCCTCCTATTTGAAAAAATGTGAGAGTGCCTGATTGGTCACAACACCAGTCAATCAAGAGCTTACGGACGCGAGGGGCGGGTTTAGCGGATCTAAGAGGTTGTACCAGTATCAGGGGCGTTCCTCATTCTTGACTAACCTAACAACACACAGTGAGATGAGGCGGTCAACATCCACAACTCCGGCGTTTCTTTTCCATCATGCTGACACCGAATGCGCACTTTTGGGGTTGTTTTGATGCCCGTTAGTATCTGGTGACCAGCAATCCTTCCGCTCTACAGCATATCTGTTAACAAAAGTGAATTTTTGCACGTGTCAGATTCAGATTGTTTGACGCACGCTGGATCAATGAGAGAAGTTGGGTACTGACGGTGCTTAACTTGTTGCGCGGTGATGCAAGTGTCCTATTGCGCAAGAGAATGATTCATGAGTCAGTTATTTATTATACATATAATTTCTTCTTCGAGCTATTTGACGGGCAAAAGTAGCTTTAGAATGGGCTCAATGGACGAGATCCATTCTCAACCTGCCGTACAGTCTGCGCAATTAAGTTAAAGTGGACTACCGGAGCTACCCAAAGACGCATATCAAGAGTTGGATGTGGACGTTCTTGGGTCCTTATACGTGCATCTTTAGAGTAAAATTATATTGATTTTCTAACCAACTAATCTTGGAGATGTCGGAGTCTTACGAGGACGGGGTGTGCGGAGATGGAGCTCCGGACTTCATCCCACCGAGAGCGATTCGATCTGGCCGGCGGAGTGGAGTCACCGTGCCGATGGTGGAGCGCGATGAGGCGGCTCTACTGGAGTCGGTGAAAATGGCACCGAGGAGGAGCAGCATCATTAAGGTAATAGCAGAAACACGCCTATGAGTTGTCAAAAGTTTGGTAGTGTGAATAGTAGACGATCATGTCTGTTTAAATGAGAATTCATATTGTGGAATAGAGTGAAGCGAGTAACCCTCAACATGTAAACAATAGCCTGTATCCTTGCAGTTCATACAAGTTATGACAGGTTCAGTTCTCTTGCCTTTAAAGGTTTATGACTTGATCAATGATGAAATGTTAAAACTTGTGGGGTTTGAACCTACAGGCTTTAAGGTTCCAGCCTAGAGTACCTACAGGATGATGTAACACAGTAGTCCTCAACTGGTTTTGTTTCAGGAACCAGACGTCACATTACTCAGACTCGGTACCAAAACTGTCTAGAGTAAACGTAAACAAAAATGTTCTTAAAATCAAACATTGAAATGTTTAATTACGTTTTGAGGACGAGGGCATGTTATACAACCTGTCCGTGTTGACATCTGGCCATCTTCTGGGTAAATAGTTTGAATAAATGTATAATCATTTGATATTAACAACATTTTCTGGTCCATTTTAGAAGAAGAAATGTGCTATTTATTTTGCACTCCTAACTATGAAATCATATGGTTAATCACATTTTATTATTTACTTTTAGTATTGTTATTCCCTGCTGTGACCCAGAACAGACCCGTGACCCATTTTACAACCATTGATGTAGATTCATCTCAGAATTCTGATATTAGCATTCCTTATGAATGGAAATTAAGTAGAGCCCATTGGTCAGCATTACATATTTTTCTGGTGTGCCTTGAATCCTTGAAGTTGAACCTTTAACTTGATATTTAATTTCTTGCTGAATTCACAAATTCTTACCTGTCAAAATTTAACTACAAGAGAAATGCTGTCATGCCTTTAGAGTAATTGATATTGCCATGAGTTGATGTTCATAGTCCTATCATTTACTTGTCTATCCATTACACAGGATAAAACATTTTTTTTAGTGCAGGTATGATTTTACAAGTCACTAAACCACTAGTCATTTAAATTACATAATAACCATAGACATTTGGTCTGCTTTACTTGGATGGAAGCATTTGTGTCCCCTTTAACACAAAAGCAGTGAAACGAAACGTGCCAGAGGCTGTTTTCCACAGAATGGTTGTTACAGTATGGCCATTGTGACCTAAAGGTTGACCTGAAACATTTGCACTTTTGCATGAATAAACCAGACAATGACTAAAAAGAGGTACATGAAAGGCAACTCAGCATTTATAAGGATCCCTAAAGAGAAAATTACATGTCAACAGGCCAGATCAACAGCCGGACATTTTTTGAAACACAAATGCCCTTCGGGTCTTGGGTTTACTAATGCTTTAGATAATCATTGATCCAGTGTTGTGGAGTAATGCAGCAATGACTCTCCATCAGTGCTTTGCAATGAAGGTCAGCCAATTATCTTCAGCATGATTAGGTAGAAGGATTACGGGACCAGTGACTGACTGACGGACCTCCAGCTATGAGACACTGCGTACGTAACATTTATAAAACAGCACTTGCCAGTGACTGTTGCCACATTGTGACACAAAATGTTAACCCTGCACATTGTGTTTGAGACATTGAACATTGAGACATTGTGTTTGAGTGTCTTTGTCATATGTACGATGTAATTTTGTTTAGACATTAGATTTTTTGTGACAAAGGTGGTGACACTCTACCTCACACGACTGTAATTCGTCGTATTTGGGTGCTGCCCATAACCCAAGTTTAGTACACTTTTAAAAAATAAATGTTCCAAAAGAGATTTTTCTCAGCAGTGCCATAAAAAAAAACATTTTTGTTTCCTCAAAGAAACTTTCAGTAAAGGGTTAGGGTATTTCTACTTAGTGTTAGTACATCTAATCATTTTAAAGAACCTTTTCGCACTATTAAGAACCTTTTATGTAATAGACAGGTTCTATGGATGTTAAAGGCTCTTCATGGAACCATAGAACCAGTAAAGAAATTTAAGAGTGTACTCACAGGTCTTGAATAGGCTGTTTTAGTTCAGTGAGCAGGAAGTGGCACTGGGTAATTGACAGATGGCAAAGTAGCTGATGATGTCGTCAGTGACAGGCACTGTCGATAGAGCGGAGAGAGGGGGCAGCGTTCATGTGACTCATCCCAGCCCGGGTTCTTGGTTCAGTTTGTTTCAGATCCAGAATGTGAGTAATGTTCCCTGTCCTCGGCCAAAGTACGCAGCCCTCCAAGACAATGTCCAGAGCCATCATTGTTTTTTAAATGGATGCAGAACTTGTAGCTTACACCTATATAATAAAGAACGTGTTGCTTGATATCTGAGATCTACAGAGCTCTCTCTGTGCAGTAGTGCATGCACAAGAGTTCACATCAGCGTAAAAAGCATATGGAATTGAACCTGAGCAGGCAATGACTTATCCCTCCCCGCCCCCATGCCTCCACGCACTTGACTGAGATGACAGTAAAAACAAATTGATTTGTGATGTAACTAATTGATAAAGTTTCCCAGATTAATTTGCTATATATGTGTTCTTGGATTGCAAACATGGTTAAGAGTTTGCAGTTGTTGACAGTATATTAGTGTGGTGCTCAGGAGACAATCTGGATAATAGCCACTTGTTGACTGCTGTTTTTGAAGGTACTTGCGCTCTCATTGTTGAATAAAAGAAATAAGAGGCCTATATTTCATTGTGTGTGGACAATGGAAGAGGTGTTGAGTAGGAGTGTGAGTAGTACTGTCCAATTTTACTCAATTTAAGTCCATTAAAAGTATTCATTCAAAAACAGAAGTGAATGCAAAATGTTTAATTTGCTTGTTGTACTTAATTATTTAAATTGAAAATGTTTTTTTGTCAGCTCTTGAAATCAATCAACATATTTTCCAGATCTTTTAATCGAGAGTGTAGATATTCTGAAGTATAGAAAAAAATCTTTTTGAGGTAAGTTTGATGCACAATTATATTTTGTAAAGTAACCTGTTATTCATTAGATTTGATTATCTCTGTAAAATGAAAATATTTTTTGTTGGAAATTTACAAGTACAACTAAAATATACATATTCTGTGGTACTTGAGTAAAGGAAATTTCACAAAACTATATAGTAGTAAAGTATAGTAATGAAGTACAGTTACTAAGTTACTTCAAAGTGTAAACCACTGTGTTTTTATGAGGAAATGGGAAACCACATTGTAAATTTGAGAGTGAAGCTTTAGTGAGTTTTGACAAACTTGTGGAAGTACAAGTACACAAAGCCCTGGGGTACACGCACACCTTGCTTGTTTTCTCAGCCTCATAAGCACTTTTCGTTTAATCATGCTGTCTGACCACAGCATATCTTGTGAATCCATTACTGTCTTACATACAATCTCTACCTCACATTTCACCTTATTTGCTGCAAGTCAAGATTGTCTCTCATTTCCTTTTTGTTCTGCATTGCCATTATCTGCCAATCTCTCATGTTTTTCTCATCCCTCACAGCTTTCTCATGAAAAAATAAATAAAAATCTCACTCATTAAAGATGGGTTCATCCAAAAATGAAAATTCTGTAATTGTAAATGTTGCTCCAAAACAGAATTACTTTTTTCTTCCGTGGAACTCAAAAGGAGAGGTTTTGAAGAATGAACTAGTCATTGACTTTAAAAATCTAAATTATATAGATATTAAACACTTTGAAAAAGCTGTGAGAAAACCCTCAGGGCCCAACGTAGAATCCATTATGCATTGTTTTTTTATGTTTACCAATTTAACATGCTTTTTGATCTTTTTGATCACAGTAAACTTTGTTCTACAGTGTTGTGCTCTGTTCTGGACAGTGATTGTTTAGAAAGCATCACTGGCTGCTAGTCAAGATCAATGACAATGTAGCTGCTATGACACTGTAACTTTGTGTGACTGACTTTGTGGTTAAGTAGGCCTGTGTATGTGACTTTGACGTCGTCCTGAAGGCAGACTGGACCCTCTGTCCTCTAGTGTCACTCAGATACTGGTGCCACAATCCACTGAATGCTGTTATCCTTCCTAACTGACACAAGCACTCATCTCTGTCTCTGGAACATCTCTTGCGATCATACGGTCTAGTATGTGTTTTTTTGTGTGTGTATTATACAATTTGGTTTATGATCCAAATCTACATGGGGTGGGTGGCGACCACTAGGTGTTTTTTCGCTCTAAGCCTGCGTGTCAATTGGAAAGTATACACAATGAGTCGAGGCTTGTGAAGAAAAGGCAGACTAATGCCAAACTTTGTTTTTAGACAAATTGCCAAAAGCTGAAGACCATTGTTAAGTTCAAAACATCATTACCCAAATTTAGCTAGCAGCCCTTGGTTGTGTCAGCATTTGATCATTCAAGTAGCATTTTACTGTTATCATCACTCGTTTGTGTGGAGACGGCTGGAATGCAAAGAAGTCAGGAGGAGATACAGAAAGAAATACAGAGAAGTTCTGAGGTAAAGGAGTTTGATAGCTGAAGGAACTATATGCTTATAGCTTCCTGTTTGGTAACACCCAAACCACAGCTGATGTTGAGCTTGTCTGGTGCTAGAGCTGCACGACTAATCGTTAAAAGATCGCAATCTCGATTCAAACAGCCACGCAAAATGACAATGATTCGCCTGCATCTATTAAACCTTTGACAAAATCACACCGGAACAGCTTTGGCGCTGCCACTGATCCAGAAAAAGCAGTTATGTGTAGCTATGAAACAGTGTGTAGCTATGTGGTCTTTTCAACCACACTGTATCGTTATTTCTGTGTTAGAACAACTCAGATTATAACAGAAGTACTGGGATAAAAGTTTATAGTTCGGATATAAACACTGATGTCTGTACAGTAATGATGAAAATAGAGCAAATCACCGTTTTAAAGTAACTTGGCGCCTCAAATAACTATTGTATCGATTACAGTATGCCACCAGGTGGCGAGTGAGTGTTTAAAAAATGTATTTGTCATTGAATCATTAATTCAAAGAGATTCGTTCAAAAATGATAATTCATCCAATAATGAAGCCGGTGAAATCTTTGGCCCTGTCCCAAATGGCACCCTAAGCACTCGCGGCCTTCCTACGATTCCCACTTTCCTCTTGCAAAGACCTTCCCACTTTTGTGACGTAATGCTGATTTGACTTTTGGGAGGCATATCATATGGCGCATATCGACCCCAAATGGGGCACTCACGAACACCCCTCTGAAACCTAAAATGACAAATGGGACTCCCTATGGTCTCATGGATTTAACAGTACATCTGCGTTCTGCACTGTACTTTACTGTATGTTCCCATCACAATAACAACGCTATTCAAAGAGGAGACTTTAGGGGATGGAAGGCAGAGGTATACTACAAATGTCAGAGCGTGACTCTGAACAGCACAGCAGTGACAAGGGAAAGCCATGCGTGCTTAGCCGTAGACAGGAAGTACAGTACAACCGATAGTATTGCATGAAAATATGAGCAAGCGGAATGAGAAGGAGGAGTGTTGAAATACACGGTTGGTAAATTTCATTACTAGAGCAAGTTTTACTTTAGGGTGGAGCTCGGCATGTGGGCACTCAACTGAGAGCAGCCGAATTAGAACTTCTGCCCTGGTCAACCACAGCCCACAGGAAAGTGGTCTTTGGCTTTGGGGGGGTTTGGGCTAGTGTTAGATGTTTGGGGCTAGGACACTGAGAGATGCTCACAAACACGCTGTCTTCCGTTATGCATGTTAAACAAGTGAGGGATGAGGTGACTTGGAAAAGACAAGTCAGGTTCTTACATTGTTGTGTATTCACATCATGGATGAAGTTCTCACCCTGTCAGGGTGAAATTTACTCTGTTATTCCAGTCTGCAGTTTGTCATTGAAGTTTCCCAGTCCTCCCTGGGCCTGGCACACAGGGCACAAGCAAGAATCTGAGAAGACTGACTGAGACCCTAGAGACAAATGTTTTCAGCAAGCATGCTACATGACATGCTCATCAAATGTTCAGTGTTTTTGGTCACTGAAGCATGTAAGAGTTTTGACAAATTAGAAAAATTACAGAGTGATAATGACCAGTAATCTCATTAAAGTCAGAGTTTTCACACTGCTGTTAGTATACACAACCGTTCATAATTTTTTATTGTTTTTGAAAGAAGAGACCTTTGCTCACATAGGTCGCATTTATTTGATAAAAACACAGTAAAACAGTAATCTTGAGAAATACTAAAATAAACGTTTTCTATTTCAGTATATTTTATTATGTAATTTAGTCCTGTCATGGCAAAGCTGAATTTTCAGCATCAATACTTTTTCAGTGCCACATGATCCTTCAGGAATCATTCAAACACTGTGTCCTAACCAGACACGAATCACAATGCGATAAGATTCCAGCAACAAGCTATTTTTCTGTCCACACCAGATCCGACATGACTACGAGATGCGACAAAATCAATCAAAAATCAAATCCAATAAGAAGAGTGTGTCGGCGGAGTCTCTCTGCAAGAGAGTGCACTCTCAATGAAACATAATTTAATTCATAAATATTACACCATTGAAAATGTGTACCAAATGACTGAAGCAATCTTTGTCACAGCATAGGCTTGCATGTTCACATAGAGTTCTTATTTCCTTTAATTTATTTTTTATAAGATCTGAGGTGAATTATACATTGTCAAAATCATTATGGCTATAAAGGTCATGCAAAATGATATTCAAATTCACATTGGACACTTTTAACATTAAATAAAGAACATAAACAGTTGGCTACCTGAGGTTATCATAGTCATACTTCGTTGTTGTTCCAGTCGCAAAGCTGAAGAAATGGAAACAGTTTCTAAAATAGATTAGTTGCGGCTGGTTAGGACAAAAGCTCTGATTAACATAGAAAAGAATGCTTTTGTCACGTGTCATGTCTCGTTAGGACACGGTGTTACAGTGCTGAATTGGTGCTCCAAAAACAATTTTTTTTTGCTGTTTTGCTGCTTTCCCCACCATCACTTTTGAAAAAAGTTGCCAGCCACCGGCAGCATTTTTTATCATTTTCACAAAACAAAAGTTTCAAGGCCCCCAGAATAATTTGTTGTATGAATATCTGAACATGCAATATGTCAAAAGATAGAACAGTGTGTGGGCGGAGTTTTAAAACAACAGCAACAACAACAAAACAACACATTTTATTATTATTTATATGCTGTATAATATTGATGATCGCGTTATTTTGCATATACAAATGCTTACATATTATATCATTTGTTTCTGCTTCTTTTTCGTCTGTGTTTTGATCAGGAAATTCTGTACGTTTTCAGAAGAAGTGAAAACACGGAAAGACGAAAACTTTCATCAATGGCAAGGGAAGCTTTTTGTCGCAAATGACAGAAAGTAAAAAAAAAAAAGGCATTTACTTGAATTAAAAATCATTTGTAAAATTAGAAGTGACTTTACTGTCAGTTTAGATTATTTCAATGCAAGTTTTAGTTAAAAAGAAAATCTTGCTGACACCAAAACGTTTGAATGGTAGTGTATAAAATATTCTGCATGTATCTTGCATGTATCATTGGGAAAGTTGCAGAATTTATAGACTTTACATGGTCTTGTCTGGAGATTTAAAAAAATTTATTCAATAACAATGCAATGCATGTAACTCTATCACACCTATCCCATGGTAACATTTGTAATATATCTATTCTTTTGAAATGTGCATTTTATGAACATTTGTGACATGCAATGTCTTGGCCGTGGACTTCTATTATAAGTGCTTTATAGTCAAATTCATGCTCGTTTTATTGTTGTATGATTTTTTGTTGTTGACATAATTACCTAAATAAATATTATATTTTGAAGGTAACTTATGCAAAGACAAATGTTAATTGTTTGCTTGTTGCTTAATTTACCATTAAACCGATTGTTGTGTCTAGTGCAGCCGTTCTACAATCGTTCAGCTAGAGTGTGTCCAAGAATATAAAGGGCAGGCCAGCAAGAATGTGATATTGAATTCTCAATTGCGATGATTTCATTCCAACTCGCCATGGAAATCACTGGCACGCAGTTGGGCTACCATGGCAACCGATGGCCCTGACACAATCCACCTCAGTGTTCATTGACATGCAGAAAGCGGTTTTGTAGTCTGGGGTGTGGTCACAACTGTGTCAGATGAGGTCTACCCAACATGCACTCATGTTCTTGTTCCTCTCTTTTGAGCACGGCCTGGCGTGTGTCTCTGTGGGAATGTGATACTTCACTTTGGAAGAATTACAAGGAACACTTAATAGTTCCGCAGAGTTTCACCCATATGCACTCCATCAAAAGGTCTGTCCTCTTCCTGTGAATAACAACAGACAGAGAGATTCTCCATGTACAAGCACTAATTTCCTACTTGAAATTCTTATTTTCATGCCTCCTTCCGCAGATAAAAGCAGCTTTTGGTCCTTTGACAGTTTAGAGAGTGTGTTTACAATTGAGGTATGCTAAGAGAGGTGAATCCTGAATGCAGTTTCTGTAACAGGATTACATTTCTAATCGTCTCCTCATCTACTCACCGTCTCTAAGCAGCAGTGAAAGGGGAAACGAGAGGAAAGGGTGGACAACCAGAGTGCAGACATTCAAATTAGAATATATTCCAGGTTAAATTTGGCATGCAGTGGATTACCCTAGTTTTTCCCTCAGCCTTTAAAAACAAACAATCATTGTGTGTACAGTAATGCTCTTACAATGTTTGGTAAGGACTTTGCATGGGAATAAACAGTCATTTATTATTACCGGTACAAAAAAGTTCCTGTTCACCCTCTTTGGGTTTAATTTTTTGATAATCTAAGGAATCTATGGAAATTTAGAAAAAATGTTATCAGTGAAATTCACCTTTAACTTTACTTTGTGTTTTCTGTTTTTGCCCTACCCTGTAGAGCTGCACATTTAATCGTTAAAAGACTGGGATCTCGATTCAAACACACACATGCGATCTTATTTCTAAATGACAACGATACGACTATGTACATTTTTGACAAGTCCGATCACATCGAGCATTCAGATCTGCTTTGGTGCTGCTGCGTCGCCAGAGAGAGCAGTTGTCATGTAGGTATGAAACAGCATCTTACAAACAAAGTCTTTTCAACCACACAGTATCGTTATTTCTGTGCTACAATAATTCAAATCATCCGAGAGGTGCTGGGATAAAAGTTTATAGTTTGGATATAAACACTAGCAATCAAAATAGAGTACTATTTGAAACTATTTTGAGACAAGTGAAAGTTACTTCACGCTTCAAGTATATTGTATCAATTACATTGTTAAACCAGTAGGTGGCGACAAGTTACTGTTACAAATGTATTTGTCATTGAATCATTCAAGAGATTCATTAAAAAATATAGTAATGAAACAGGTGAAGCTTTTATGAGTCATTGAATCATTCATTAAAACCGATTTTTTAAACCATTAATTCAAATTAATTAAATGTTTTAAATAGACTGTAGCAATTAAGAATTGTGCAGCTCTACTACACTGGTGACTTTTCTCAGGTGTGGGTAGAGTGTCTTGTTTTCATTTCATCTCCTCTTACATGATTTCATTTGGCAGTTATATCTTGCTGCCTATAACTTCTATGCCCCCCCCCCCCCCCCCCCCCCAGTAATGTGTTTATTCAGCTAAATAAGTATAACATTGTATCAGTGATTTCAGGCCCAAAAATAAATGTCTAATCTTTCCTAACGATCCGCTAGCTGCCCGCCCCATAAGCATGCCGTCAAAAAAACGCGTCTCTGTATGCAGCCTAGGCTCTGAGATCTGCACACAAAAACAAATGGGTACAACCACCACTCAAAACCAAAATAAACAGTGTTTCAACCAATCACCGACAGGGGCGGGTGTTGCTCCGACTTCGCGTCCAGCCGTGCACGAGCTCAAAACCTCACAACACCCGCCCCTGTCGGTGATTGGTTGGAACACTTTATTTTGGTTTTGAGTGGTGGTTGTACCCATTTGTTTTTGTGTGCAGATCTCAGAGCCTACGCGTTTTTTTGACAGCCTGCTTATGGGGTGGGCAGCTAGCGGATCGTTAGGAAAGATTAGACATTTATTTTTGGGCCTGAAATCACTGATACAACCTTTAAAAGAGGCAGGTTAGGCGGTTTCCATAGTAATAAATAGGAAATATCGGCTTTTTCAGCTTCATCCGTCTCTCCTTTCTCTATTGCCATATCTCCATCTCTGCTTGCTCTCTGCTGTCCAAGAACACTCCTTTGAGAACTGCAGTTCGACACGTTACAAATCACCACTGCCAAGAACGCAGGCTTATCTCTCTGTTTTGGCCTCCATTTCGCCATCTCTCGCTCAGATTTCTCTGATCCCTATAGTTTTTTTCAGGGAGAGACGTAGACAAAAACAGGATGAAACCAAAACAGACATGGCAGGAAGGATCAGGCCTGCAGACAGGCAGAGATTTATCAGATAAACTAGAGAGCGATGGAGAAAGCCGGATGATGAAGGCAGACAGTTTTGCATCATTAACCATTTGTCGTCTACGATCACACTGGTGTGATCTGTCTAGGCTTGTTCCTGGAGCGTGCTATCACACTGGTGCAATTAGAGTCAACTGCTAAATTCAAATGTGCTTTTGCGCTTTGGCTGGAGCTGATCCAGAGATGGACGCACTCAGTGCTTGCCATAAATCTCAACTATTCAGTGTTTTCAAGTGTTGTCGGTCTCCTACGCTGTTGATGTAGTAAACACAGTGCAGCGCTTCCGAGTTCTATGTCAGAACGCCGGCTCACCATTGGCTGGCTCCTGCGTCAGCACCACACGCATGCATCGCTGTGCTCACGAATAACGTCGGCCAATAATAACTTTTTTCCCCCACTTTATAACATTAAGGTTGAATCACTGTAGTCACATGGACTATTTCAACTATGTCTTTACTACCTTTCTGGGTCTTGAAAGTTGTAATGACGTTGCTGCCTATGGCTTGTTCAGAAACCTTTCGGATTTCATCAAAAACATCTTAATTTGTGTTCCGAAGGTCTTACTAGTTTGGAACAACATAAGGGTGAGTAATTAATAACAGGAATTAAATTTTTGGTGAACTAACCCTTTAAGCTAAAAATGCCCTATTTTCCATAATTTCCCCCTAGAATTGATTTCCAGGGACATTTTGAATATTTCTTTACCATTTAAATAGCAATCCGAATGGCCGTTAATTATAAAGTTGTGTGGCTACTTGGAATATTTGTAAAAAAAAACAAACAAGATTACTCCGCAGGACCATTTAACTTTAGTGAAGGCAAAAATTTTATTAAAATGGTGAAAATTGAACAAAATCAGAACTCAGGTTAATTTCTGACCCTGAGAAAGTGTGAGAATTACTTACTCTGGGTAAATAACGAACAATGTGGAAGTATGAAAAAGCCCATGAATTCCCACTGGAACAGTAGCTTTAGTTTTTCTGTACAGGATGTATAGATGACACCCGCCCCTCTGTAAAGACTCTGAGCTGCTGGCCAAAACACACAAATATACACAAACACAGTGACATACACATGCCTGTACACCGCAAACATGCAGCGAAACAAAAACAACCCTGGGCCTGCATTCAAATACAAACAGGGACTAATTAAGCTAATTAGTGTTTTAGTGTATAAAGAGATCTATTTTGCTGTGGTTTTGCTGCTGTGGCTTTTTCCCCTTTGCCCCCAGGCCCTTACCCATACGGACCACTTCAACTTTATTGCTTTGTTGGAGTGGGCAAATCATTAGAGGTCCAGCCTGCTGTCATTAAAATGTAAAACATTTCAGTTATTTTAATATTTTCTTTTTTATAATGATATAAATTTGATATTTATTTAGTAGTTTTTCTCCAAAAAGATTTTTTGTGTGTGTGTGTAAAATCCCTCATTGTCCTGCTTCAGTCTGTAGAGCTGATTTGCAAAAAACATACACCATACATGTGGTGTTCCCAGGAAACATGCAAACTGATCTAATCTAGACTGTACTTTTGAATGCACTGTATTAAATCAGCATTTTAAATGCAGAACGTGGCTGCTGTCTGCAATTTAATTCAGTGGAATTTAAATTTGTGGCTTATTTTTTTTAAGTGAATATGGATTTTAATTAATCTTTTAGTTCTGCTAAACAAAACATCTTACATTGAATTTAGCATATGCTCTTATCTAAAGTGACTTTTATCAAAGAAATAAGGAATGCACAAGTGATTTTTTTGTATATTGTGTATTTGCCCTTTTTTGGATAGGACAATAGAGATTTTGAGAGGAAAGCGTGGGGTAGAGAGAGAGGAGAACGGGATCGGCAAAGGACCGCGAGCTGGGAATCGAACCTGTCACCGAAGGCGCAGTTGCGCTAACACATAAATGTACAAAGTTTTTAAAAAATTGCTAATTTGTCCAGAAGAGAAAAAAAATCACCCTATTAACATAGTGTAGTGCTGTAGATTAATCCTGAGCTAATGACAGAATTCTAATCTCATTATTTATAATCCAACTAAAGCACTACAACAAAGAGAGATTAGCACTAGCATTAGAGCAAAACACAGAGCAGGGACTTGTTATAGTTTGAATATTGCTGTGTATGTAAATATTCATATAGACATTGTGCAAGAAAGTAAAATGTATCTTTATTTTTTTTAAGTCCTCATTAAGTTTGACATGTATGTATTTATTTATTTATTATACATTACGCAGTACGCACTATTAATGTTTGATCACAATGACTGAATTTGTCTCCCATAGACCTAAATTTTTGCCCTACAGTTTTATGTTTGATTTACTTTATTTATATTTATAGACATGCATATTTATTTACTTATTTTACACTATACATACACATTTATTTATTTAGGTATGTATTATTTATTTATTTTTACAAACTATATATTAAATGTTTGTCCTCGCTTGATGGAATTTGTTTCCCATAATCTTAAATATTTGTTGTACAGTTTTACATTTATTTATATTTATAAACATGCATAATTTGCATCCCAGTTCTCCCTAATAACCCATCTTAAAAGAAAGCATGCAAGCAAAAAAGATGTTCGTAAACCACCATCACCAGCATCGTGTTTTAATTCTCATTTTTCCGTCATGTCACAGTAGATTGAAAGTGATGTGCTGGAAGTGGCTTTGAGTGAATGCTAATGAGCTGACCTGTAAATAAACACAGCAGGGCCTTGTGCTTCACCTTTCACCTGCCCTTCACTGATCTCACACTGATCTCAAATCTGATTACCATTACAGCCTTCTATTGAGAACCTAATGCATCTACTGCGGTAATCTTTCGCCCTGGTTTAGCTCATAGTCATGCAAATGAGAAGGCCTCCCAGAGAGAAGAAATAACCTAATAGAAAACTTTTACAAATATTTCTTACATTTTCTGAGTGACTTGGCTCTGCAGAAAAATGTAGCCGTGATGTGTTGAGTGGTTGCCAGGGTGTTGCTATGCCGTTAAGGTATTCTAAATGTTTTAAAAATTTTGCTAAGTAATTATGATGCTCTGAGTGGTCTCTTACAAGTCCAAGTCAAAAGAGCCCATGACCGATGTTCAGGTCTCTAATATGAATCTGTGACTCCTTCAAAATTAGTGTTATATGTATTTACAAAGGACCCCTTCCCACACATTTCAGTGTTTCTATAGTTACCCAGTTTGTCATTCAAAGTAAAGTACACGTTTTTTTGAAAAAGTATCCTCTCTGTATCTATGGTTACCCTAGCTGTCACTCACCCTCTTACTATGAGCCTCCACACAGGGGTAGAATTGCCGGAAGAGCTCAGGGTTAAAAAAGTAGGGCATGTGGTGATGACATTGGCTCTTCCTGATGGATCTGGTGTGGAGTTTCAAGTCCAGACAGGAGCCTTCTTGGAAAGCATAATCAACCATATGTTCCTTCTGTAACTGCAAAGAATAATTATAAAGTACCTGTGGCCCAGTCTATTATTTTGCTCTGTGTGCTTGGTATAATTAAAACTATTTGATTGTTTTACAAATAGTTCTCATTTATACGCATTTACAGTAATTCAGCAATTACAATTTTGTGGTAGCACATTTCCCACAAACAATTACAAAAAACATCACAGGAACAAATTACAGTACATTTTAAAATATATTAAAGACCCCCTGTGGGGAAAATCAAGTGTTTAATGTTTATATGTCTGTGTGGTGTTTTTAATATGCTTTAAGACAAACCATGTGCAAATGCATAAGTCAACACCATTGCTGAGTATTTTCTCCTTAAAACTGCAGTGTTTTGAAATTGCTGGTGTTTTTTTACATCACAAACCTTGTAACCAATCATGTAAACGTGTGTGTGGGCTTTAGCATATCATTAACTATGCTGCAAAGCAGGGGGGTCTCAAGAGAAGCCAGGTTATCTTGGTATAATTTTCTGTAGATATGAAAAAAATCATATACATTTAGCAATATAGCGGGTGAATAATGTATTGCGATGTTATGATGTCCTAAATGCCTTTTTTATGCCTTGAAGTTGTTCAAAGTGTATCTAAGGATGCTGATTTTCAGAGAGTGATACCATTGTGCAGCGTTTACTAGAGTAAAGTTGGCAGAGTGGATCAGATAATCCGAGCTGGTGTGAGTGGCTAATTTGCATATTCATGGATCCGCATTTACTAAATGAAGCAAGAGTTAAATTCAAGCTATTTTAAGGAATGAATAAAAAAATTCACAGGAAAAGTAACGTTTAGGTATTGGGTAGGATTAAGGGATGTAGAATATGGTAATGCAAAAGTAAGGCATTAATATGTGCTTTATAAGTACTAATAAACAGTCAATGTCCTAGTAATATGCATTCTAGTAAGCGAATTGGACTCTAAACTAAAGTGTTACAAAAATAGTTATGAAAAAATTAACGTATTACTATTTTTACTGTATTTTTCATTCAAATAAATCAGCCTTAGTGACTTTACAAAAAAACATCTTACCTCAAACTTTTGAGAATGAGTGTATATTAAATAAAAAAAACATTTGCAGCAACTATTTACTTGGTTTCCTGTTTTATTGAGCTATCACCAGTTTACTTGTTGTTGTTTGTATATGCTATTTTGTAATTTGGTAGATGTATTTCACACTCTTTTCCCCTGAATTCTATTATATAATATCCTGAATATTGACATGTATTGCATAAAATGCTCATAATTACGTTTCCATCCCTTCTGCCAAAGTCGGATGGGTCTATCACTTCCTCACGATCGCTTTCTCTATCTCCCATGATGTCGAAGTATCATAAACATTTCAGTTATACTTAGTCACAGTGCTGACTGATTTATTACATGTTCCTGTGCGTCCGCCTGCTCTCTAATCGTCCTGCTCCATCTTAGTGTCTGCCTGTCACTATCTTATTTAATGTGTCTGCACACTTCAGTCTCTCCCCTTCTCTCCTTCCCCCACCCATCCGTCCACCCCTTTGACTCATCTTACAGCCTGGCTGTCCTGTTTACCACTCTCGATTCATCATCTTTGCGCCTGTGTCCACGTGTCCGCTCCTTCTTCCAGATCTCCTTCAACATCCGCCCATCACTTCCGTTGAAAACGTTTTGTCACACTTAACTTGTGTCTTCGATGCTCGAGTGAGTCTATGTGTCCTCCTGTCATCCATCTCTCTTTCTATTACACTTTCTCTTGTCACCACGTCCCCATCTGCCATTCCCACTCCTCTAGTTCTCTGAGTCCTCTTTGATGTGTCCTTCCTCCTCCTCTTCCTGCTTGCTTCATTTCATTAAGCTGTCTCCCACCTGTCCATCCTTCACTCTTGCTCTGGTTTTCTCTCACTTTCTCACCCACTCCCACCATTCTTTCTTTCCTTGGCCTCATTGCTTTTCACAGTTTCAATACTCAGTCATTAATCCTGCTGGCCCCCTCCATTAGTGAAGCCTGAGAAATTCTCCTCACAACCTTTTCCATCTTTATCTTCTGGTTACACAAGCTAATAAAACTTAGTGTTTTTGTTTTGTTTTGTTGGTGTTAAAAGGGTAGTTAATACCAAAAATACTCACCCTCATGTCGTTTCAAATCTATGTATGACTTTCTGATGTGAAGCACAAAAGGAGAAATTATTAAGAGACTAATAATTAAGACTCTTTTCCATATAGCCTAATAATATAATAATAATGCAATGAATGTTGACTGAGGCTTTCATGAGACTTCATAAAGGTCCCCATAAATGCACCTTAAAAGTAGCTTAGACAAATTGTGCACCACATTTATTTTATTAAGTTGTTTGGAGTACTTTAATGTTTTATTTATATATTGTATCTTTATATGTGTGTGTGTGTGTGTGTGTCTAAACTTGTGCACAAAAGGGGACAAAAGATAAAAAGATTTGTGATTTATTCGAAGGAACAAAACATGAATTTAACCTCTCTCCTCCTATCTTTTGTCTCAGCTCTGCCCTTGCCCCTCTCTCCATTCCTTAGCTATCCCCTGACTGTGTCTAGACTTCTTATTACTGTCAGTTAGACTTTGCTGCCTAGAGTAGGTCATCATTTGTTCTTGGAGGTTCTGTATGCATTGCTTTTGTCTAGAACATTATGTGTACACTCATGTGTGTTCAGGTTAGCTTGTCATGAATGCAGTCTACTTAAGTACGTATGTACATATGTGTGTGTGTGCAAATGCAAATTAATGGCTATTGACTGAGAGGCATTTTTTTTTGTAAGCAGACTTTAGCACCATACCATGACCATGCAAATAGCACCGTGACTTTACATGCAGATACTCATTTGTTTATTTTTCTATTTGCCAACATTGTATGAATGCAAAATCAGTGTTAGAGCAACGCATTACATGCAGAAGAGTGCTTGAAAGCAGTCAGATTGAACTGTGCCGTTTATCAGCATGTTCATTTCACTGTAGTTGTGCCATCTGAACCCCCAATGATCCAATGAAGCACACTGAAAAGGTATTTCCTATCCTATATCCTTTCAAAGAGAAGTTTAGTGTTGCAGCCTTAGAAGACATAGGCTGCCGCTTACAGTTCACTTATTGTAGGGTCAGTCTTCCTGGAGCTTCGACCTTCAGTTGAGTGCCTTACCCATAAGCAAAATTGTGAGAAAGAATATCTATAATTCCTTTAGTTAAAGCTGCAGTCCGTAGCTTTTCCTCTTTGTCGCCATCTCTGTTCAAAATCTGCAATTGCAGTTATTTGCGGAATTATCAACTTAACGTGGGTTGTGCCTCGGCACAGCACTGTGCGGATGAATCCAGTGTTTTGAGGAGAATGTGCTGTCAGTCACCGCTGGTGTGGATATACTGTAATTCGGAATCACAGATTCTGCTTTTTGGATGTATGACCAACATAAGAATTTTCACTGGAAAATGTCATCTGAACAAGTAGGTAACATCCACTTTTGTTCTGACCATCTAAGGGGAAAAAAGCATTGCAGTAAATCGCGCTGATTAAATCAAACGATCTCTTATCATATCACGTCAAACCGTGCAAATTATACTTAGTTCTCAAATTGTTAATGTTAACAACATCAGCATTGTGTGACTACATTTAATGTGTTAACAACATCAGCATTGTGTGACTACATTTAATGTGTATTAGGGCTACCTGTAGTTCAGTACTCCGTAACTGTATGAATTAAGCGAACAAGTGCGCTGCTGTTACAAAATTGAACCACTAAAATGTCTTACCTGTCCAGCAGAAAAAAATAATAGCCGTCTTTGTGTTCGTTTTGAACCCCTTCAAAACACAGAGTTCACGCCACCTTTCAAAAGCCCTTTTGATATCCTAGCTTTCGCATAGGCCCGGTTGCAGTCTCTTTTTTCTATAGCCACTCCAAAGTCTTTTGCATTTTACAATCGGGTGAATCTCCAGTTGTCACTGGTGATTGTCGGTTGAACCTTTCTGGATCCGCCATCAAATTGAAAAGTTCAATGATATCAAGTGCTGTGAGAAAAGGCTATAAAGGCAACATCCTCACACGCAATGTAGCCTACAAGCCGAAACACCTTCTTTATGTGTACAGATGTGACATAATGACGCAAAGACATGCTCGAATTTCCCGCGGAAATCCACCAGTACCACAGGAATTAAAAGCATTATTACAAACTTACCGTTTTGAATCGAGCTACGGCAAGCAGATAGTTTTGAACACTGGCTAGTTATGTTTCGGACTATTAATCACAGTGTCTTAGTCAAGCCAACAAAGACGATTACCTCGATCAAAGGTAAGAACGATCTTTCATTTGGACAATGGAATATTCGATCAATCTCTGATAAAGGTCCCTTCGTGAATGATCTGCTGCTTGATCGTAAGTTCGACTTTCTTTGTCTTACTGAGACTTGGCAAAGAAGTAATGACTTTTACCATTTGAACCACTCTGTCCCTCCTGGATATGCTTTTATCTGTAAACCACGCACTGTTGGTCGGGGCGGGGGGCTTGCAGTGCTATATAAGGAAAAATGGAAAATTACAACTTTTCCTGAAACTAATTATACTTCCTTTGAATCTGTTGCTCTGCAAATCAATGGATTCGTTCCAACTATCATTGCTATTGTATACAGGCCTCCGAAGGCAAATTCTGTATTCCAACAGGAATTTTCAACATTTCTAACTTCTCTTTTATCATTGTCTCCAAACGTAGTTTTGGTTGGTGATTTTAATATCCATGTGGATAATACAGAAAATTCATGTTCTAGAGAGTTTTTATCATGCCTGGATAGTTTTGGACTACAGCAATTTATTAATGTCCCAACTCATTCAAAAGGTCATACTCTTGATTTGGTCTGCTGTTCAGGTGTGATTCCTGGAAATTGCACTACTTCTGACTTATCACTGTCAGACCACTTGCTGGTGTCTTTCAATGTCTCTTTACCTGTGTTTAAGCCAAATTTGTGTCGTACAATCACATTTCGCAATATCAAGAACATTGATCCCTCAATTCTTGGGGAATGTTTGTCCACACTTCCCTACAAAGACCATTCATGGAATCTTGATGATTTAATCCAGCATTATAATGACAATCTTCAAATGATCCTCGACACATGTGCCCCATTGAAAACCAGGAATGTTTCGTTTGTCAACTCTGCACCCTGGTTTACATCGGATCTTCGTCTGCTAAAAGTCAAGGGGCGTCGTCTAGAACGCTTGTATACCAAGACTGGACTTGTAGTTCATAAAGATTTGTATGCTGATCACATGCAAGTTTATAAGACTGCACTTTCCACAGCGAAATCAGATTATTATGCAGGTTTAATTGGATCTGGTGTAGGAAACCAAAAATCTCTATTCTCTGTGGTTAACTCTATTTTAAAACCACCTGAGTGTTCTAACTGCCATATAAACTCTACAGAACTGTGTGAAGCATTTTTGCTCTTTTTTAATAAGAAAATTTAACACATCCACCAGCAATTGGTTTCACCAAACACTAATTGTAACGTAACTCATTCTAGCTTTGTGCCATCTCCCTTATTTTTATTTTCTGCTTTTAAAATTCCAACAGTTGAGGACATTTGTTCCATTGTACAAAAATCTAAATCTGTCACATGTCAACTGGATCCATTACCGACTCACTTGGTTAAAGCTGGTTTTTCATTTCTTTCCCCTCTAATTACTGATATTATGCATACATCACTTCTTACTGGTACTGTCCCTACTGCACTTAAAACTGCTGTTATAACACCTATTCTTAAGAAACCTGGGACAGACACAAAGAATCTTGCAAATTTTCGTCCTATTTCTAATCTGCCGTTTTTGTCAAAAATTCTGGAAAAAATTGTTGCTCTTCAGCTCCGTGAACATCTCTCTTGCAATAGTCTATATGAGCAGTTACAATCAGGGTTTCGTGCTTTTCACAGTGTTGAAACTGCACTTGTAAAGGTTTCAAACGATCTATTACTAGCTGCTGATGCTGGTCTTTTATCAATACTTATACTTCTCGACCTTAGTGCAGCATTTGACACCATTTCACATCCCATACTTTTGAGCAGGCTGGAATCTATTGGAATTACTGGTATGGCTTTAAGCTGGTTTCGTTCTTACCTCACAGATCGCATTCAATTTGTACAACTTAAACAGTTTAAATCAAAACCCACTTTTGTTGTCACTGGTGTTCCCCAGGGCTCTGTTTTAGGACCTCTTCTGTTTATTATTTATCTTTTACCTATTGGCAACATTTTTAGGAAATATGATATCCATTTTCATTGTTATGCCGACGACACCCAACTTTACCTGTCTTCTAAACCTTCTTCAAAGCTTCCCTCTTCTTCTCTTGGTGAGTGCTTAAGTGAATTAAAAAATTGGTTTTCTCGTAATTTTCTAAAATTGAACAGCGGTAAAACAGAAATTCTTCTTGTTGGTTCAAAAAATACAATAAGTAAGTCAAATATTTCTTCTATGGAAATAGATAACTGTTCTGTTCCTCTATCGAATCAGGTCAAAAGTTTGGGTGTCATTCTTGACACAACTCTGTCTTTTAAATCTCACATAAATAGTGTTACCCGTTCTGCATTCTTCCACATTCGAAATATAAATCGTCTGCGTCCTGTCCTTTCACTCAAGAGCACTGCCACACTTGTGCATGCTCTTGTAACATCAAGAATTGACTATTGTAATGCTTTGTTTTATGGGCTTCCTTCCAAATCTGTCCATAAATTACAGTTAGTACAAAATGCTGCAGCTCGAGTCATTACCAAAACTTCCACTTTTGAACACATTTCTCCCATTTTACAGAAGTTGCATTGGCTCCCAGTTAAGCTCCGTGTAAATTTTAAAATTTTACTTTTAACTTACAAAGCACTTAACAATCTGGCTCCTTCATATCTTCAAGATCTTCTTCATATACACACTCCTTCCCGCACTCTAAGATCTGCTTCTGCACTTACACTTGTTGTGCCACGCACTCGAACAACTTCTATGGGGTCACGAGCTTTTGGCTATGCTGCTCCCCATTTATGGAACTCTCTTCCTGTAGAAGTTCGCAACAGTTCTAGTCTCTCAGTTTTTAAATCTCGCCTTAAAACGTATATGTTTAGGCAGGCTTTTATGTGATTTAATGTTTGTTGCTGTACTGGTTTGATTGTTTAATGTCTTTTTTTTTTTTTTATGATTTTTGTAAGGTGTCCTTGAGTGCCATGAAAGGCGCCTTTAAATAAAATGTATTATTATTATTATTATTATGTACTTGCTCCAAAATTTATTTTGTATAATTTTTTACCCCAAAAAGTTACGGACTGCAGCTTTAATAGATCATCTTACCTGTATCGTTCAGTTCTTCACCATGTTACATGAGCCATTAAATGAGGAGCAGTGTTGAGTTCTACCCAAGAATCACACTAGAACACTTCTTACCATGGTCAAAAAGAACCTGTCACTTTTTCCTTTTCCATTTCCTTTTAGATCATCATCTTTTCTATTTCAGATGTCATTCTTTTTTTCCTCAAACAGCATCCTATCATGTCAGCATGCCCTAAAGCAATCATTCCTTTTCATCAATTTTTCTGTCCTCCTTGTTCTCTTCCATCCATTCCATTGAGTATTCCACTAATACTCTTGAGAGTTAGTTCCATTGCCTTATTGGCTTTCTTCCGAACCCTAGGGAGCCTTTGGACAGGATAGTGAAAATGTGCACAAGACTTAACTAACATTATAATTTAATCTTTTGGAACATTAAAATAACAAAAATGGATCATGATCCCAGTGGCGTAGCATCTGAGTATGCATATGGACCCGGGTGGATTGGGGGCCCGCAGCGAGGCCTCGCTTTCACTCGAATTTGCTCACGTTCAGGGGAGGGGGGGCATGGCCCGTGAATTAACGCAATTTTAACACTGCATGATTCTTTTAATTGAGTTTATGCCTATGTGGAGCAATTTTTAGGGACTGCTGCGTTCACACAGGCAGCATGGTTGCCTCCCGTTTTTAAAGTGTTTTACACATGCACTAGATAGATGGTTTTGACCATTATAGCATATCTTATTGTTTTTTTCATCCTCATTGTTCTATTATGTTGCGTTCCCTCAAGCTTGATTTAAAGACAAGAACGCATCCTGATTGAACAGTAGCTGCATATGTGGACAGGTTTGGAACAGAGCCTTTGTTTTCAGTCATCCTGTTGAGCTTGTGTCCTGAGATCTTCTAGCACTTTCTCACCGATTTCACACCCTGACTGAGAACCTTATTTTCTCTATGTCAAACAGTCAGCTGACCTTCACACCTGAGCAGCCGGTCATGGCTGGCTGCTTACGGATTTATATAGAGAGAGGCATTTTGGGACTTTTTTAAGGAGCTTGTTGTTACACCGCCTCCACCATCTACTTTTGCCATCATACAAAAATTATCGCTGACACCAGGTGTGTGCAATAATTTGAATGTGATATTTGGCTGCGTGGCATCAGATGCATATTGATTTTCATAGCACATGCCATGTGGGTAGGCCACCGCAGGTCATCTGTTCTGCGGCATGATCTTTATTATAAGTTGATAATAATTTGAAATGGAATAAATTTGCTCTGTGTTTCATTTAGGCTGACCGGAGCATCTGTGCACCCATGTGCCGTTGCCCCCATTGCCATGGTAACCATTACCCAGCAGCACTGATGAAAGCATGTCTCCTGCAGACGCCTCTATAGGTCCTCATTACCTCACCATGTGTGTCTGCCACCAACAGGGAGAGTGTGAGTGAGAATGTCTCTGTGTGTAAGAGAGAGAACGAGGCGAAAACAGAGAAAAGATTAGGAATTTTTATTGCGTTTAGAAGAGCAGGGGAATAGAGGGATTTTACTATAGAGCGTTATGCCTTCTTAATCAAGATAGAATTTTAAAAGAAAAACGTGCCTGCACTCAGGGTTATTATTTCCCTTTAAGCAATGTGTACATTTTGTTCCCATGTAATTACTCTGCTGTCAATCGTCTGTTCTTATTTAGCTGATCTGATCTGTATAAAATTGTTCTTGCCAGCAAAGTATGTTTGAACATGAACAGAAATGGACAGCAACAGGAAGGAGGAGGACGCAAAGCATTCCTTTCCTCTCTCTCGGTTGGTCTTTAATCATTTCTCTCAAATGACCTCTTTAATTGCCTCAGATGTCACACTGACAGACCTCCCATGTTCAGCTCAGGTAGCATCTGATGCATATTTTACTCATCAAAATGGCAAAAGCTTTTTGTAACAGTAAGCTCCAATCTTGACTGACTTAATACAATTTCTGGGTGTCAGTGTAGACAGGTTTTCATCAGGATGCTAGAAAACAAAGTCATGTTTACAAGTGGTTTTTGGTTTGCAGGGTTCATGGCATTGAATATTAAGCGGAGCATCAGTTCTGGCAGGTCACGCTAGTCAAGCTCGCGTCAGCTGACTCTCAGCTGATCCACGTCTACCTATAGGAATACAACGCCAATCACTGTATACATATAAGCTCCTTCAGTATTATCAGCAGCTATCGCGTTTCTCAGGAGCCAATTACCCTCCTCCATCCCCAGCTCCTCCTCTCGTCCAGTCAGTATGGTTTTCTGATTCCACTTGAATCAGAATCAATTCTTGAATAATGTTGTACTTTAAAATCTTGAATTAATCTGCAAAACATTCATGTTGGTTCTGTTTATCCTACGGGGGATTATTGCTGCTCTCCCTACTCTTATCCATGCTAGGCTGCATGGATGCGCAGGGAGTTCTTGCTCAGAACAGAACCATACAATTGCAGTTGCCAATTGTATTTGATGATAGTGGTCCTCCTGACAGAACTGTCTGTTTAACGGTTTAGTTTGAGACACTTTAGCAAGTTCACGTTTCAGTTCAGTTCAATTCACATTTATTTGTATAGCGCTTTTCACTATTGTTTCAAAGCAGCTTTGCAGAAAATGCATGCATCTACATTAAAATTTTGAGTAATCTGTTGTTTTCAGATATATATTTCAGAAATGTACAGTTCTAAGATCATATATTAATTTAAGGAAGAAAAAATGTGCTCATTAAAGTAATTATTATAAGATGTGAACATAATGATTACAATATATAGAAAATTTAGCAGTGGTGCTCAGAATTGGCATCATCTGAAGTCCAGGAGTTGACGTCATCTCTTCACAGGTGTTTGGGCATCTGAAGGCTTCGTAAGAGGATGGATCCAAACAGGAGCTGGCGTAGTCTCTAGTCTCACATCCCGAGATAAAACAGAAAAGCAAATGGAAAATAATTAGCGTAGCTGCTGTTCATAACATTTCGATCAAAGATAATCATGTGCATTTGATCTGATATTACTGGTGTACAAGATTATGAGAGATGTATGTAAATGCTTGGCTAAAGAGATGTGTCTTTAATCTTGATTTATTCCGGTATAGTGTCTCTGAGCTCCAAACATCATCAGGAATGCTATTTTAGAATTTAGGAGCCAAATGCGAAAACGCTCTCCCTCCTTTAGTGGACTTGGATATTCTAGGTACAACCAAAAGTCCAGAGTTTTGTGAACTTAAAGAGCATGATGGATTGTATCGATATGGAACTTAATAGGTACCAGTGTAGAGATGAAAAAATTGGTGTTATTATAAGATCATATTTTCTTGACCTGGTAAGAACTCTCAATACAGCTGCATTTTGGACTAACTGTACTTTGTTTATTGAGGATGCAGGACAACTAGGTAGTAATGCATTACAGTAATCTAGTCTAGATGTCATAAATGCATGAACTAACTTTTCTGCATTAGAAACGGATAGCATGTTCTGTTCTGTAGTGATGTTTCTGAGGTGGAGGAAAGCTGTTTTTGTAACATATACAATATGATTTTTCAAAGACAAGTTGCTGTCTAATATAACACTCAGGTCTTTAACTGTAGAGGAGGAAGAACAGTACACCCTTATAGATGCAAATTGTATTCTAAGAGCTTCTGTGTACAGGATTTTGGTTCAGTAAGTAATACCTCAGTATTATCTGAATTATAATAAGTAAAAAAATTAAGCGAGTAAACAAATTATCCTTGAATACACCTGTTTTTTCTGCTTTGTTTTCAGTTATATCTGATTAAATCTTATTGACCTATGTCTGTCATTTATTTATTATTTTTAAATCAACTCATTTATCCCACATTACACCTCATCCATTATTTGATTTTTTTTTTATTAAATAAAATATTTATTAGTTAGTTTCCAGCTTTTTTTAAGATAAAGTACTAAAAATGGTAACAGTTTCGATAAACCACTTAAGACATTCTACTAACTAAAAGTAACTTTGGAACTGAACTACCAGTCATTAGAGTATTAGTATACTGTCTGTTTAATATCTGCGCCTAACACTTTGTGTTGGTCCTCCAACAGACATTCTGTAACTTTGCAGTTACATGTCAACTTACTAACCCTAACCTAAGTCTACTAATACTCTGAGAGTTAGTTGACATCTTGTTGCAAAGTTACTTATGGGATAACAAGATAAAGTATAACCAATATACTATTATAGCTTGAGTTATTAAAAAAATATATATATAACAATGAAAACAAAATTACTATAACCGAAAAGTAAAATGAAAGCTGAAAATAAAAGCCAATTAAAAATATTAATAAATACTAATATTAATAAATAGTATATAAATAATATCAAAATAACACTGGTTTAAACTGTTTTCAGCATCATGTCCTTTTTTAAGGACGAAAACACACAGGGATTACAGATGAAAATTAGCCTGTGTGGCTAAATCGGGCACATTTACATGATGGACTTAAGTGCTCCTGTTAATTAATGAGCATTATCTCTTTTACAAACAAAAAGAATAAAAAATTACATGAAGGAGATGTTTTATCACCTGATTTTTTTTGCTATGCAAGAATTCTTAGCTATAGCCACTATTCCCCCAAATAAATCTAAATTTGTCAAACTATGGACACTGTAGTTTTTATGCAAGTAAAGGAAATCGAATTGACATCAGAAAGCTTTTATAGGGGTTTATTATTATTATTATGTGCTGCAGTTTGAGGGGTAAGGCAGACATTATAGATATACAAAAGTAAATAATACCTGTCACCTGATGAACTGTCTCTACTGTCTGTGTTGTATGTGTGCTGGTCTAACACCTCTTTGTCTGGAGTGAACCATTTTGCATAGCAAAAGCACTGGGAGATCATTGATATATTACTTGTAACTGTAAAATTCACTACAGTGACAATCAATCTATTGAGCTAATCCCTGAAACCACAACAGACTCAACGAAATAAACTAAATTCTGCCTCCTTTTAGCTCACCCATTGGGCTGTGTGCTTATTAATTTGTTTTGATACTTGTTTCATCTGTGCTGCAGAGACAATGGCTTGTTAGCCAATCATACATCCCGCGGCGACAGTTGTCATCTTGGGTCGATATGGTTACAGTGATGACCTCACGCTGTCACTGTAATCAACAGGACAAACAAGAGACAATTGGACGTTATTATAAACTCGCTGAACAAGAAGCTCTTCAGACTGAGTGGTTATGGACCGTTCCAATTTAATATGATTGGACTGGTCTCTGGGGACAGGGACGAGTTTATATGTCCACATGTGTGTGTCTGTTTCTTGAACCGTTTTGCCGATCTGGCTGATTGGTCCAGTGGGTGTATTAGCAGGAAAATCTCCATGCTGGCTATATGAACTGGATTAGTTCACGCTTGGTTGGACCAGTGAGATCATGTGGAAGAACATACGAGAGGGAATTACAGATTCGTACTGAGGTACTTGTGCTCAAGATGTGTGTGTGTGTGTGTGTGTGTGTGTGTGTGTGTGTGTGTCTGTGTCATCAAACTGAATATTTTTTTCCTTTGAATTGAAGGTGCCAGAACGTTGTGCCCAGTTTAACCCTTGGCTGTGACCCATTGTGTGTGACATGCTGTTGACGTTTGCAACTTTGCATGGGACTCGTGCAGTCTGCCCTTAAGCACATGGCCTGTGCGGGTTTGAAGAGCCATCCGGGTTGCCGTAGTTTAGTTGACACAGTGTGGGAACTCGATGCAGTGTCTCTCCCTCTGCCCTGTTCCCACGTCGATCTTTGAGCACTGCTCCCATAAACACACACCACACACTCATAGATGCACATCTGGCTTTGGCCCTCAGCTAAGCATTGGGCTATTATGTGTATGTGAAAGAGAGTTATGATTTCAGAGCATGCACAGCATGTAGGCGTGAAGAGGCATATTCATATTTTGGTAGCTAACATTACCCCCTGATCTGTTGGAAACCAGTCTTTTTAGCAAATAGCACAGTTTTTATTTACTCAACATGGGCTTATGAATGTTTGCATGTGCGTTTATTGTGGAGGTTTGTGTGCACACCTATCACAATACAACAACAAAAAAGTACCATGGTGTTTTATATTTTGTGAATTTTTGCCTTTGAAAGGACTGTCAAGTAGAGACAGGAAGCAATAGAGGAGGTTAGAGGAGCACAGGATGTTTGTATGCATTAGAAAGTTTATTTTCATGATTTTCATTATTTTTACGACTGTTCTCAATCTTTTTTTTATTTACTCTCGATCAATAAGTCATAATAAAAATAGTACATGTACAGTACAGTGAATTGCTTGTTAATGTGTTCATTTACATGAACCATCCGAACACACTGATTCACAAAAATTAAATGGATATTTCAATGCTACAGAGCCGATTCACTATATTCACTGATTCACTGGATATTTTAGTAGCGTTGGAAGTCAAATTAATTGATTCACTCTAAACCCAACGTTTGGGTTTGTCTGTATTTGACCAAAACATGGGTTGAAACAACCCGTAATTTTTTTAGTGTTAGTGCATAGTTCAAATTAGTGAAGGGTTTTTTTTTTTCAATCCGTTTTTTTTTCAATCTGATTCATTATGGTTTCACATGGGGCCTAAAGGATATGTATTAAATAGTTGTGCACTATGTTTGTCTATTTATACTCTAGTCTGTTTATATACTACGTGATGGCTGGTGTGTAAGAATGGAATTTTGTCAGCGTCTGTATATGTTTGTCTCTGACGGCCCCCCAGAGCTGTTCTGTCATTCATTTGTTTGTGTGTGTGTGAGGTTGTGTAAATGACGTGTGCAGAGGAGGTCATCTCTCAGAGGAGCGAGAGGCAAAGAGAACAGGAGTGGAGAGTGGGGAAGGATGCTGTGCTCTCTCGTATGTTGCATAAGCAGATTATATTATGTAAGAGCTTTTTTTTTTCTTTTTTTTTGCCCCAAAGGGGGGCAGACAAACGCTTTTGCTTTAGTTTATGTGTTGGCTCCTTCCACCATCCTGACTTTCTGCCCCAGTACCCCCACACACCCTCCAGTTCCCAGAATTCATCTGTATGTACTAGTGTTGGGGAGTAGCTAACTAAAAGCATCAATGCTGCTAATGTAACTACATTTTTCAGTAGCCTGTCAGTAGCTCAGCTGCTAAAAATAGTTTAGCTTTTACAGACGCGAGCTTCATTTGCCAAAAAGTTGCATTGTAGCGTGACAAAACGCTACATCACTGTTGAATTGTGTAAACCGCTTTTTAGCTGACTGAGCTGAGTCAGTAATTGAATGTCCTAAACTGCCCTGGAATGTTTTATTTTTTAATTGGACATTTCGTTTAATTAACTAAATAAATAAAAAATCACTTTTCCCCTGCAAAGTATTTTAAATGCTGCTACTCACCATGTTTTTAGGCATTTTGAATTTTGATTCCCTTTTATTCATTATTCATCATTCATTCATACAGTGTTGAAAACAGCTACTTAATATTTTGTTGAAAACTGTATTGCATTTTTTTCAGGATTCTTTGATGAATATAAATTCAAAAGAACAGCATTTTTTGTAACATAAAGAAATTTACTGTCACGTATGATCATTTTAATGCATCCTTTTTTGAATGAAAAAAAAAATCTTCCTGAACCCAAACCTTTGAACTGCAGTGTATGTATGTATGTATGTATGCATATAAAGCTACTTTATCTCTTGTGTCCCAGGATTCTAGGCTATTATTTCAGTAGCCTTCCCAACATTGTTGTTTGTGCCGCCTGTGTGTATCTGAATACTTCTCTACGCTCTGTCAGAAAGCATAGGTGTGTGTTCCACAGCCAACTACCACTGCTCTGTCGCTCTCCATCTCTTCAGTCCTACCTTGCAGTAATGTTATTTAACATCCACTGAGGACTACATGCGTGGCGGTGTATAAGCAGGCTATATTGAGCAGCAGATCTCTGCTTACGTCCCACTCCTCTATACATAGCCCTAGATATTCCACCCTCTTGTTCTTCAGTACTCATCCACAGAGTTTCCCTCACATTTCACTTGCTTTGTTGCCGCTGATCGATAGAATACATGCAGTATTCAGTATACTTTCTTTTTTTGAAGTGGTGTATCAACTGTTGGATATTGTTAGTAGACAAATTAATCTATAAGAATGTGAAAAGTGTGTATTTTGTAAAAGTCTACAGGACCAAAAGTGCCCATATAGTCTCAGAAACGTCCACCAGTGGATTTCGGTGGATTTTCACTGCCCTGTCCTTTAGCAATGTCCTGATGATGATGAGTGTTTCTCTGAACCTTGCGTGCTCTGCTGACCTGTTCCCTTAGGCAATCCTTCTGCCCTCGATTTTCATATTGATGCTTGCCAAAGCTGGAAAATAATGACATCATAAGTCATAATCTCTGTTATTCCCCTTGCCACTCCTTTTTCTTTTTGTGCCTCTGTACATCTGCTTTTCAATCAACCTAGGGCCACTCCCCTTACTCCTTTTGTTGTTGTTGTTGTTGTTGTTGTTGTTGTCCCTTCTCTTTATCTTTTATCTCCAAATTGCTTTTTATAAAAGGTCGACTTGAATGATAGGCCAATATTTCAATAACATGACAACTCATCAGTAGTCTAATTACCATCAATCGTTTTTTGAACTGTATGACTTTTCTTTTGCAAAACATAAAAGAAGATATTTTGAAAAATGCCTGGGTTTTTCTTTTGTCCGTGCAATGGTATTTTGGACCCCACCGACTTTAATTGCAAAGGCTAAAACTTTCTTCAGCAACGAATAAATGAAATGCTTGGAACAACATGAGGGTGAGTTAATGAAGACATCATTTTAATAAAAAATAAAAAAACTAGGCTCCACTGGAAGCATCATTGCTTACCATCCTTGCGTTCTCCATGAGTCATGCTGTTAGCATTTAACCCCCTCAGCTGAGGCCCACGGTGGTCTTTAGGTGCCCTCCCTCCGCCCCATTCTCCTGGCACCCGGCCATTCACACACAGCTGCCAGTGGACAGACATTTCCAAACACACGAGCAGAAAGAAAAACACAGCTAAAATATGCCCAGCTAAAGTACACATTGACTTTCACACACAGACCTGTGATAGCACAATGTTTTGATGCACAGTATGTATGCCACTGTATTAACACACTCAACACAAGCTATTTGCATAATACACACTCATCCTTCTATCTGTAGCTATGACCCCGCTCTCCCTCCATGTCTTATGCCTTTTTAAAGGTCATCTTCTCTTTCGATTGGTAAGATTTGCTCTTCAGACCTCATCCTCTTCCACTCTCTGCATTTCTTTCATGTTGCTTTAGTCCTTTGTGATTGCCTTTTTCCCTCTGGACTGTTTATTGCTCAGTGTTATTATTTCCTCTTTGTTTACGAATAAGGAAAAGATCAATTATGATGCCTGAGAGCTCTCCATCCCATAGGAGATACTGTGCATCATTGGGGACCAGCCTCCTTTATTAAATGACCTTTCTGTGTGGCTTTCAAGTTGCATTTTAAGGGTCCTCATTGCAAATCTAATTCTCTCTCTCTTTTATCTGCTTCTCTCCTGTGGTCTTTCCTTTCATCAAATTTGCTTATGGTTGGCTTGAAGATTAATATAAGAGGTTTTTAAGCTTTGGCATCATGACTTCCTGTTAATTTAGCTTATTTAGTTTGATAATGTATTTATTTGTTTGACAGGTTAGGGCTGGTCTCCTTGTCCTCAGGAAAAATGTAAAGAAGCGTTATTGTTTTTTTTTACATGCAGTGTGCAAATGTGAATCATTTTATTTGATTCAAAAAATGCTATTCTTTTGAACTTTTTATTCATGTTTGTTTTCACAAAAATATATTAAGCAGCACAACATTTTCAACATTGATAATATATATATTTATTTTTTATTTGAGCACCAAATCAGCATGTTAGAATGATTTCTGAATGGTCATGTGCCACATTCTAAAATATATTAAAATAGAAAACCCCTTTTAAAATTTTCTTTTAATAGTTATTTTCAACATTACTAGAGAAACTTTCAGAAACATCTGATATATAACATTTGACATGGTTTTCAAATATCAACCTCACACATACTAAAACATCCATCTTCTCTCTCTCTCTCTCTCTCTCTCTCTAACTATAGTAACTATTATTATTATAGAGGACATATTTTGAAGACATTTACCCATGGTTGATGGTCTTGTGGTTTTCATTATGGAATTCGTATTTTGAGTAGTACTAGCAGAATATGTTGTCATATATATTCAGGGCTGTTTTGAGGTTCTGGCAGATTTTGACATTTGAGGTATCCAGTGGCCTGACTGAACATTATTAAAGGGACAGAAGTAAAGATATGTACTGCTGCAACAAACAAAAGAAGGTACAGCCTTGAGGGAAGGCACCAGTGGACCTGGTTAAATCACTTTACACCTCCACAAGTTCATACGGGTCATTTTATAGATCACTGCTGCTGTTTGTTTTGTATTATGATGTTGTTTTCCCTCCAGTAGTGTGGGTGGCTTTCAAAAAATGACAAGAAAAGCAGACCTGTTGAAAAATAAATAGGGATAACCTAAAATAGAGATCCTCTGGAAGGGGTCAAATCAGTTTTCACAAGAACAGAGAAATTGAAGAGATAAAAAAAAGTTTAGGCCCAATCATGAAGAAGTATTACAAGTAGGAGGTAGAAGAGTTGAAATTATTACTAAACATTTGAAAAATTGATTTCATGTGCCAGACCAGTAATGAATTATATTATATGAGAACCACAGTGAAAAAATTGAATAATGATCAAAAATAGTGAAGGATTTTTATCTTTGTCTCTGTTGACTAGGAAATTATAAGCAGTAAATTACCTTCTTACCTACACTACATGTTCTTTTGTTTACTTTTTTTTTTCTTCTTTTTTTTTACATTGCTGCTTGTTATGGATGGAGCCTAGAGTGTCACATTTAGATTTCCATGATCAAATATGTCTTCTTACCTCAAACTTCGCCTCTCTCTCCTCTCTTGTACCTTTCACTATACTTCAAACTCATAGTCATGGTGCGCAGCTGAATTCATAGATCCAAGCGTGTTTCTTATGCATGAGTAAGTGCCAGCCAGACAGTTAATTTTCCCCCTCTCTCTCATTCCCAGCCCCTATTGCTTCTATTTGCACTTGCTTTGCTGCCTTGTTTGGCATGCTGTGATGGCCCGGATCCCTTCACTTGCACTTTTCATTGAAGCGTTTCATTTTGTGCAAAAAACAAATTAAACAGGAAATAGGTGTTACCGCATTTGGGTGTAAGTTGATTAAAAAAACAGCCAAGCAGTCAAACGGATTGCACAGTATTGTGGATAATTCTTATTTATGATGACACAATACAAGGGATCCCTTGTGAACTGCTTCAGAATTTGTTTTCATTCGGCCTGCCAATCAATTAGAAATATTAAAATGAATTACATAGTATATGTATTAATTGTTTAGGTGTAGTGTATATATATTAAGAATTTATGTATGCATTTACACAATGTACATTTGTATATTTTATATAATTTATATACTGTATACATGTATTCTTTTCCTAATGTATGGGTCATTGGAGAAAAATATCAAAATATAGAAATGGAAAGAAATTATTGGAGTGCTGATTTGGAAATCAATCGATCGATCAGGAATTGGCAGACCTGGAAGCCTTCAGTTTAAGAAACATATTCAGTTTAAAAATGGCTGCACCCGCTCTTAAATTGAAAATGAGGTGGATAACTACACAAGTGGTGTAAATCTCCTTCCATGGGTTGATCAGTTCTCCAGGCTTGGCCTAGCCTCTTCCCCCATGTGTGCTGTAATTAACCCGAGGGATTGGGAAAAGCTTTTCTAATTAACAGCCTGGAACAGCTCCTCAGAGTTTGAGGCGCTCAGAGCACCGCTTCTTAGCCACTGAACCACATCCCAACAACGATCCTTGGGCCCATCGGTCTACTAAAACAGCAGCTGCTTCCAAAGACAGGTGTGCGCACTCCACACTTTAACTTGAATAAACAATGTCAACCCAGGTGATTGTGAATTCATGCTGGAAGGCATTTTCTACCAAGGTTATGCAGCGGAAAATGCAGTTATTACTTATGTATTATCCAGTTGCATGTTTTTCACCTTGAGTTCGCAGGGGAGAGATAGTCTAATAGCTTATTCTTTTTGTACCGCTAAACAATTTATGTAACTGTAACTGTCTTGCATTTAAATGTTTAACTATCTTAGTCTATTAGCTTATTTTTTTGTGTAAGCTAAACACTTTTAACTGTCTTGCCTTTAATTGTTTAACTGTCTTCTGGCTGAAGTTTTGTTTTTCTTTGATGGGTGCCTTAACTTTTGCCATACAGTCAATTATTAAAAGTTCCTACTTCCCTGTCTAAATCCGTGAGGGTGAATAGTAAAAGATGCATGAACTTGTTTGTACTCTTCCATCAGTCCTACTGTGTTGGCTGTGTGCATCCAGAGTTTTCCCTCTCCTGTTTTACTGCATGGAAAACCATTCAGATGTGCTGGGATTTTAGAGAGCATGGATCTTTTGGCAGTCTCCTGTGCCAGCTTGGAGTGGTGCAGCAACGTTAATATGGAATGGCAGACCCTTTTATAAGTCTGCTTTCAGCCCTGGGTTAAGACTCTCAGCAGGGTCTGGACGTGACTTTGAGCTTCTTTGAAGTAGGTGGCAAGGGGAGACAGCAAGTTCAATGGGTAACAAATTCTATCAAAGGTATATACATCAACTGGACATGGGTGTGCAAAATGAACACATTATCCTTTAGATGAAACGGGATTTTGTTTTTTTAAAGGGGTAGGTCCTAGTTCAAAAAATGAAACTTTCATAATTGACTCACCTTCATGTTGTTTAAAACCTATATTACTTGTTTTAACTGTTAAACTGTTTTGTCAAAGCAGTGGTTCAGATTAGAACAACATCGGACCCCATCGACTTTCATTGTATGGACAAAACAGTTTAACATTCTTCAAAAAAATCTTCTTTTGTGTTTTGCGGGAGAGAGAAGGTCATACAGGTTTGGAACCACATGACAAAAATGTTCAATAAATAGTTACATTTATTATTATAATCATCATAAAGAATTCATCTTAAACTATCTGTAAGCTGTTTATGGTTGCAAAGAAACATAAATTAGGCACTTTAATAGGTGCCTTTTTAAAATGTGGCTCATCCAATCAAAATTAATAGGCAGATTTGTAATTGACAACTCTGTAAATGCATAAACAACAGAAGTGTGATTTAACAGCCTAACAGATGGGAGACACTGGGCCAAATATTTTATTAGTATTAATCATATTACTAAGTGACGGATGTATGCACCATAATACTGTAGCTTGTTTGGACGCACAATCTTGATCTTCTTTGCCTATTTAGGCTAATGTTTAGTTGCAATTTTAGTTACATTTTAGCATAGGCCTGTGACCCAGTTTCACAGCTTTCAGGTTTAGATCCTCTGGTTTAGCTTACTAGTTAAGTCTTTTTCTCTTCGGTCTAAGAAAGTGTGAGTTCTGAGGAGCTTTTTAGAAAACAAATAGTGCCTGAAAATCACTCTTGGCAGACGTGTGAGTAAGTGGCATATCTGAGCTTTTCTCTGCTTGTTCGGGGGTAGCTTTGAAGACCGCCTGAGGACTGATTGTTTTCAGAATGGAACCTGTGAAGCGGTGTAGGCTGATGAATGTGTAGGCTATGTAGGCTGTGAAAAACTGTGATAAGGAGGAGCCTGATTGTGGGAATGGTCTGCAATTACTTGACCGTGTGAGACCAGCCATGCTAGTTTGCAATCATGCTTATCGACGTGAGCTGCTTTTCTCTATTCCAGAGCTTCTAGTTGGCTCACAGAAAACTCATCTGCTAGATAGATAATAAAGTAAAGCAATTTGGATAATAAAACCTAGAAAATTACTAGATTTGTCTCTAAGTAGTTGTTGCAAGGCTAATAGAGATCGTTGAAGTATTGAACGCAGAATAAAACAGTTCATAAATCAATTTATTGAATGCCAGTCTCATTTGGTTGAACATTTCTATCTTCTACAAATAGTTACCAGTGCTTTTACACCCAGAAAATGTTATGTTTATGAGTCGACATAGATTATTAGGCCAATGATGCATCTGTGTGAAGTAATAAAACTATTTCTTAATTCCAGGACAGACAGGTATAACAGAAGGTTTAGTGAGTGTAATCATATCAAAGTCATGTATACATACATGCATGTATACGTATACATTCGACTCATAAACATAAAATTGCTTTATAATTAAATGCATGGTGTAAAACGTACAAAAGTTGTACACCATGCATTTAATTATAAAGCAATTTCCAAGGGATGAGTTGCAGCATTGAATTCTCATAGCTGCAAGTTGTTATTATAGGCAGGAGTTATTCACATTCTCCTGGAAGAAATTTTTTTTTCACACTCTGCTATACTTTATTAAATCACTTATCAGTATTACTAAGAAAAGTGAAGTGTACCTTGAATTTAATGTAGTCTTTATGCACAACCTTCCCTACCATCCTCTATATTTTGCTCCTGTGAAGAACAGGTGTTTGATAATCTCTCTTTTGCTGTACTCATATTTGCTTTAACAACACATTTCATCCTTCAAGCTGTTTATAGACAAGCTCAATGTCAGGAGATCAGCTCTGCCTCACATTTCTGCATGACATAATTCTATTTTGATCCACACATCAGCATTTTCAATTAGTTGGACAGTAGGATTGACGGCTTGCTAAACCCATTGTCAGTTAATCCATGAGCGTTCCCCTCTAACCCTACTAAATCACTGGCTCTCCATCCGGCACGGATTACCCCTCAAGTCTCATGGGGTGGGAGCGCCACGGCTGCACTAATCTTCTGCTTTCTCAGAGCAGGGATCATTAGCTGGATTGGAGTTCTGTTCCGTGGCTTGGCTGGAGTGGATTACAGCACCAGGTGTTGTCCCAGCTGATGAAGTCAGTGGTACGGGGTGGTATTTTGGGGTGGGGTTAGTGGACTGTGTTGTGAGTGGGTTAATGAGCTGATGGATGGATATGCTGTGTGCCAAAGGGATAGTTTACAGTAATCATTTATTCACTCTCATGTTGTTCCAAACCTGTAGTGTATTTCCTCTGCTGAACAGAACTCCAATGACTTTCATTCTATGGACAAAAAAGAATTACACGCATATTTACATTTATTAATTTAGCAGACGCTTACGTAGAGCAACTTTTATGCTCACCATGGCAAGGCCGCATGTCTTGAACATTGGGGTGGGGACCAATTTTTTTTTTTTATAAAGCATTTAGAAATTAATGAATTAATTTATTAATTAATTGCATTTCTAATGCAAAACAGTTGAAATGTATTAAATGGTTCACTATTTACATTTTACCTCACTCTCTTTCAACATGAAACTGAAGCTTCACGCTCTGCTTCTGTGAACAGTAAACCCCGCCTACTTTGATTTGATTGGCCATCTCAATCATTTTGACATTGACGAGCACTGTTTGACTGCTGAAGTCATCCTAACACAATACAGAGTGATGCATAATGGAGTGCCTATGGTTGTTACGGCCCTGCACCATAGCTGCATTTATTTGATCAAAAGTACAATACAACAGTAATATTGTGAAATATTATTGCAATTTAAAAGTTTGAAATACTATTGGAATTATTTTTCTATTTTAATATATTTTAAAATGTAATTTATTCCCATGATGTCAAAGTTACATTTTCAGCAGCCATTACTTCAGTCTTCAGTGTCACATGATCCTTCAGAAATCATTCAGATATGCTGATTTGAAATCTTCTTGCACGGCCTTAAAAAAAATTTATTCACTCTGTTCTCTTCCTTTCAGTCTTGAGTGTTTTGAATTGGCTTCAAGCTGATGACAGTAGTAAACACTGTGCTGTGTGAAAGAGTTTAGCCTCAGGAAGCATTGGAAAGGTTCAATGAGGACTCGGACTCTGTAGTAGTGAAGGCTGATGTCATTGTGGGTTTTAGGTGCCAAATCCCTGATGAGCTTGAAAATGGCCCTTAAAGGGCAGGAATGTGACTTATTAAAACCAGTCAGCTCTTGTAGGATTAGACCAAGGGTTCGCGTTTTAGTACTATTATTTTTTTCCCTGGCCACTCTTCATTTTTTCCTCTGTCCTCAGTTTCTCTGTCCACCCAACCTCCAATTATTATCTCCTTCTTTTCTAGTGCCTGTGCTCCCTTTCTATTCTCCTCCTCTTTTCCTTGATTAAGTGGAGATGGGAGCAGGAGCACATCTAAATTTAACCACACTTCATCTCCTAGCTCCCCTTGCTGTGTCTGATACTCTTATCCCTCTCAGACTAATGGTGGGAAATTGCTTATAATGTCAGTGTAAATTTTATATTGAGGAAACATGGTATTTTACCTACTACCTAGTTTTTCCAGCAGTGTTTTTGTGTGTTTTGTTGCACTCCTCGGCTGTTCTTCTAACACTCACTTACTCACAATCCTTTCCATACTGTCGTCCTCACCAGCAGACTCTCCATTCTTGGGTTGGAAAAGACAAAAAAACAAAACACATTTATGTTTCAAAATAACAATGCCAAGTGAAGTGCTCTTAGGGGGATTAAGTCTGATACATGCCCTTTTAGGCCAGAACGATTCATTAAAAGCTTTGCAGACTTGTCGTCATAGTTTCCTGGAGAACCCCGATGGGTAGGTGGCATGGATGGATGAACAGATGAGCAACCTTATTTTTTGCCTCTTTCTCATGGTGCCCTTGGCAGTCTAACCACTAAAGTTGCATTTTAGCCTTGCGTGGTCACGGCTGCTAAACTGCGCGACTGTACTGCCTGGCTCACCCCGATTGCTTCAGTCCCGCTATCACCCAGTCTGCTCAAACACCTGCTGACCTGGATTCACAGCGGCAGGCTGTCAGCTCATCAAGCGGGTTCTGATCCAGAAGCACGGCAGCTTTGAGGAATGGAGTTAGCCGGCTGCATAAAAAACAGACAAACTAAGACAAATGAGCATGTCAGAGTGCTCAGTAGCTGCACACTGTACTCTCTGACCTTACCTGATTCACTGCTTCTCTGGTCTGAATGTCAAGGAGGTTTTGCTCAGCGTATTTTGCTCACTGTATTTGTATTGTATTTTTTTAACTACATTTTTACATTTTCTAAGCAAAATGTCAGCCGTTTTTCCTTGTGCAATAAACTTGCTGACATGCCATGTGTTGTGGGTGATTGTCATTGTGTTTTGGGTGAATGTTGCTAGTCATTTCTAGTTTGTTGCTAGGGTGTTGGGGTGGTTGCTAGGTAGTTGCTTACTGACCCAAGTCACAAGAGCACACTTCTCAAGTTTACATGATATTCCGGTCCCTAGTAGACCGATATGGTTAAGTCGGTGGTTTAATTTTTTTTTTGACACGCAGAGTAACTGAAGACATTCCAATGGGACCCTTAATGTCTTAATTGTATTAAGCCCATCTTTGAAATTTGGTATGCCTGAAGTTCATTAGCTTCTGCATGAATACTCCCTGCATCTAAGAGCCAGTCTGATTAGTGCCAAATGGCTTTGGGTGGAAATCCCAGATTACACATTCTAACTACTGCAATGACATAATGTGTTTCCATCAGGAGCCTTTGTTGTGGATTTGATTTTAGGTATTAGGACATAAATAGGCCAGTACTGCAAGCAGACTTTTTTTTTTTTTAAATCAGCAACAGCCCCAGCAAGCATACACCTTTTATCTCCTTTCCTTTCAGTAGGTCAGGCACCACCATAATTTAGCTTATGGTGTTTTCTACTCTAAAATGACTCTGAACCTTTGGGGTGAAATTCTTGACAACGAATATATTTTTCAAATGTTAATAGGCATAATTGCTAATCAATGTTACCACATCATTGTATTTGGGAATTCATTAAAACTTGAATATTTGCACTGCATTTTTTTTTTCATTATGAAGGCTGACATTTTAAGCTTGCTACATAAACGTAACTTGGATAATGAAATATAGCTAAGTCACATACAAAGCTAGTAATGATTTAAAATAAATACAAAATTTAGGATAACAGAGGGGGAAAAAAATTATATTTTAGCATCTGACAATGGCAATACACAGTCCAGTGCCAGTGTCAGTCCAGTGCATAATTGACTGCTAGTCAATTATGTAATGTAGGATGTGGTTGGTTTATTCTGAATAGGCCATAGTTAATAGCACTGTTCATTTACCTTAGATGGCATGAAGCTCCATTAATGTCCACGTTTTGCCTCAGTGGTTTTGTGAAAAAAGTCATTTCATGCTGAAACATGCCACATTTGTTTGGACTTAAACCTAGAGACATGCTTGGACACAAAGCTTTCTGTGATGAATGATATAATTTCCATCTTGCTTTGTTGCTAAGATGCTTTACTAGAACAACTCTTAATGACATTTGCGGTTCACATGGTGCTTAATGTTTTTCTTTTTTTTTCTTCCAAGGACCCTTCAGTGGCCAAGGTCAGTGGTGGGAGGAAGAAAACGGTTTCCTTTAGCAGTATTCCATCAGAAAAGAAGGTGAGCAGTGCTGCAGATTGCCTTGCCTTCATGCAGGGTGGCTGCGAGCTAAAGAAGGTGCGTCCCAACTCGCGCATCTACTCGCGATTCTACACTTTGGACCCTGAGCTGGGCTGTCTTCGTTGGGAACCCTCGAAGAAAGATGGCGACCGAGCCCGACTTGACATATCCGCCATTCGGGAGGTCCGCACTGGGAAAAGCACAGAGACCTTCCTCCATAACGGCCCATCAGATCACCTGGCTGAAGAAGCAGCCTTCTCTATCATTCATGGTGATGAGTATCAGTCCCTGGACCTGGTTGCTCTCTCTGCCGATGTGGCCAACATCTGGGTGACAGGGTTGCGGTACCTGTTGTCTCACCCTGGTGCCATTGGAGGAGGAGATGGAGGGGTGGGAGAGTCCAGCATTGGAAGCAAGATGAGGCGTAACTGGTTGGCAGCAGAGTTTGCTCTGGTTGATGAGGATGGACATGAAATCGTGTCTGAAAATACGGCAGTGGCCACCATCTGTAAACTCTGTCCTGGAATTAAGGAGGCAAAGGTAACACATTTCCTTATTGTTCAGTACAACTACAAAATCTTGATTTAAAGGGTTTCAGAAAAATCCAAACAATACTAAATATGTGACTCCCCAAATTGAAAGCAATCAGAAATACATATACTGCAGCAGTTTCTATGTAGGACCCATCAAATAAGAATCATAGTACTGTCCTATAGCAGTGAGAGATTAAGAAAACGAGCGCTGAGAGAGCCATAAATGTGAACACCTATATGATTAGTGTAGAATTTAGATGGCTCTTCCAGAGCTCGTCTCTCTGTATTGCTACTTAGCTTGACTTCTTAGAGTGTACTCCCACTAGGCAAGTTGTCTTGTACCATGCCCTGGCACTAATAGACCTCGTAATAGATTTATCATTTATGCTGCACAGCTATTTTCACTTTAATTGTGCTGCACGTATCAGAAGATTATTATGGAGGCAGCTGACGTTGATAGAGGAATTTGCAGCTTTATTCGCAAACTACAATTCCTGTTCATTAATAAGGTGAGAACCAGATCCGTTATGAACCTAAATATACTTGATTTAATTAAATTAATTGAAAAGTGTACTGTCCAGGCAAGTAGTAATAGAAGATGTTTGATGTCTTAATGATGACAGTGGCGCACAGCTGTTCTGTGGTCTGGCGTGGTTAGCGCTCACACTACATGCGTTCTGCACCTGAGCCTAACTGAACCAAGCTTTGACCCACCTCTTCCAAGCAGGCCAGGGATATTTAAGCGAACCGCGCCTGGGCATGGTAAGGAGTGATCACATTAGTCAAACGAACCAGACTTTGGGGGTCAAACGCCCTTGGGCACGGTTCAGATCGCCTAGTGTGAGTACACCCTTAGTCAACCCTGCTGAGGCGCACATCAATTGTTGAGTTTTGAATATGGCAGTAGATTCATAAGTGTGTTTGTGTGTGAAATTGACAGCTGGGGACAGGAGGAAGACAGACCGAAGCCACAGGGCCAAGTCTTTGTTACAGCGGGTGTGTCTAGAGAGACAAGTAAAGGCAAAAAAGAGCAAACAAACAGGGCTAAATAGGAATGACTCGCTTTGCTTTTGCCCATGTCCTAATCTTAAAAAATGTTGGACACGCTATAGACTCTGTGAAGAGCTACTGTCCCTGAATTTGTTTGCCTTGTGATATTTTGTCTCTCAAGATTAAAAACACTATATGCTGCAAGCTGCTTATTTGATGTCCTTCTTGTCTGTGTAATAGTTTTGGACTGTGATTGCTCATTAATTGGAAGAAAGTAACCCCCAGAATTCCTTATTCAAGTAACAAAACCTGAGTGATGAGACAGGCTTGCAACATAAACAGATAATAAATTACAGTAGACTGCAGAACTCTCAAGTCCTTGGTCATCAGTGATCATCTTTCACTTGACAGCAGTCCTTATGTTATTTTATTTATCATTCAGTATATACTTTCAAATTCAAAGCAATGCATCCCCCCTTGAGCAGTAGCACAATGGTCATAATTTGTATATTCATCCTTTCCTAATCACACAAACAACAGGATTTGGGTTACTAGCTCAAATTGTTATCCATAAATGATCTAAAACTTAAATGCATTAATACCTCTCTTTATTTTCTTTTTATCAGGTGCGTTTGCGCTTTAAGGAAATTCAGAGGAGCAAAGAGAAGCTAACGTCTCATGTTACGCTGGAAGAGTTCCAGGAGGCCTACTGCGAGTTGTGTACACGGCCTGATGTCTATTTCCTGCTAGTGCAACTCTCTAAAGACAGAGAGTGCCTTGACGCTCAAGACCTGCGTCTTTTCCTGGAGACGGAGCAAGGTCTGTCATTGGCCACCAATGAGGGCTGCTTAGAGCTTCTTCGCCGCTTTGAGCCCTCTGCAGCTGGACGTGAGCGAGGTTTACTGGGATTGGATGGCTTCACCCGCTACCTACAGTCAACTGAGTGCCAGTTGTTAGACCCTGAGCATCAGAATGTGTGCCACGATATGAAGATGCCCCTGTCTCATTATTTCATCAGTGCCTCCTACCGCTCCTACCTGCTAGATGACCAAGTGCATGGCCGGGCTGATCTTGGGGGGCTCACTCGAGCCCTGCAGGCTGGCTGTCGGTGTCTGGAGCTGGGGGTTACAGATGGGCCAGAAGGGGAGCCACTATTGGGTGTAGACCATGGTACAGATGGAAAACATCATCACCACCACCTTCACCACCATCACCACCATCATGGTTCTGTTACTCTGCGCAGTGCCGTAGAAGTAGTCAACAAATATGCTTTTCTCACCTCCCAGTATCCTCTGCTGCTGCACCTATGCCAGCGTTGCTCACCTTCCCAGCAATGTACTCTTGCGCAACACCTAAAAAAGGTTTTTGGATCCAAGCTCTATACCCCTGAATCTCTGCCTGTCAGTCTTGGAGGTCGCGCAACCACTTTGCCCTCTCCAGAGCACCTCAAGGGTAAGGTGCTTCTTGTTGGAAAGAAGCTGGCCCCAGAAGAGGAAGGTTCTGAAGGAGAGGTATCTGAGGAGGATGAGGAGATTGGTGGCGGTGGTCCTCTGGCTGGCCGAAGAATGACTATCCCTGGGGAAGAGGAACTAGGGGTGGTCCTTGTTGTCCCCCCACCCCCACAGCCAAGGCGCCTCCGTTTGCGGCGTGAATTGTCCGATCTCGTTGCCGTTGCTCGTACTGGAAGTCGCAACTTTTATGCTCACCGGGCGAGTACTCAGCAGTCCCAGCAGCATTCTCCCCCTTCTACTCCTTCTACACCAGGTACACCTATGACGCTTGACCCACCCTACTGGACCCTGTGCTCTCTCGGGGAAGGGGAGGCTGGACGGCTTGCTAGCGAGAGCCCAGAGGAGCTTGTGAGCTTTACCAAGCGCAATATAACCCGTGTGCGGCCAAGTTCTGTAAGGCTAGACTCTAGTAACCCAAATCCACAAGGCTACTGGAAAGGAGGAGTGCAACTGGTTGCGCTCAACCAACAGACACCAGGTGCCATGCTAGACTTGAACCGTGGCCGTTTTATGCAGAACGGTGGGTGTGGGTATGTGCTTCGTCCAGCAGTCATGCGAGAGGAGGTTTCCTACTTCAGTGCCCAGTCACAAGGCTGCGTGCCTGGTGTACCACCACAAACACTCAGGGTGAAGGTCATTAGTGCCCATAGTCTACCCAAACCACAAGGCTCTGGTGCCAAAGGAGAGGTCATCGACCCATATGTGGTGCTGGAACTGCATGGTGTGCCTTCAGACTGCACAGAGCAGAGAACTCGCACTGCTGCCCAGAACCAGGATGACCCACTGTTTGACGAAACATTTGAGTTCCAGGTGAGAGAGAAGGACTACCACATCATGAATGTTTATTAGATTTATTTCATGTGTAATTTTGGAAGACTTTATAAAACTAATGCCGCCTTTTCACCATCTCTGAGAGTCACATACGATTTTTGCATTTTTCCCCCTAGTGGCAGTTACATTGATCTTTCAGATTGGTTGTGAAGCAGCTGTTTACCCTCTGCAGCCATGACCTTCTGAGATATATAAATATATCCAGACAAAACAAATGACCGGCAATGCATCTGAAAGAAAAACATAGATTTTCCACGACTAATCAATGTAAATAATTATTAAACAATTATAAAATAATTATTACTGACATAATTATTTATAACTGTCCATTTTACTGAAATCGTGTTTTTGAAAACAATAATTTCACATACGAATATGATCGAGATCAAGGACTTAGGGTCTGTCGTTTGATGTTTGTCTGGGTTAGTGAAAAGATTGCATAAGAAAGAGATTGATAGTTGAGACATGGGATGTATTACATGATACTTTTCCCAGTGGGTTTTTTACGCTGTGTTCTGTGGTGTGGTCACTGGCATGCAAAGGTGAGCTTCTCTGTGAGTATCAGTCTTGAGGGCAGAAATCAGAATTATTGAGTCAATGAGGCAGCGACTGAGCTCACTAATTACCTACAAAATTGACACCGTTCTGACTGAGCTCAGCTATGCCATATCATATAACATAACATATGTACTCACTGACCTCCTTCAGCAGGTTGTAATGATGCATTTGACAAGGTGATTCCAATGCATGGTATATTTTACTGCCGTTAGGTAAAAATCTCACTGACTTTTGTTTCTGTAACAGAAATGTTATTGTCACTGCTTGTGTTTTTTTTTCTTCTTTTTTAAATAATGTCAATCAGAGTTTCTCTCTATGTAGTTGAGACAAACATATCCTGATAGTAAGTGGTGAGTTTACTAAATGTTAGCTCTCACTGCTCTCATTTCTTAGCATGCATTAGCCTGAGCTGACAACTATAACATAAATGTCACATACATGAATAACATGAATGTATTGAGTACTGACCTGTCATCCACAACAAGAACAATGTTAATGGATGCAGTCTGTCCTCATGGTTGCACAGGGATGACGCAAGTGTGTGCAACTTAACTCTTCCTAGATCAGTAATTAGGGAAGATATCCATCAAAACTTAATAGCCTGCTAACACAAAACCTCATGCCCTGGATTGTAGTTCAAACCTATGGTCTAGATAACTCATTGCACTGCTGTATTAGTGGATGCCAGTTTCTTCCAGCATAATTCTTTTTCAATGATGTGACCTTTCTTTTAGCAGGGCCTAATTACACTTGCATGCCAAATTTAGACCGCTTTATTTACAAGATGCAGATCAAGGTAGCTTCTTGGCGCAGGTGAGAGTTTATTTTACCTATGAAATCCAGCGCAAAGAAGTGGACACAAAGAGGCCCAGAGCTCTGGGTGTGAAGCCAGACTGCTTAAGCCAAATCCGTAAATTTTATAGAGTTTGAGGAGAGTTGGTGTGTGCTTGAGTGAATTATCTTTCAAGTCATTTTTGAAGTGTAAACAGATGTTTTTGTCAAGAATTCTAGTTTATATAAACAAGACACATTCAAGCACTCCATAGCCTAAACATGCTATCATCATGTATTTTTTCATAGATTTTTTTCATTAGAACCAGAATCCATTAGTTGTGGATAGTTATCCACAAGTTTCTTAAAAAAGCAATGTGCACAGGCATGACAGCTCTGTTTGTCTCTTATCCCTTTTTTGGTTACATTAAAAATCCTTTTAGACACACACACACAGATACACACACACAACAAACCAGGGCTGCGTTTCCTAAAAGGATCATGAGCTAAGTTGATAGAAGAGAGACCATTGGTGGAAATGGTTCTACGACCTACTTAGGCTTACGATGCTTTTAAGGAAACGCAGCCCAGAACTGTTCTCATTATAAGACAAAGTTAAATGTAAACATGTTCTGATGTTGATTGTCACAAAAATATGATTTTTGAACAAATCTCCATATACCTTGTCTTTCATGCTGAAGCTAGAGGACATTTGATGCTTTTAAATTAAGATTTAATATATAAAGAAGTTTTTGTTGTTATTATTATTTATTAGCTTTTAGTCTTTATTAGATTGGAGGGTAGACTTTGACAGGAAAGTTCAGGGAAAGAGAATACATATTTCTGTATTTATTGCATGCGTTTACTCTGCACAATGTTTGTTTGTCATGTTCAAACCTGTTAAATGCTCTGCACCACTGCTCTTAAAGATACAATAGACAATTTCTATGAAAAGAATAATCTATTATCTTTTTTGGCTAACAGAACGTAAAGCTACGTTAATATAAAACACTCTCACAAGATAACAACAATAGTCTTACAGTATGTATCTCCAGCTACTTTACTTCATTGTTCAGTAAAAACCTTTTGAATTGTTTTTTACACAATAGAAATACTGTTCTGTAAGTAGACAGTGATAAAAAAAATAAAAAAAAGTGTGGGTGAGACTTGGGTGCTTATAAATTTAAATCCCTGCTATTGTGATTTAAACCAAAGACTGTGCCATATGGTTATTTGAAGAGGAGGTTTTGTGAGGGATCCAGTGAAATCACAAATATATCTCTCACGCACACACACTTATTCTGTCCTGGGGGATTGTGCCTCTTGTTTGCATTTGTTTGTTTCTTGTTGCTTGGAGCTCGAGGACGTCATACAATTATAAGTCATGGGATGGTATACACCTATCAGAGTCCCACTAACCAACACACACACACACACGCACACACACAGGAGCAAGTGTGCATCCCCTGGTGGGATCTGATAGAATGCTTTTGCATCTCTTCCTGTGGCCTTTTACACTAAACGCACAAGTCATTGAGAGCTCTATGAGTGCCAAATTTATTTGTTAGAGGTTTCCTCAACACAAATCGTCTCAAAGCAGCTTTCATGATTTTCATAAGGTTTATCTTTTTTTTTTATCATGCCTAGTCACATTTAATAGATTATAGCTGGTTGATAATATACAGTAGTTCACATTTTGTGACAATCCAAATCCAAGCAATTGAGATTTGCTGTATATCACTTTTTGTGAGCATGAATGTGGATAAAGTTGGATATACTTACATAACTTAATATAAAGAACTTGTTGATAATGTCTCTTTTGGTATGTTATATGTGTAAAAATGCTACCATTGTTTTAACATGGTATTACCATGGTACGTGTCTGAAAACATGGTAATATCACGGTACAGTTTTGTCTGTGGAGTTCATGAAATTTGTGCGTCCATGAATACAAATGAATGCGATTTCTGAAGCGTAGGTTCTTTGAGATGTCGCACACCTGTCTTGAACTACTTTCTCTTGTTTAGAGTTGTCCAGGAATCTGTGTGGGTGTCTTCTGCCAGCTGAGGCATTTTATCTTTGTTGTCTGTATTTTCCTGTCAGATTTCTGTCTTTTTTTTCTTTCCTTAGTATGAATATGCATATTCAGTGTGACATTACTCTTTTGTGTCTCATTTGTTTTGTGTGTGTTTACTTACAAATGTCCTCACAAGGATTTAGGATATTACCAACATTTGTTTTGTGTGTGTTCACTTACAAATGTCCTCACAAGGATTTAGGATATTACCAACTCAATCCCCATAACGTGGTGTATACATGAAACACACACACACACAATTTTGTTTAATTGTGCCCTTGCTTATGTGTGTTTGTCCTACATAGCCAGATGCCCAGGTGATGGTGTGTGTGCATGCTAAATATTTCCATATTAAAATAGATGAGACTGTGGAAATGCACTTTATGCAAATTATATTTTAACTACCATATTCTGCGGTGTTGAAGTTGCACATTTGGCTCAGTGGTCTGCATTAAATTTTGCATGCTTCATAATATTTTAAAGGGACTGGTCATGTGTTAAGTGTCTGTTTACATATCCTAGATATTTCTTTCTCGTTACAGCTGCATCTGTAGAAATTTAAGTTCTAAAAAATGCACACCTGAAGAGGCTGAATAATACACACACTGTTTTCTCGTTTCAGGTGAACATGCCTGAACTAGCCCTGCTGCGTTTCGTAGTTTTGGATGATGATTATATAGGCGATGACTTCATTGGCCAGTATACCATCGCCTTTGAGTGTCTACAGCCTGGTTACCGCAATGTGCCCCTTCTAGGCCTCGCTGGAGACCCTTTGCTCCATGCCAGCTTGTTTGTACACATCGCCATCACTAACCGCAGAGGTGGGGGAAAGGCCCAGAGACGGGGTCTGTCCGTCAGGAGAGGAGTGCGGCGTGGACGAGAGTATGTCACCCTGCGTAACACGGGCATCAAAGTGCTGGATGACACTTTCCGCCCAGCCGGCGGACCTCTGCGAGAAGCTACAGACCTGCGAGAGGATGCGCTGGTAAGGGAGGTGGTGCGTGTTCAGACAACAGTAATACTAGCAATTGAATTTCTTCAATACTTGGCAGCCACACCCTGCTGAAAAGACCATGGTTACAATTTCCATTCTAGTTCAGGTTGGTTTATGTTGATTAGTGTGGTTTGGTGTTGGTCAGCCTGCATGGTTTTGCCATGTGATGTTGTGTGATCAAGGAAATCCTGCAGGTTAAAGGGATAGTTCATCAAAAAATTAAAATTCTCTGTCATGTCTTTCCAAACCTATAACACAAAAATGATCCAAAGGCCAAAAAAGGTCTTAAACAAATCCATCTGAATTGGGCCGTTTAATCCAAGTCTTGTGAAGACATATGATTGCTTTATATGATGACTAGATTTAAATTTAGGCTTTAATTTACATCTATGATGGATCATTTTCAAATATTTTCTTTTATTTATAAATATTTCAATATTCAATTTCATAATATATCATGTTCTTTCTATAATGCTGTACGAGGTTAGATTACTTTTTTTTTTAGTAATGTGTTTGTTTAAATGGATGTAGCTGTGATTGGACAAGGCCACATTAGGGTCAGGGTCGCTGGTCCTCCCAAATTGACAGATGATTTACTCTGAATGTAATGGTTTGGAAATTGTGAGCAAAACAGTTAAGTTGCTTTTTGTCAGTGCCATCATAGTGCTAGATAATTTGGTCTTGTTTTAGTGAATATGTCTTGTTCACTAATAACATGGCCATATCAGACACTGAAAACAGATATTATAGTGAGACATTAGTTGGATTATTGTAATTTTTTTATTTTTTTATTTATCTTTTCTTTAACATTTGCTTGGCTCACAAGTAATAGGTTCCACATTCTAAATTCTCTCACCTCAAGATTTTGACCTCTGTACTAGTTGCAAACCTTTGATGCAGAGTCGCTGACAGATAATCAGCCGGTACAGCTGACATGAATTTCCGGCCTCATTTAGATCTCAGTTCTGAACATGTAAAAACCAGACACCACCACACCTCCACACTGGAGTTTGGCCATCCATTGTGAAAGCAAAGCTCGGTTTACTTGCCATTTTTGGGGTTTTATCTTAACTAAGTAATCAACACGCTCACTCACACATTTTTAGCATCTTGATGCGTTAATCTGAGTTTTCAAGCAAGCCCTGGAAATAAAACAAAGCAAAAAAACAACATTTATGGGTGATGGTAAGGGGAGGAAGGATGGAGGGTAGAGTATCAGTGGGGGGTCAGGTGACAGGACTGGGATCAGATGCCACTGCAGTGTGTGTGTGGAGGGAGAGCATTTACTCCACGTTCATAATTACTGTGTTCACAAAAACCTGCTGATCCTAGAGATACTCACACACAACCAGACAGTGACCCCAAAAACTATTTGAACCATTGCTTTAGTGTTTTCTTTGCAATTACTGTTAACCATCTGGTCCCAAGGTCATTTTTGTCCTTCCATGCCTGTATTTTTTTCATCTGCTTTTATTGCTGAGCCACAACAATGTCCACTTTATTCACACCCTATAAACTTATACAAATAAACACAGATATACAGACTGATCACCCGCATTAATTCCCCTGAACACACATACATCTCCAAATAGCTTTGGTAATCACAGTTGTGGGAGTGTGATCCTGTCAGGTGGAAAATAGAAACAGGCTCTCTATCCGCCACACCGCAATGAAGCGAAATGTATGATAAAAAGCTGAAATGCAATTAGACTCAAAGCTGAGGCCTTTGACAGTCCTTGCAGACACAGAAAACAGTTAAATTGCACAGGTTTATCTGTCTGTATAAAGGAAAGCAGTTCATTATTTTGATTTCGCCTCATGAAAGTAGCTCTGCATAACATTCAGAGTCTAGAGACTTTTTTAAATAATATAAATGTCCCCAGGTTTCAGTGACTCTTACCTCTCTTGTTTTCTCTCATATATCTTGCTGTTGTGATCATATACTTTGAGTGTATGCTGCCCTTCAAAAGTTTGGGGCCTGTAATATTTTTTTTTTAAAAGTAATTAATACTTATATTCAGCAAGGACATTATATGACGACTTCAGATGCAAAAGCCTCTAAGTCTATCTAAAGTTTTTGTTTAATATTAACATTTGTATCAGGCTCCTATGTATAGGTTTCTACCCAAGTACTGGTCTTTCTCAATGGGCTGAGGCTGGGATTTTGTGATTTTGAAGTGAAAATATTTGAGGAACGTATACTATGTGCAGAGAGCATTCACTGATATTATTATCTCTTTTTTGACAGAGGTGCTTTTAGAGGCTTTTGCATCGGAGGTCTTCATATTATTGATCAAATAATTTTTTTACAGAGTACAATTATTTCTTTTTATCAAATAAATACACCCTTGGGTGACCATAAGAGACTTTCAAAAACTTTCTAAAAACTTTCACAAAAAATCTTTTCAACCTCAAACCAAGTTAGAACATTTCAGATTTTATTCCTGCATGTTTATTACCATGCCAATTCTTTTTGTCATGTTACTTGTCTTTATCTCTGTCACTTGGGCTTACTGAAATATGTGTGGTAACCTTAATGTGCTTTCTCTTTCTTTAGAGCGTTACAGTGGCTTTTAAAGAGCAGTGTGGGCTCCCCCCGATGGCCACACCGAAGCAGTGCATCCAGAGCTTGGCCACGAGGTTGCAGACTCCAGACGGGCCCCCAGGGGCCACACTCACTCTGAAAGAAGGTTACCCATGCCTGGAACCTGTGGGCAACTTGACTGACGCCACTCGTAAACTGTTAAATGGTTATGACACGGTAAGAAACACACATTTATGTAAGCTGTTTCAATGTCACGTGTTTTTTTTGTCGGGCTGTAATGGTGGTTCCATTTAATGGACTATTATAGGCCAACTTTATGCTTATGCTAAATTCCTCAGATATTACTAATGTGCTGATCAAACTTAGGATGGAGAGACCTCTCTTTTGTTGTTGACAAAGCAATTTTTAAAACATGGTATTTTACTGCTGTAAATATGAACAGTATCATATTGGTGTAATATTAATATCTTAATTTATCAGCTATCCTCCTCTCTGCATTACCTGCCATTACAATGGCATTTGTCTTTTTAGCCATCCCACATATAAATGTGTAGGAGTAAGAACAGGATCATCGGAGTGAAGCTTTAGTCACCATCCTCCTCTCCTTTCGTAGGTTCACTGTTTCTCTGTCTCTCCCTGTGGGTTGACTCTGGGTCCTGTTGTGTGTTTAAGACTGGGAGAGTCAGGCAGCACTGTCTGGCAGGGCTACATTTTATAAATATCTTAACTGTGGGAGAGGGCAGCAAGGGTCTTCTCAGAAGAGTTTTATAGCTTAAAGATTAATTTTTCGTAGTCCATGATGGAGTTCTCAGATGTGTGTTATGATTGAGCATCAGCTTTGTCTAAAGAATTATACAATACAATAAGAGTACAGAGCTATAGAATGAACATATAATTTGAAAGCACAGATAAGTCTGGAAAGAATTTTTGGAGAAAATGTGTCCTTTGGGTCCACATGCTGTTAGCCATATTCATAAACTCTGTGTGTGTTCTATCATTTAGTAATTTGGGATCGATACATTTTTGTTAAATGTTTATTGTAATATTGTGACATTTGTTTTCTATTTGAATATATTTAAAAATGTAATTTATTCCTGTGATGGCAAATCTACTTTTTCAGCAGGAAATTTTGCCAGTCATCAGTGTCACATGATCCTTCAGAAATCAGTCGAATGTGCTAATTTTTATCTTTAAGAAAGATTTCTGATTATTACCAAGGTTTTTTTCTCTCAGTATTCTTTGATAAATAGAAAGTTCAAAATAACAGCATTTATTGGAATGAAAATCAATTGTAACAATGTAAATGTCTTTACTGTCACTTTTAATCGTTTTAGTGCATCCTTTCAGAAATAAAGTACTAATAGTATTAATTTATTTATTACTTTAAAAAAATCTTACTGAAATATATGACCATTCCATATGAACAATTATGAACGTTCCTCTCTGCATCCCCTCAGATGGTCTCTGCTAACAAACAGCTGATTGAAAATGCAGATGGAGTGCAGGAGAGAATTGCACAAGTGCAAAAGGAAGGTGAGTTGAGGAGAAGATGAGAGGAAGATGAATCATTTTTGTCTTTTCTTTCCGCTAAATAATTTGTCAGTTAGGCCCCAGAGGATGCGTGAAAATCTTGAGAAACAATTCACAGATTTCTCAAATTTGCATTCAAAGTAGATCCTGGTATCTACAACACTCACAGTCCCCTGCCATTGGCTTTTATCCTCAAAATACCATTCACAAAGTGTTTTTTTGAAAGGTATATTTCACAAAATCCACACAGTGCCCAGTGTTGATGAGTAACTAGTGATGCTATTAACTACATTTTCTTAGTGTAAAAGCAGTATTTTCAAAATACCGTAGCTTTTCCAGTAACAAGCCACAAGCTTTTTTTCCAAAGCACATTTGTTTTTGTAGCATGACAAACCACAACACTGTTATGTGATATTGTATTGGGCATGCATTGATTAATTAAAAAAAAACTTAATGTTTTTGGGCTAAAAAATGACAGCTCTTAGTAAATTATAATTATATTAAAATATAATAATAATAATAATAATAATATTAATAAACTTTTTATTAGAAAATATAAAGATTGGCTCATCTAAATTAGCGTGTGTTTAGTTACTGTTTTTTTTATTAGCTTGGACTGTAGCTACAGAAACTGCTTTTTCAAAATAGTATCGATATCATAATAGTATAGTATTGATTATAGTTGAATTACTTAAAATTCTGATAGTTTGACAAATTAGACTACAGTTTCAGATTAGCTGATTAGATTAAATGATATTAACACTTACTATTGTTTCTACCTGTAGTTAAACAGTTATTGGGACTTATGTAAAATCATAATAAATGGATGACAATCTCAAACAGTGTAAAAGTATTGAAGAAGTGTTGGCATTGGTGGCTAATACCAGGTTGCCATGTATTTATTGCAGTATCTTATGGTATTTTGGAAGAAACTATGGTTACTGTGATCATTTAAGTGGGACCACTGAAGACTTTAGTTTAAATGGTTTCTGCAAGGACAAGAATATCCTCTCTCAGTTCCTAGCCTCATTATCTCTCACACACATATTATTTACCCCCAATTACACACATCTGAGGCACTTAGGTCAAAATACTGTGTTTTCATGTCCTTATGAGGGTATATTGATGAAATGAGAGAGAGCGAGTACAGACAGACACAGCAGATTAGGAGTGAAAGGGCAACTGACAGAGCCCATGCCAAAATTCATCCAGGGAAACACTATATTGCCTAACCAGAGGATGAATGAATACATACTACATGGCATCCATTATTTGGCAGCTCGGTTACTGCAGAAGCATGTTCACACCATAAATGGCATTTTGAAAATCTCAAACCAGGTCAAAAAAGATAAAATTCTACACATGGTGCATATGTGTTTGTTTTCTCTGTCCTCTCAGGAATGGTGCTTCATGAAGACCTGCCCAGGTTAGGAGAAAAGGAAAATCTGAAAGGCCGTAAACAGAGTAAAGCTGTGGAAAGTTTCACTTGGAACATCACTGTGCTGAAGGTAAATACTGTGAGCGTTTCCTCTCTCCCTCAAATAGCCTTGAATTTTTGGATGATGTTTTCACTCTGCTTTTCGATGAAAGGGAGAAGGGCTTTTGTTGTTTTGAAATTCTATCTCCCAAATGTAAGTTGTTTGACCTTATAAAATACAGTGTGTGCAGCGGACTATCAAAATGAGACGGCAAAAATCCTCTCTCAGGGTTTGGGGGACTTTAAATGTAAATCATGTTCCAATTCCATTTGATGTTTATGGCTTAAAAGATTATGCAACAACATTTACCTCACACTTGGGACTATAAACAATACCACAATGGTTATTTTGTATGTGAACATACTATTTATTAAAAACAAGTCTCTTCAGTCTTGTTGTATAGCTATTATTAATTATTGCTGTCTTTTTAGAGCTTTAGTCTATACATTTTCCATGTCCTTTAAAGGGGACATACTTTTAGTTTTTTTTTTCTTGAAGTCTTGTTCTAAAAATCGCAGTTTTCATGATCATTCCCCAATTTCTTATTGAAGTTTTTAACTTCAGATGTTACAATGATTTTTGCTGCTGTGACTGAAGGCTTGTATGTGAAATAAACAACTTCAGCATTCAGCGCTTGCACAAAAAGTGCTGGTTTGCTTTTGGATTTAAAGTCATGATGAAATGGAGGTAGCGATAGATCTTTTCTTCCATATTGTTACATATATACGAGTCTTACAGATTATCGTAAAATTAAAAATCTGAGGCGGGATTGGTTCTCTTCAGATCGATTGATTAAAACTTATGAGGTCTAAAATAAAATTAAACATTTACATGGATAAATAATTCTCAATAAGATCTCTAACATGCATATTAGAAATAGACAGGATTCATTTCCATTTCATGCCAACTTTTATATTAATTTTTTAACTTCTTCATACTTCAGTGATGCTGCTTCTCTTGCCTCCTCATGTTATTAATGTTGTTAACATGTTTAAGGTGATGTGGATAATTTTGCTTTAGTGTTTTGCTTTATACAACAGTTCATTAAACAAGAAGTTTAAATTAACTCACATTTTAGACAAAATATTGTCAATCAGTGACTATTATTGCTTTGCCAATCGAAAATATTGGCAAGTGAAGCCAATATCAACAACCAAAAGTCACGCACCTCTGAGCTAAACAAAGTTTTTTCATTCCTGAATGAATCAGTGTTGTTGAACAAATCAGTTTAGTGAATAATTCTCACAAATCAGATTCATGCACCAGAACTAACTATTGTATAACTTTATAACAAACCTGGTTCATATAATCCATCTCTCTCTTTTTTAGGGTCAGTGTGACCTCCTGCGCAGTGCTAAGATGGATGCTTTGGACACGTTGAGGCAGCTGGCATTGGCCTGTGAGGCATCCGGCCTGATCTTGACCTCTGATGGTCAGTACACCCCTCATGGCCTGTCCTCCAGGCGCGGCAGTAGCCATGGCAACGGTCGCATCTGAGCCTCAGAGACACGCAGAGGGATTGAGAGAGCATTTATTCGTAGGTGAATGAATGGTTGAATGTTAGACAGACCGATATATAGGTGCGAAGATGCAAGTAGAGACATTTGTCCTTTATTGCAATGGGTGCTTGTTTTTAGCACAGCATTGACCAGAAGTTATTTGAGGACAAAATACGGAATGTTCTTATCAAGACCTACTGAATGAAGGACGTAAGAGGAATTAAAGTGAATTCCTCAGCGATGTAAAATGTAAAAAACATAGATTTCGCTGGAATGAATATCGTTCCTGCAATATTTAAGAGGACTTTAGTGTTGAACTCATTGTAGTTCACTGGGTAAAAATAGATACACATTCTTTCGAGCATATTGGAAAAATGTATAAACCTAAAACTTAGTGGTTCCCCTCGTTCATGACTAAACCACCAAAGTGTGAGGTTTGTTTACTCAGGTTAGCACAAACACATCTCAAAAGCAATTTTTGGAGGGTCTACCGAGGGTTTGTCTGCATCACCTCCAGGCTATATATCCCTCTGTGCTGTCACTCAAACTGATTGACAGGTGACGTCCACCAGCAGGACTGCACTGTTTCTGCCCCTAAGAATAAGCACGGTCCAGCCCAGCATGGATGGGATGTATCTGGTGCCTCTCCGTTGGAGGGAACCATATCCTCATCTTCCATCTTCACCAGTGACACGGATCATTTTCAACTTATTAACAATGCAGAATGAACTCAAGAAGGCTTTGTTAAAATACTGCTCATTACTCCCTAACAGTGTTAACTGAGTCGGTTGCTCAATGGGACGACCTGTACCGATTACACCACATTTCCCAGTAATCCGTACAGAGCTCAGCACCTGGGATTGGAACAATGTTTGTAACAAATCAGTGAATAACTGTACATTTTGTGTCAAAAGTGACTTTATTCACAACGTACATTCCATGGCTTGAATGAATGAAGAAGGACGAAGACAAACTGAGTCCACTGGCAGGGTTTTGTTGTTGTTGTTGTTGTTGTCATAACGAAGTTAAAAATGCTACTAAACATGGAGGTTTACTTCCGGATGTTTGATAAAAAAAAAATAAAAAAATTATTTATATATATATATATATATATATATATATATTATCAACTGCTTTAAGCACTGAGAGGACTAAAATAGATTTTAAAAAAATCTAAAGTATAAACTCTTTTACAACTTTCATTGTGTAACATTTGACAGTGTTGTGTGATAGACAAGGAAACTGTTGGCAGGATTTTGTCCACTGCCATCAGACACTTACAATAGACTAGGTTTTAAAATTTTATTTACGTATATTAACAGAATAACAGAAATTAGATATGTGAGATGTATAAAAAAAAAAAAACGACATATATTATTTTTCTTATGGTAGACATGTAGAAGTGTCCGTACGTTGTGTGTGTATGTGAATGTATGTGTGCAAGGGTGCTAATGTAAATGTGTATGAGACGTTTCAGTGGCACGTGTTCTGAATGTGACCAATCTGGTGCCCGATCGATTCGGGCGGTGGTTTTTAAACGAAAACCTGGCTGTTGGTTGATGTCAAACATTTTATTTTAGAAGACCAAATGAGCAACAGTGAATGTGTGTGGAAATTGATAAAGAATTGAACAAGAAAAGGCATAACATTTCCACACAAGCAGACTTCCCGTTGTCCTGTTTTGTGTTTCCACAAGTCTTTTACTGTCCTTTTAAACTACTTTGTACTCTTCTCTACTATTAGGCTATGTATTTAATTTTCTCTCCCTTTATCCATGTCCTTGTTCTCTTCCTGTTTTCTCTTTCTGACTGAGGGGTGAGCGTTCCACGCATGTCCTGTGACTGTTTGTTCATGTACATGTCTGAACTGAATGTGTACTGACTCCTAAAGTGTTCCTTAAAAAACAAATTGTTTGCTGAAGAGTGAACAAAAACATTTTGTGAATTATATAAGAGAATTGTAGATAGTAATATCTTTAAGCTTCAAACATAGTTGTCCCCTTTATAATGTCAAAGCGCATTTATGCTTTTGTAACGCGTAACCCTTTTACAGTATTAGCTTTCCGTTCCAGTTTAGATGGCGCTTGAGACCAATCAGATATGTGAAGTGAGTTGTCTCACTCTAGACAGGTATAATTACTTTTATGAGCAATCTGATACAAATACAATGTGTCACTGTCCGAAAGAGTCCATGACAAGCAAAACGAACCCATTGAGGTGCACTTTAAACTAAACAGAGCAATCCGTTTGGAGCAGTCTCTGATTCCTGCAGTATTAGGTAGTGGTTAACATCTCAGACGGTGCAATATTACTCTGCTGTTTGACGTTAAACATAATGACTAGTCTAATGAGGAGCATTAATCCAGCTGTCTTAATTTCCTGTTTCTGCTTTTTTCCGTGTGTGATTACCATGCGTTTGTTGTGTCTGCATTTCCTCTGACTCTTAACAATGAAATATATTGTTTAAAATATTGTTTTGTCACATTCTTGTTAGCAGTTATTGTCCTTGTATAAATGGAGAGTATTTATTAAAGGTGACAAGCGTGCATTAAACAAAGTAAACTTCAAAGCACCGTTGCTTTTATTTTGAAATGATGGTTTGTATTTTATAACATTAACAAGCTGATGTAACACAGATGTGCCCCAGACTAAATAAAGCTATCTTTTACTGACTGCTGTCTATTCTGTTACCCGTAACTGTTTTGTCTTATCAGTACTCCTGGAGCTCTTTAGTCACTTAATGACTTGTGTTTGGGATGCCTATCCGGACCACTTAACATTTATTTAGTAGGGAAACGGTAGCTACATCTATCAATAATGACCATGGAAAAACACCAGTATTAGCCAGCAGGTGGAGTTGTTTCCAGTCTTTAAAATCAGAGGATTCTTGTATAGGCCTTGATATTACAGGAGTTATATCCTGCCGAAAACCTATTGATTATGTATTAAAACTATTTCAGATGTGTACCAGAGGCTTATTCTGACCTAATTGCAGTATAGCAGGGATTTGAAGTAGGCCTACTTCGAACATTTTACTAAATTCAAGCTACTTGTGAATTTGAATACTAGCACACAATAACATTTCCCAGCGAAACATCTTTATTTTAATTCTTTGCAATTGAATTTAGATCTTCCAAGAACAAATTCAGGTAAATATTTCTTTTTTTTTGTTCAGCTTGCTGTAAAAAAACACACATGGCAATTAAGTTACGCTGCCACAAATGTTACGTTTATATTTATGAAATCTATTTCAGAGTAAAGTGTAATTGCCCTCTGTTACTTTTTTTATTTGACACTTGGACTTTTGATTAAGTAAATTTTAACTACTTCATTTTAGCTACTTCATTTTTTCTTGCCATTATGACGAATGAACTAAAATGAAAGTAAACTATGACGAGCTGATAGTCTAGTTTTGCCTTAATGCAATGCACTTACTATTATTTTCTTAATTATAGTTATTAATCTAAATCTGATTTTTCATATAGGCTGGCTGCTATCAACTGGGAAGCACATTTTGTCTTATGCTGTATCCTGTTGTTAGCAGAATTACCTCTTGGTGGAGACAGTGACAGAATAATGGTGCGAAATGAAAATCCACATCACTCTCTGGTAGGCTCCTTGTTTAAAAAGGCTGAAAGCAAAAAACTCATTTAAAATTATGAGTTATTTTGGGGATATATAGCCTATATAATATTCAGTTTTCTTTCCTATTTTTTAATAGTTTATGCGTTTAGTGACATTTATCATTTATTTGATTGTTTTTGTCATGGTCAAAAATCCCCTTTTCATTTAAGCTGTCATAAAACCAAACATAGTTCAATTTCGACCCTCACAGTGAGAATAAAGCCCGGCTAGGTTTTATAGTCCCACAGGAGCAGATGTAAGAAGATGTGACACTGTGCCAATCGGACAGGTGAAATGACATGCTGACAGCCTCTAATGCAGCAAACATCTGTCTGTTTTTGGTTTGTGTCAAGAGCATGCGCAGATCTCCCCTGCGTTTCCCGCCTGAGGCCATTAGAGTCAGAGTGCTGCTACGAAGACCACCTTCATTCCTGAAACACTTTTAAAACACTCCGAGGTTCTATAATGCCAAAGTGGTCAAAAGTGACTTTTTTATTTTTGGAAATAAAAATATTTTAGACCAACCCTGTTTCTGAAGGCACACCAACAGTAGGTTATACATGTTCAAACTCTTCGTAATCAAACACCTGATTCTACTCATCAGCTCATTAGTAGGCCTGAAATTGATGGGTCAGCTAAGAGATACATCTAAAATGTTTACTGTTGGTGCGTGCCTCCAGGAAAAGGGTTGGGAAACACTGATTATAGATGTTTCCCATGAACCAGATCTACAGAGAAGTTTATTTGTGCTTTATAATGCTGCAAACTATTTTTGAGAGGTGGTTTATATTGATGTAGCCTACAGTAGCACAGTTCATTTAAACCTCCAAAAGTTTAAGTAGCGTAACGCTGAATGTCTTTGGCGTGACTTTTACTTAACAGCGGTGAGAGCAATCAAATCCTTGACACAGCTAGCGTTAAAACAGCTAACCATTAGCAGCTGGAGTTCTTCGTGTTTTTGTCCAGATTCTCACAGCAAGTCACATCGCCGGGACGATTTTTTGCCAAAGGCGCTCACCAACGATGACGCTGTGCTTCCCAACGCTAATAGGTCCCTGTTAATTTTAGCCTGGCGTGTGCCTCAGAAGAGAGCCACTTTGAGTTTAATTACAGTCTTCCTGAGGCAGCAATTTCACTATGATTTTGGCGGAGAAGAGGGAAAAAAGCGCGAGAAATGATCACGTCTTAAAAGTGTCTAAATTGCATCTTATTTTTCCCCTCTTTTTAACCACAACAAAAGGGACAGGCACAATAGCGCGGCATGTTTCCTCTCAATCTAGCGCGCTGTGACCAATTACCAACGCCATTATCTGTGCTGTATTAAAGATGGCACAGGAGGACTTATGAGGCGTGATTGAAAAGTTTGTCATATAAAGTTTCTTTCTACGTTTCTCCTCTGTGATACGGCACATTATTAACTGCCTAGCTTTCCACCATATAAACTAGATCAGGTTCCTTTCAAAACTATTCTTTCAGTATATAGGCTACAATTGTATTGAATTAAAAAATGCACTCCTGTCCTCACTTGTTTCAGGATTGGAATATCTGAAATTTACTAAGCATCTTACTACAATGTGTAATATCTAAACCCACTGAGATCTGGTTTTGAATGATCATTTTGAATGATCTGTCATGACAGACAGGTTTTCTCAGAATCTCAACAGAAAGAAAATGAAAAATGTGAAGAATTGTCATCTAACATTTTATATATTTCCTTATATTCTATCATAGGCCTATTTGAGTTTAGACACTATAGAGACATTTTATAATCTTGCTTCTGATTGAATTGATATAAATCAAATACACTATGTGTGAAAGAAGAAAAAAGTCTTCAGATAAAAATGCCCCTTAAAATCAGTTAGGTTCAGGGGAAGATGTCAATTTCTTTGACACTGATGCTAAGTTGTTAAATATTAATAATCTTCACCTCAAGATTGAATCAGCGAGTTGAACTCAAGGACCGGATCAGTCTGATTCATGATCATTTAGACCATTTTGTAAAGCAAGTTAAATGATTCATTAAAAACATCTGTCTCATGGAATGATTCATTCACAAATGTGACATTGTCACGGCTAAAGGCAGATGTCAAGATTTCCAATGAGTAATGGCTTAACTTTTTCACACAAAGTTATTGTACGGTATGTCTTCAGAAAACTTGCAATAAATAGCGTATTTGGATACTTTTAGCTTTAAAAGCTTCAGTCAATGTTGATTGTAATTGCATGGGAAACAGTCTTCAAAATGTATTTTCTGACAAAAGTCATGCGGGTTTGCATGATTTTGACAGAATTTTTCATTTCATTTCAATTTTCATGTCTTTCATAGAGATTTATTGTTTATTTTCCAGTTTAATTGTGCTGACTTTGCACTGTTAAAATGGCTATTTCTAAAAGAAATACAATATTTATATCTATATATGAATATACAGTATAGTAACATACAGTAATATATATAGATAATTTGGTTCTAGTCCATTCCTGTAAGAATCCAGCCACATTCTGTATTACTTTATGGTGAAGTTGAGAGCTGACTGATGGGTCAAGCTCTGACCTTCATAAAACAGCAGTCACATTTAAAGAGCTTCATTTCCTCCCTCAGCTTTTAAAGAGAGACAATGCCTGATGATCGGAAATCATTGCCTATTGTTTAAGCGTACGTCAGAGTTGAGATGTTTGGTATGTGTAATTGTCTCTCAGTATCATATGTGTGAGAGTGGACTGAGCACCACCCCCTACTGATGAGAGGATACCTGTGCAATCAGACGACACACTGAGAGCCATTGTATCATAATCACTCTCATTCACACACTTTAGCTTTCATCCTCATGATTCATTATCCTCCTGTCAAAGTCATTTACCTTTTCTTCTTTTCTGGCCCTTCACTTAAGCTATATGTTACCTCTCGGTCTCAGTACTCTGTTGTTGTTTCTGACTGTTTCTCCCATTCTCTCTTCTCTTCTCTTCTCTTCTCTTCTCTTCTCTTCTCTTCTCTTCTCTTCTCTTCTCTTCTCTTCTCTTCTCTTCTCTTCTCTTCTCTTCTCTTCTCTTCTCTTCTCTTCTCTTCTCTTCTCTCTCTTCCCTTCCTTTCCCTGACATGCCCTTCCCTTCCCTTCTCACTCTCTTCCCTTTTTGTCTTGTTTCTTCTCATTTTGACTCTTCTTTCGTCTCGTCTCTTCTCATCAAGTCACTTCTCTCCTACTGTTTCTTCGCTTCCCTTCTCTTCTTTTCCCATCTCATATCCACTTATCTCCCCTTCTCACTTCTGGTCTCTTTGCACACATCTGTTCTCTCCTTTCAGCTTGTTTTGTCTAATCTCTTCTCTGCTGTTTGCCACTCTTCTCGTGTTGTCTCTTCTCTTCTCTTTTTCTCCATACCATTCCCTGTTCTCCTTCCCTCCTCTGCGTAGTACTATCTTTTCTTGCTCTTTTGCATCTCAGCATCACTTGCTGAGATAAAGAAGAAGCCTGTGTGATTAACACACAATGCCTTTCTGCCATTTATCTTTCATCATTATGGTGACTCCTCAACGTTCTTTCTTCCCCGCTCTCCATCTCTTATAGCACAGGAGTTGTTAATGGCCCGCGTTGCTTCAATTGGTTTCTAAATGCTTATGAGCGAGGGTCCAACTGTGCGCTTAATGAACAGGTATGACTGGGTAATTACAGCAATCTCAGCCCCCTCCCAAACACACACACACACACACACACACACACGCACACGCACACGCACACACACGCACGCGCTATCCTGGACCACACAAAGCCCAACAGGACTGAGGAACCATGCCCTGCAGGAGTCTGCAGAGGCGGAAAGAAAGGGCAGGAATATAGAGAGAAACTGAACAGGAAAACAAAGGAGACTGAACGGAGAGATTTAAATGTAGTAACTGGCTATTATCGGTCATTTAGATAAATGCTCAAGACACTGGAGAGTGTAAATGCTGGAGATGCATTTGGTACACAAGTGTGTTCATGCTAGAGATAAAACATGGACACTTCACTAAAACGTTTGAATTCAACAGATCCTGGGCATTCTTAGCAGAAAAGAAGTATTAAAACTTCGTTGTCTAACCCGTCCCGCGCCATTTGTGAAAACTTCACACTCTCTTCTCCGAAACATCTCTCCATTTCAGTGGGTCCCTTCTGTTCTCCCTCCATTTTTCTCCTGCCTGTCTTCAGGCAATGAGTGAAGTTCTGCTCCCTACGGCCGTCTGTCGCAACCACAACAGCCACTGTGCACACACGCCCTAACCAGGGATATTTATCATGGATTTTTATGAAGAGAAGACAAGTGAATTACTCTGGGATGAGATCCCATTAGTGTGGCAAAGTCCACTAAGAAAGAGAAGGAGGGAGAGAGAAAAAGTGTTAGAAATGGAGAACACCTTGAAATGTGTGCAAATAGCAGAGCCAGCCTTGGGACTTCCGCTGCTTGTATTTGTTTAAACGTGCCAATTTCTGAAAAATGGAGGCAGACGTACAGGCAAACAGAGAGAGAGTCTGAAAACTGGCAGTGATGGGGCTAAGAGTGGGGCGACACATTGCCAGATGCCTTTTTCTAAATGAACGTAAGTCCTCGAAGGGGCGTTGGGCATCTTGTTCTCGCTGGTCCCTGAGGATGCAATCACGGTGCGCTACTGTCTGCAGGGAGAGCAAGGAGAGTAAAAGGGGCTCGGCGGAGGGTGTCTGTTCTGTATGAGCCCCTGGTTTGACACGGCCAGGCAGCTGGTTAATTCATTAAACCAAGGCTCTAATATAAACAGCCATTCATTTCACTCTCTGACAGTGTGCCGTCTGGACAATGTGAAGCACCCAAATATAACTGCCATACTGTGTTTGTGTGTGTGTGTGTGTGTGTGTGTGTGTGTGTTCAGGGGGGAAATATGAATGTTTATGTGTACATGATGTTGTATCGGAGCAGTCAGCGAATACATGTGAGAGGGGCCAGCCAGCACTTTTCGTTCTAAACACAGGACGTTTTGAGAGACGCAGGGAAAGGTTCGGCTAATTGGCAGGGCTTACTGCATTGCTATGGCATTTCTCTGTACAATGCAATAGAACCGCAGATCTGTATGTAGGTATAAGCACTTTGACATGTTTCTACAATGCAGACAGATATTTTGAAATAAATGAGGCCCTTTTGCATTTTTTACCCATGTTTTTGTAAATATATGTTTACTTTTGGCAGACAAATGTAATAATTACAAAAGAGATTAGTTATAAATTATACATTTATGATTTTTTTGTTTAAATTTATATTTAATTATAAATAATTAAACATTTATAATTTAAATATCTATTAATAATAATTATAAATGTATACTTTATCATTAAAAATCCATCATGAGGAAAATAGGTAACACTTTACAAGAAGGTATCATTAGATAACATTATAATCCATTAACTAACATTAACTAACAACAGACAATACATTTATTTATATACAGGATTCATTCATTTTTGTTAACATTAGTTAATATAAATGCTACTGTTCATTGTTAGTTCATGTTAGCTGAGGTCCATCAAATAATATGGTTACACGGTTATATTTGTTAACATTAGTTACCAACAATATTAAGAATGAACTTACTTCACAGACTGCTGAAGACTTCTGCATTTCTTAATCTTAATATTCGGATTTGCTAATACATTTTTAAAATCAAAAGTTTTTCAACATTAGTTAATGCTCTGTGAACTAACATGAACAACTGTACTTTTATTAACTAACATTAACAAAAATTAATAAATGTTTAAAAATATACACTCACCGGCCACTTTATTAGGTACCCCATGCTAGTAACGGGTTGGACCCCCTTTTGCCTTCAGAACTGCCTCAATTCTTCGTGGCATAGATTCAACAAGGTGCTGGAAGCATTCCTCAGGGAGTTTGGTCCATATTGACATGATGGCATCACACAGTTGCCGCAGATTTGTCGGCTGCACATCCATGATGCGAATCTCCCGTTCCACCACATCCCAAAGATGCTCTATTGGATTGAGATCTGGTGACTGTGGAGGCCATTTGAGTACAGCGAACTCCTTGTCATGTTCAAGAAACCAGTCTGAGATGATTCCAGCTTTATGACATGGCGCATTATCCTGCTGAAAGTAGCCATCAGAAGTTGGGTACATTGTGGTCATAAAGGGATGGACATGGTCAGCAACAATACTCAGGTAGGCTGTGGCGTTGCAACGATGCTCAATTGGTACCAAGGGGCCCAAAGAGTGCCAAGAAAATATTCCCCACACCATGACACCACCACCACCAGCCTGAACCGTTGATACAAGGCAGGATGGATCCATGCTTTCATGTTGTAGACGCCAAATTCTGACCCTACCATCCGAATGTCGCAGCAGAAATCGAGACTCATCAGACCAGGCAACGTTTTTCCAATCTTCTATTGTCCAATTTCGATGAGCTTGTGCAAATTGTAGCCTCAGTTTCCTGTTCTTAGCTGAAAGGAGTGGCACCCGGTGTGGTCTTCTGCTGCTGTAGCCCATCTGCCTCAAAGTTCGACGTACTGTGCGTTCAGAGATGCTCTTCTGCCCACCTTGGTTGTAACGGGTGGTTATTTGAGTCACTGTTGCCCTTCTATCAGCTCGAACCAGTCTGGCCATTCTCCTCTGACCTCTGGCATCAACAAGGCATTTCCGCCCACAGAACTGCCGCTCACTGGATGTTTTTTCTTTTTCGGACCATTCTCTGTAAACCCTAGAGATGGTTGTGCGTGAAAATCCCAGTAGATTAGCAGTTTCTGAAATACTCAGACCAGCCCTTCTGGCACCAACAATCATGCCACGTTCAAAGTCACTCAAATCACCTTTCTTCCTCATACTGATGCTCGGTTTGAACTGCAGGAGATTGTCTTGACCATGTCTACATGCCTAAATGCACTGAGTTGCCGCCATGTGATTGGCTGCTTAGAAATTAAGTGTTAAGGAGCAGTTGGACAGGTGTACCTAATAAAGTGGCCGGTGAGTGTATATATTGTTCACTGTCAATAAGTCAATTTAAAGGTTTCAAAAACGAGACCGTATTATTGTAAAGTGTTACCAATATTAATAACAAAGACAACTTTTAAAATTAACATTAAGATGATTTATATAATATAAATGCGTTATACGTGTTTTTCATGGTTAGTTAATTTTGACTAATGAATGAACTAATATTAACAAAATGTTATGTAACCTTATTGTAAAGTGTTCCCATAAAATTAAAGGCCAAATTGGATGCATTGTATTGTGGGAGACTGCAATTTGTGCATTCTGCAGTGTATAATGCACACTTTCGCAAAGGTAGCAGTTCGGCTACTCTATGCATACAGAAATCAGTGCACAGTACATACAGTACATGAATACAGAGTACAGTACTGCAGGTACAGTACAATATGCTATACTGAACGCAGGCACAGTGATGTGAACATTCATAAAGTCCTTTATCATTTGACTACAGTTACAATTAACATAATTATTTGTATTTGTTTTTTTCTGAGCTGTGTGACAAAATTCTGAAAAGACTGAGACTGGAATTGTGTTTTAGTTTAATTTAGCATTTTTATTGAGATAAAGGTCATTTGTTGAATATTACTTTTAGAATGCCTATTTGACTTGAAACAGTATCACATAATACACACGTCTGAACATAGACACAGGCACAGGGGAGTGAATGACAGAGGCCTCCTGCTGTGCCCACATTGTGTTGAATTGTTTAGTAGATCACTCTCTCCTGCTGGAGCTTTTAGCTCCATGTCTCCATTTCACCTTACAAAGATTGAGAGACGAGAGAGAGAAAAAACAATTGTGGGAAGAGGCGCGCTTATGTGTTCTTAAGGTAAAATGAGTGTGATTTAAAAAAATGGGAGGACAAACAAGTGCTTAAAAAACTGGAAAGCCGCACACTTCTCAGCGGTTTCGCTCTTGGCATCTTTTGCGATCTTCAAATTGGCAACTGCATATTCATTACAAATTGTCTGTGAATCATTTTTGAGGACTCGTATAGGAAAGAATTGTTTTCCTACCTCAATTGTTTCTCCCAGACAGAAATTAGATTAAGGGAAGAACAAATAGAGACTTAGTCACTTCCTTTAGAAGGAATATATCTCCTCAAGAGTAACAGAAGATATATTTTCTCATATAATATTCCACAATCATTTAAATAGTCCTCGTCAAAAATCAGACAAATTGGAGACAATATGTAAACTGAGATAGGAACTCATGTCATTAATTCTGAATGCAGCTGTGAGGTTACAAGAGGGCCAGGCAGGGGCCACTTGTGCTTTTAGGGGGGCACACCTTTAACATTCATTTGAACCTATTTTCAGTATTAATTAAGTAATTTTTCACCATGACATGCATCACTGCAATCTGCTTACACCTGGCCACTTAATGCGTTATCTGTGATCGGATAGCTAGCCTATCCGATCGTGAAAAGAGGTGCAAATGCCCTCCAAAACGCTTTCGAGACGGATTTGAATCCGATCGCTCAAACCACTTCAGGACCGCATTCCAGATGAAACTGGACAAGTGTACACGCCGCACCTGGTTGTTGAAACCAATTTTACTCCTCCCAAAAATGCAGGAAAAAAGTGTGAGAGCGTGTTCTATAGGCTGTCATGTCAACGCAGTCTCATGAAAGTGCGTATCAATACACGAATGTTATTTCTCGTGCCATTTATTCGCCCAAAATAGTTTTTGCGTGCATATGCTACGCACTGAAAACCCCTTGGGTAGGATTAATGGGAGGGGGGGATGGGGGTGCGTGCGTATTACATGCCATAAACTGCGTATCATATAAGCTAGTGTTATACTTTCCGCATCCGCAAGTGCGCGAGGGTCCGCTAGGGTCCACGTGACGTAAAAATCGGCATCGGAGGGTCTGCCCGGAGGCTTCTTGCGGACGTCCGTGTGCCTCACATTTTTTGTGACCGCGCGGTCAAAGTACGCGCGGTCACTAGGTTAAAACCGCGAAAGCCGATCTACTGCGCATGTGTGGAACGCGTTCACTGAGCGGGACCTCAGCAGACAGTACAAATACAAGTAGTCCGCGTCCACGCCGTCAGCAGCTGTTTTTGTACGCGTCCAAACTGGAGTATAACATCACCGCAGATGAGCATCTATTCATCAAGCCAACGCGCAAACTGTCGCAAATCAAGTCGCAGACGCTTAACACACAATCATCTTCATTAAAAGTAAAGAACCGAAATGATCTTACCAGGGCTGTTGCCGCTCTCTCTTATTGCGGTCTTTGATTTAAGAAATTTTAGCTAGGCTATTGATCAATAAAATGCAGCTCATATCGGTTGCTTTCGGTGAAGTGAACTCCATGAAATCTATATACAGGTCCTTCTCAAAAAATCAGCATATTGTGATAAAGTTCATTATTTTCCATAATGTAATGATAAAAATTTAACTTTCATATATTTTAGATTCATTGCACACCAACTGAAATATTTCAGGTCTTTTTATTGTTTTAATACTGATGATTTTGGCATACAGCTCATGAAAACCCAAAATTCCTATCTCAAAAAATAGCATATCATGAAAAGGTTCTCTAAACGAGCTATTAACCTAATCATCTGAATCAACTAATTAACTCTAAACACCTGCAAAAGATTCCTGAGGCTTTTAAAAACTCCCAGCCTGTTTCATTACTCAAAACCGCAATCATGGGTAAGACTGCCGACCTGACTGCTGTCCAGAAGGCCATCATTGACACCCTCAAGCAAGAGGGTAAGACACAGAAAGAAATTTCTGAACAAATAGGCTGTTCCCAGAGTGCTGTATCAAGGCACCTCAGTGGGAAGTCTGTGGGAAGGAAAAAGTGTGGCAAAAAACGCTGCACAACGAGAAGAGGTGACCAGACCCTGAGGAAGATTGTGGAGAAGGACCGATTCCAGACCTTGGGGGACCTGCGGAAGCAGTGGACTGAGTCTGGAAACATCCAGAGCCACCGTGCCCAGGCGTGTGCAGGAAATGGGCTACAAGTGCCGCATTCCCCAGGTCAAGCCACTTTTGAACCAGAAACAGCGACAGAAGCGCCTGACCTGGGCTACAGAGAAGCAGCACTGGACTGTTGCTCAGTGGTCCAAAGTACTTTTTTCGGATGAAAGCAAATTTTGCATGTCATTCAGAAATCAAGGTGCCAGAGTCTGGAGGAAGACTGGGGAGAAGGAAATGCCAAAATGCCTGAAGTCCAGTGTCAAGTACCCACAGTCAGTGATGGTCTGGGGTGCCATGTCAGCTGCTGGTGTTGGTCCACTGTGTTTTATCAAGGGCAGGGTCAATGCAGCTAGCTATCAGGAGATTTTGGAGCATTTCATGCTTCCATCTGCTGAAAAGCTTTATGGAGATGAAGATTTCATTTTTCAGCACGACCTGGCACCTGCTCACAGTGCCAAAACCACTGGTAAATGGTTTACTGTGCTCAATTGGCCTGCCAACTCTCCTGACCTGAACCCCATAGAGAATCTGTGGGATATTGTGAAGAGAAAGTTGAGAGACGCAAGACCCAACACTCTGGATGAGCTTAAGGCCGCTATCGACGCATCCTGGGCCTTCATAACACCTCAGCAGTGCCACAGGCTGATTGCCTCCATGCCACACCGCATTGAAGCAGTCATTTCTGCAAAAGGATTCCCGACCAAGTATTGAGTGCATAACTAAACATAATTATTTGAAGGTTTACTTTTTTTTGTATTAAAAACACTTATTTTATTGGTCGGATGAAATATGAAAATTTTTTGGGATTTTGGGTTTTCATGAGCTGTATGCCAAAATCATCAGTATTAAAACAATAAAAGACCTGAAATATTTCAGTTGGTGTGCAATGAATCTAAAATATATGAAAGTTTAATTTGTATCATTACATTATGGAAAATAATTAACTTTATCACAATATGCTAATTTTTTTAGAAGGACCTGTATAGCACAGGAATTGAAGAACGGATTTATTTCCAGTTTGCAAAAACACATTTATGTGACCTGGTGTAAATGGACTAATTTCGATCAATCAGATAGCTATCCGATCTGAGAAAACGCATGAAGTGGCCAGGTGTAAATAGAAGCTAATAAAACAATTTAAAAACTCAAATTAATGTTTCATAATGTTTAGGCTATTTGACAAGTAATTTTCTATTGTAGTGTGATAATGATCAAATGATAACACGTTTTTACCATCTAAGCACATAGGCACTTTTTACATCTGTAAATTATGACACTATAACAAAAACAAAGATATCCACAAATCAAGGCAGTCACCTGAAAATGTGTTTATGATAATCTTCTCTAACATTATCATTCATCTAACTATTCTGCGGTTTTAGTGGTTCCTTGCAAACACATAAACAAATTCTTCAACATTCAAATTATTTGAGTGAATTTTCAATTTTGATAAGGTAATTCCTTTAAATCTTCTGGACTTATAAAACCTCAATCATTGAGTGATTAACAAATCATTTAAAATATTTTTGCACGGTGGAGTCTGCATACCACCTACTAAAAAAAAAGCAAGAAATTAATGTACGGGCAAAACTAGACATAAATTAAATATTGAATTTGAAATCTAAATTTCTTTAATGTGTTAACATTACATCTGTTCTCTGGTAGCTGCTGACTCTTTCATGAGTCATGACCATACACCGTAAAAAATAGGTCATGACTCATGATTAGGCCTACTTGATATGTAGTTTTATAAAGTATAATATAAGCAACAGCGGACACTTGGATAGTTTAATATTATTTCTCACTAAGTGAACATGACTGAAAGTAAATATTTTCGTATCTTTTTGTTGGTGTAGCTCGCCTCTGATGACCATGTAAAGCTCCTTCGATTAAAAGTGCGCGATCTCGCTTTGAGTAATTTCCTCTTGACGCACAACTAATTATTTTGGTGGTGGTGATGGCGCAGTGGATAAGACACATGCCTGTGGTGTGAGAGACCCGGGTTCGAATCCACTGTGAGACACCAATGTGTCCCTGAGCAAGACACTTAACCCCTAGTTGCTCCAGAGGCGTGCGACCTCTGACATGTATAGCAATTGTAAGTCGCTTTGGATAAAAGCGTCAGCTAAATGAATAAATGTAAATGAATAAATGTAAATGTAAATGTAAATTTTCCCAACTGCCACCCACAGGACAAATTGCGCATTGCAACCAACGTATTCCAAATCTAGGGGGGCCAGGGGGCCAAACATTGAAGCTCAGGTGCGAGTGTATCCCTGGACTGACTGGTTTGGGTTGCGAGCAGACGGAGTGTCTGGTGTTAAGGAGCACTGCCTTGTGCGGTTAGCCTGCTAAACACGGGCTTTTCATGGCCCTGTCATTACCTCTCCACCACCGTTTCTCTCTCCGTCTTCATCCCCTCAGACGTGGCTGCATTCTCCCTCTCTCTCACTGCAGCGCGGCCCTGCATTCCACGGCACGAAGGGCAAAATAAGTGGCGGGTTGAACAAACACAACACCAGCCATTAATGGTTGCAGTCAACAGTCTGTACAGAGACAAATGACTGGGCCGGACCCAGGCAGTGGCCCTTTGACCTCCTCCCAGCATCTACTGTTTCTCATCTCATTGGAATCCATTAATTTACATTCTTGTCTCTCAAAAAAACATTTCTGGGATAAATACAGTGTTACATCAGAAAATAATTTTCAGTTTGAAAAAAAGGTGGGTCATTTAGAATATTTTCACATTCATATTTAGAATATAGGCTATTGGATGAAATATTAAAGTCTTTAAAGTTTTTAAGATGGAAACTATATTAGTCAGACACTATGTTACTCTTTTATGTTCAAAATTAACTATTTAAATCAATACATTATAATTTCTTCTTCCAAAACGTCTTTTCGTCTTACCCTGATTCACAATACGTTTATATTTTAGACCTGACAGGATATTTTTTGTGGAAAAATTACATGCATGCGTCAGTCACTCGCCTGTGCATGACTGGTAATGGAGAAGTGAAAAGGCTTGTTCGACTTACAGCGCTGCGCAACATAGACATCATATAGAACTGGCCGCTGGGCGCAAGAAATGCGGCAGCCATCTTAAACCGGTCATAATCCTATTGCGTTGCATAGCAGCAGTTGATGCCAGAGCACTATGCAGCATATTCCTGCTCAAATCGGCCGACCATCGCTCAGGGATTACTTTTCACAAGTAAGATTTAACATTTAACATTACCGTAGGCTACTATTGTTTGTATTTTGTGAATAAAATGTGTCCTGTAATATTTTTTTTCTATAATTCAGAAAGTAAAAAAAGAAGCAGGAACGAACTATATACATATCCTATATTGGATATTAACATCCAATAATGTAAATCGCGGCAGCAGCTTCAGGTTGGTAGTCCAAGGCATTGTTGTTTATCTTTACTTCCGGGAAGAGCCTGACTTTCGATTACAAAATGGCGACTGCATGAAATCAGCGTATAGACCCGCCATCATGGAACAGGGGAGCCTCTCTCTTTAATGCATCAGCGTCAATGTAGGCAAAGGTCTAACTGAAATAAAATCACCATCGCGATTTACATTATTGGATGTTAATATCCAATATACCAGGATATATAGTTCGTTCCTGCTTCTTTTTTTACTTTCTGAATTATATAAAAGAAATATATTTTTTATAAATGAATTTCACTGTATAGGCTGTAGTCTAATGTATGAAAGAAATGTATGTACATTTTTAGAATAACTAATTTCTAATTTCTGCATTTGCGACTCTCCTGTGATTAAAGGCGACACTTCCGGTTTTCTTCCCACCTGAGCCTCGCTTTGATTTCAAAATGGCGGCATTGTGAAATCAGCGTATTGAGGCATTTGTTCCAATTAACTGCCGTAGCCAAGGCGACATCTAGGCTGCGTCCGAAATTGCTTACTATGTGACTAGGTGCTGCATTTAAATTAGAATGTACTTCGCGACCGTTAAAAAAGTACATTCTATATAGTAGGCTATGAATACGGGTACGAATGAAGTCTGGACGTACTACATGCGCCATGTTGGAATTGTCACGCCATTTTCAAATATAACGACGACAACTCCAATTACTCCATTCCCGTTTACATCATAGTAAAGTGTCCATCATATGCGCACTTCAGAATCTCGCCGGAAGTAGTAGGTCATCCGGGTACTTTTCGCCTACTGTTTTTCGAATTCTATGAATTCGGACATACTACTCTGCTCGCGTATTGTTTTTCACATACTATATAGTAGGAAAGTACGCGATTTCGGACGCAGCCCGAGTGTATCTATGCTCCAGAGCGGCTGCACGAGCTCTGATGACGACACCGCTGTTCCACAATTACCCGGATACACTGCATCATTCCGCATGACAACGATCCTGTTTGTTTCGTTTTTATTCGAAAACCTTCCTTTCCACTAATGCTCACAAATCTGTTTTGAATCACAGTAAAAGCTGTTTTCATGTAGTATCGATGATATATTGTTTCATGTGTATCAAAATAAAATGGAAACAGAAAAGTAGACCCCACTTCATAGACCTTATTCAGACCAGCGCCATGACAGGTATGAAAGTGAGGCTGTGAGGGATAGACTTACTGTGTTTTCAATGGGATCCGCTGTAAAAAGCAGTATAAGGCTCCTAGATCACTTATAATTTTAAACAGATCATATTGTCTGGATTTTTTGGTCTACTGGAATTTCTCAGAAACATATTTTTGCATTGTTTCGTCAGCAGAACAATCCACAAACACATTTATAGCAGTACAAGCCACTGAAGAGATGGATGTCGATCCCTCACAGCCTCGCTTTCATTCCTGTTAAAAATCAAAGATGGCGCTGCTGTGAATAAGGTCTATTTAAATAGGCTTGAACATTATTCTTGTACGAACTCGTAATAACACGAGAATCAACACTGGCTTGGCTGTTGAAATGTTGTAAAAGCCACGCAGAGATGGAGTTTTTATTGCGTTTAATTTACCTCAGCTAAATAATTATACAAACACAACAACTTCCATGTCTAATGTGACATTTATTTGGACATCTTCTGGTCAGGTATGACAAATATTTAACTTTATGCCAAAAGTTATAAGCCATAATGAAGCCAAAATTACTTTAATGATGAGTAATTGATTTCAGCACTCCTTGAACAGGCAGCGACTTAAGCGCGTACTTGTTGCACGTTAATGTTTTTCCTTTTTTTGGAAAAGCAGAAAAAAAAAAAATATGTAACCGCTCGCACACCTGTTTATTTTTCCTTTGATTTGTCGTCTCATTCGTTTCTTTGCTAGATTTTGTCTGCTCATGCTAGTTAACGTTAGTCACTCCCTGTAACATGCTTTTTTTCTCACAAATGTATGACTTTTGGAAGGGCAATTTGATTACCAATTAGCTAACCTTCTATGTCATTTTTACTCTTCAAAGTGTACACTTGTAGGTGTTGATTATAATTAATTTACTGTTAGTCCCATAAATAATAATAAGGATAAACAATATTTAAAAAGGATAATTATCTAACATATGACTAATAAAAAATTTACCACAAAACTTAACATGCTAATATGATAGATATATATCTATATCTATCATATTAAAAAATGTAATCGTCAGAACGTCGTCTCTCAGTTGCTGACGTTGCTAGAACTTGCTACAACCCTGTTGCATCTTAAAGTTGACCCTTCGCAAATACCCGCTCCCCTTAGTTACTGTCGCTATGTCCGACAAGCTACGCCGGAGCAGAGGGGAGACTGACAACACACTGACAGACAGGACAGACCAGGTTACTTTTCGGTTATTTTTTATATTAAACATATTAAACAAAGTCTCACCTTTCAAATGTGGTCATTTTTTTAAAGAAATTTAAACAATAAATACCATTTTGTGGCTCTTTAAAGGTGCATTGCGCAACTTTTCATGTTAAAAATACCTGTTTTTCTATCCTATACATGCTTAAAGAACTGCCTGATGGGCTGAATGAGCCCTTCTCTGCTCACTGAGATTGCCTCTATAATCCTGTACAGTAAAATATATAAGAGGGATTCGGGCTCGAATTTGAGACTGGGCGTGACGTCATGCGCGTTCACGCTCACCAGGCTATGTCTCGCAGGTTTGTGTACAAGCTGCCATTCTCCGCATCAGCGAAGACAACTCGTGCGTCAAAGGTAGAAGATGGATTCAAAGAGACCGGCTTGTAGTCCATTCCAAACCCCAACGCAAACTCCACGTAAAGTAAAGAAAAGAAACATTTTGTCTAGTGCCACCACTCTGGTTGCAGTTTCGCTTGTCACCAGAGAGGGCGTAGTTCTGCAAAAACTCAGAGACTTGCGTTTTGCACCTTTAATGTGTTGTGACAGATCGCTGTAGAGCATCAGTTAAAGCTGCTCGTGATCCGATCATCTCTTCCTTCTAGTTCATTTATAGCATCAAAGAAACATGAATGAACATAAGAAGGAATGTTGTTTTAACCGCGGAAAGGCGTCAGTACACTCCGTTTTTCAAGTTCAATTCCTCCCATGTTAATCTAATATCTCTCTAGCCTGCATGGGTTTCCCCATCCTGCCTTGTGCAGCGCGATTTTATTCACGCTGCTCATTCTCAATGATACGTGGTCTGGCGTTAGCCAGGCTAATATCTCTCCTGACTGCTTTGTCGGACAAAATGGCGGATGGCGAAGTATGATTGGTCAGATTACCTATCAATCAAGCTCCACGCGAAGGGTCAATTCTACGTTGTTACAATGTTGCGAGCAAGTAGAGAGCGACGTTGCCATAGCAGAAATGCAACGTGCCACAGACGTTGCCACAACGTAAATGTGTTTGCTGGGATATCGTGTATCGCCAATCTCACAGCCTGACGATAGGACGATATGAAAATGGAGTATATCGCCCAACACTAGTTAACAGAGCCCGTTTCCTTGACGTTAACGTTTGCCATTTCATCTGGAATCATAGGTACAGTAAAATGAGCTAAACCTACGGTCGGTGGCGCTACGGTCCTAAAGATGGCGGCCACAACAAAAAGGTGACGTCATTGATACCCATGTAGGCTACTTTTTTTTTCTTTTTTTCCCTAAAACCTAAAGTGATCATGCAGTGAATTTTAATGACTTTTATCATTTTGATTTTAACAGATGCTGTCATGTTTGTCATGTCGCCATGGGCTGTGCACTATAATAACATGACTGGCAATCTAAAAAAAAAATTTTCTTTAACCACCTTTCTCTAATCAAAATGTTAAAAAACACGCAACGGTGCGTGTCCAATGGCGAGGAGCAGAGCTAGCGTTTTCTATTCATTCCTGTGGGGGCAGTGTGCGTACACCGTCTATCGCAGCAAGCCAACTCCCAGTAAATAACGTTTTTAATTGTATAACTTGATTTAATTTTATGTTTTTGTGCTATTGACAGGTTCGACTCATCTAAAATATTCCATCCTCTTGAATAAAATGCAGAACACAAAATATCACAATGAACCTCCAATAGGCACCATGAGGTAGCCTAAGCTACTCTCAATCCCTCACTGAACATTGGTTAACTTTAGCTCTTTATTTACTATTAAATGGTAAGTAAATAACAAGTGTAAGTGCACTTACAGTACAAGAAAGGCAATGGAGCAACCATTGAGGCTTTCATTGTAAATGCATAGTTGTAGATAGTGCTTTACTTGCATTTCATGTGAAATATGGCTTTATAGTGCATGTATTCCCAGACCCTGTCCAGGCTGTTTCGATTATAAATCAAGTTGTTTATCTGTTTAGATTGTCCATTTAATCGCTGTGTGTGTTGTTTGGCTGAGACAGACACCTTTCTTAGCAGATTCTTGACAACAGTTTGACCACCAACAGCGCTGGGCTCTGGTCTTAATGCTAAGCCAGTCAGCCATACGACATCCTACGAGCAGTGTGTGTGCGCGCCACACATATCCTTGTGTTAGCGACTGCGTGTGGGGTCGCCATGTTCACCGTGCACCATCACCCTGATGGCTTCTGACACGGGCCTCCTCACTCCTAGCTCACTTCTGCTGCCCCAAATAGAGGATGAAAGCTCTGCCCTTTCTCCTTTCCTCTCTCCCTCCCTCCCCTTGCTTCTGTCTCCAATATGTTTATCTTATCATCAGAGCTCTTTATTGGTAAATAAGGGTAGGCTGCCCGGCTGGTCTCTCCCGACGTTAACCGCCGCTGATGTGCCTGTGTAACCATAGCACCCAGTGTTTAGGCTATTAGAGCTGCCTATTTACAATCTGGAGTTTCCTATTGATTATGTCTGCCTTGAATTCTGTTTACCCGGGAAATAAACAACACATGTGTCTCTTCCTCTCTCTTTTTCTGTCTATCTCTCTTTTACCACCATTTATTTCAGTGGCCATCCTTTGAATTCTTTCTGCCTTTGAGTTGCGTTTATAGGACAGTTTGTGAGTCACTATGTTTTACACAAAACGAACAGCATAGTGATCCTTAAAGGAATATTCCGGGTTCAGTACAGCTTAAGCTCAATCAACAGTACTTGTATTATAATGGTAAAAATTACACTACCGTTCAAAAGTTTGGGATCCTTAAGAGGTTTTTATTGTTTTTGAAAGAAGCCCTTTATGACTAACAAGGCATGTATTGTTACATTTACAATATCACCGTTTTCTTTTTTAATATATTTTTCAGCGGGCATTATTTCAATATACAGTATCACAAGATCCTTTAGAAATTGTTCTAATATGTTAATTTGGTGCTCAAGAAACATTTCTTATTATTATCCTCAATTTTGTGCTGCATATTATTTTTGTGGAAACTGTGATGCATTTTCCCACTGATCTCACTGTCCCCAAACTTTTGAGCAGTATTGTTATTTCCACTTTGTTATTTTTTTATGTATTCATGGCAACACTTTAGTTTAGGGTCCAATTCTCACTGCCAACCAAATGCTTATTAGCATGCGTATTACTAGGATATTGGTACAGGATACTACTATATTAGTTCTTATAAAACACATATTAATGCCTTATTCTGCATTATCATATTTTACATCGCCAATTCCTGAACGTAACAACTACTTTACTAACTATCAATAAGCAGTAATTAGGAGTTTGAGGCAAAAGTCTTAGTTATAGTTAATAGTGAGAATTAGAGCCCCAAAGTGTGACACACATATATGATGCTTGCTAACCTTTCCTGTGTAAAGTTATCCAATTTTTCAACTTTGTTGCTATGACAACTTTGTCATAAGCACTAAATTCCTAAAACGAATGTAAAAGTTATTTAAACTGCTTTACAGCTCTAATAATATGTTTTAACACATCAATGAATGAAAGTGGTTTTATAAAACAAACTTCACATTGGCTCACATTCAAATTGGCTCCATTCATTTCCATTGTATTCATTGGAAAAAAAAAGTACCTTTTTTAAGTAAATGAGTTATGAGTCAAAATAAATTTTTGCTACAAATGCTGTTGATTGAGCTTAACTTGTATTGAACCAGAAATAGTCCTCTCATTTGACAAATAAGCATACTACTTTACCCATACTTTGACCCAGTTGCACTGCAATGACATGGAGAAAATGTCACCACTAGGGAGAGAAAACATAGATCAGCAACAAACAAACAGTCACTTACATTTCCTTTAATGCACTTCGGTTTCTATATGCATGTAGCCTACTGTGTGCGTTCAAACAGACGCACACACATACATGCTTCCACTCAGCCTGCTATGCTTTGCCTCCTCTCATTGGTAACAGAACCCTTCGTTAGAGGGGTTAAGGCCTATGTATGTGTCATTCGTTCCATCCCTCTCTTTCCCCCTTCCCTGATCACACAGATAGAGATGCAGATAAGAAAGCAGTCCATGTTCATATGTTTGTGTAGCGCTGCACGCCACACTGCTCACACCAGTGTCTCATTCAAAAAGACTGCATTAACCCACTCTGTGCTACCCAATCCCATGTGTCTTAATCAGACACTCCGAGTTAACCCTTTGTGCACCACAGCAGAACGTTTCAGGCCTGATCTTAAATATGGTATATCAGGAGAAGTTTGGATTATGTTATATACTTGATTTATCAGGCTGAGTCATCTTGAAGCACATTAACCCTTACTGTCCTTTCAAGCTTAATGTGCTTCTCCAAAAAACTGGCACAGGCCTCTAATGAAAAGGCTATGTGAGCAGCTGACTGAGAGCAGCTTATGTTTGTTCTGCCTGTGACCATTATTTGGAGTTATGTAGAGTGACCTCACACGGCTGGCACCACCGTCATGCTAATAAAGCTTTTCTTGATTTGAATCAGACTGACACTGGAGAAAGGGAGTGGACCACAAGACCCCCCCAAAAAACAACAACCCTGCACCGGGCACTGGCGCAATCTTTTAAATTTAAACACTAATAGTGTTTATGCTTATACACTTTGGTTACAGTGTATATTCCGTTGTTAGTGCTTATTGCTTAAGCCATCATGGGATTCCACAAGGCTCTGTATGTGACCTATTGTTTTGTCCTTGAATGCATGGCTACACTGTGTTCTCTGCTTATGTATGACTACACGCTCAAATATTTGTATAACAGCACTTTGCTATTACCTTCGTATAGCAGAATGTCTTGAAGTGATTAATATCACCACTAGATCCTGTCTTCTTTTGATCCTCGTCTTTGCCACCCCGTTGGAAGTCTTTCATTTATGTGCTGCACACTTCAGAGAAAGCTTGCCTGTTTACAAGTTCAAGGCTCTAGTTTATCTTAACCAAGAAAGACAATAGTAATTATATGTGTGAAGTGAGTTGTGTGTTTGTATTGGGCTGATGGTGGGTGGATGGGGAGCGCTGTAATCTTAGCAAACTGAGTACACAACAGCATAAACAGCAAACAGATGAGATCTCGTTTGGTTTATCAAAGCCTCACATCCAAGTAAGTCTTTGAGATAAGTTATGTGGTCTGGATTCTGGAACAGTCAATGCTCTTTATTATGGCTGTTTTGTTTGTAACCTCTAGAGGGAGCTAGAGACTTAGCTAAAGGATACTTTACAAAACATTAACAACTTCAGTACTGTATGGTGGAGTGTTTAATACTGGCGGCACCCCTGCTAATATGCAGATGTGTGTGTGCGCCATAAATGTATATATAAGTTTATATACACACACACATTTGAAATATATGTAATTAATCACATTATATATTATGTAATTAAGTAATATATATATAATTTGCCTAAACATTTTATATACATTTTACAATGATTATCATTGACAATTATTAAGTAGTAATCTTATTATTTGTATTTTGCATTTGGATCATTCCCAAATTATGATGGATATAATAATTCTATTCTAAAAATACTAAGAATCTCAACTAAAATTTTCATTTAAATTGTTGATTATATAATTTCTGGGAATGAAAAAAAAAACACTTGTGGTCTCAGACTTTTGGACTCTACTGTAAATATTCAAGCAGGTTAGGTTTGGGTTGAGTGTTTATGAATTTGTCCTTGGTTTGGACACTGACTCAACATGGACATGAAGATGTAGAGGTGCATGCAAATTTGTGTGGGTTACAGACTGCGTGTGTGTATGTGTCTGCGGCTATTTTTACTGGCAGAGCATGAGGTGTTGTACTGTGAAGGATCCATCAGCAGTGCCGTACGCCGCTCAGGAAACCAGCCCTGACATACACACACCACTGACATAGCTGCATATGTGTGTGTGTTTAATGCAGAGAAAGAGAAGAGATGAAACTGAGTCTGAAATTACTCTGCCACCTGCTTTGCGTACCTGCTGCACTCTAAACAATTGAGGATAAAAGCTTGTTACTGCTTTTTTATTTTTTATTGTGCTTTTATAAAGTATTAAAGATAGAGGCTTTTGAATGGTCTTCGTTGGTGTGAATTTGTTCAGTTTCTTTCAGTGTGATGAACAGGAAATCACACGTTTCAATAAATCTTCAGAAGCGTTCATATTTAAGTAAAGTTGCAATAAGTGAAACCCAGTGTGGGTTATGTTGTTTTCTACTATCTCTCAGCCCTGTCACAGCCACGCAAGAACAGCAACCCGTCAAATGATAGACTAATCAAAATACACTCTGTATCCATGTAAAATAGCAGCAGTAATTGCTTTCTTAAGTATAGGCGAACCTTTTGGAATGCATTTTTATGAGTACACAAATGTGTTGAAAAAGGGTTTCCGCAGTGTGTGTGTGTGTTTTGGTCGGTCTGCATGTGTGGCTTGTGAGAGAAAGTGGGAAAGACATTGAAGGTGACACTTTGTGACCATAATCAGAACACCGCAAAAACCATAGACGCTCCACACTAAAGCAAACCCTAACCTGTTATACTGACCCTAGGCCAGTTTGGCCACCATGGTTACAAGAACCACGGATGAACTCATAGTGCAGAGAGCTGATCTGGAGTCTGCGGTTAGGCGCAGGGAGTGTACAGTCGCCGTAATGGTGCACTTCCCCTAAAAAACCTCCAGCCTCTCAAAATCCTGCCTGGCTTTTCCAGTTCCACTCCATTACAGAGTTGAGCGAACATCCTAAAGACTCATCCAAGAGCTTCTGCCTCTATGTAAACAACACAATCCCCATGATTACAGCACGGTTGAAGGGAAGAGAAGACAGTGTGAAGAAATCAAATTAGTGGCCATAAATAATTGGGCAGGCCGACCATTTCACGCAATCTTGACAAAAAATCATTACCTTTTGGTCTTTTAGAACTAGATTCGAATCCAGAGAAGTTGCAAAGAAATAATGGCGGTGAGCTGTTTTTCCTCAGGCATGTGCCTCCTTGGCCCGTGTGGTCTACACGCCCTGGTGACAAGTGGCCCCTGATTGTCTGGTCTCAGAGGGGCAGGGCAGGCGCCGTGGGCCATAGTGACCACGCCGAGTTCACGCTGGCCCCACAGGCGCCTGCTCTCCGGGCCAGCTGAGGTCATAAACAGTGGACAGAGCAGGGCCCACGAAGGACACAAGACAGAGAATGGATCTTTCTGACCACATAAAGAGTTGGCCCGTTTTGCTCGGTGCCCACAGGGAAAACACATTCCCACGGACACTTGCATTTGCTCATCATGCTTGCAAAATGTAATTTATGTAATATTGATTTTTAATATGTTCATAATATGATTTTTTTGTTAAATGTAAAATACATATTTACACAACTGGTCCAAAGTTTGGAATCATTACGATGTAAATTAAAAAAAATTTTTTTTTGATAAGTCTCTTAAATTCACCAAGGCTGCATTTATTTGATCAAAAATACCCTAAACTTTTAAATTGTATATATGGTTTCAAGCATTGTAAACATTTATAATAATAAGAAATGTTTCTTAAGACCAAATCTGCATATTCAAATTATTTTTGAAGGATCATGTGACTGAAGACTGGAGTAATGATGCTAAAAATACAGCTTGGCCATCACAGGAATAAATTAAATTTAAAATATGTTATAATAGAAAAACTTAATTGTAATAATATTTCACAACATTCCTGTTTTTACTGTACTTTCGATCAAATAAATGAAGCCTTGATGAGCATAAAAGACTACTTCCAAAAACATAAAAAAATTTAATTATTTCAAGATTTTGACCAGTAGTGTGTGTGTGTGTGTGTGTGTGTGTGATATATATATATAGGCTATATTAGCATTAGCATTAAAAAAAAAAAAAAATTATATATAAAAAAAAAAAATCTCATATCATTTATTCATTTTGAAAACGTCCATACAATGAAAGTCTATTTGGTCCCATGCTGTATGACTTTCATTATAAAAAAATAAATAAAAAAAAGTTGACCACCAGTTGAAATTTAAAAATATATATAAGATATATAAAATATATATAATATAAAGAAATATCCAGTAAAACAAAAAGGCATTCAGATTTTGAATGACATAAGGGCGAGTGAATGATGATGGGTGAACTACCCCTGTAAGTCTATGTAAGGTTTCATAGAGTAGTGTGAGTGCTGAGTTTGGTGTAGGAAGAGAGCGGCAGCACTATATCATTCCTTAATTAATGCAAGCGTGACAGAGATGCTTGTGGCTCTAAATCTTTTTAAGCAGTTACAGTTCACTCCCAGCTGCAAAATGTGTGTGAGAGAGAGGATGTATGTGTTCTGTCATGATCCAAATGTGCCGGAAAATGGTGGCTGCCTTGTGCGCCTCTTTTGAGGCGGGACCATCTAAGAAACCTGTCTGTGTGATCATAGTGTAAAAGGTGAGCGAATCAGGTGATCTGGCATGTTGCTATGGATCCATATCCATACCGACTGCACCCTAGTGTCACAACAAAAAAAATTGACATTGTATCAAAAAAGTTTTGAGATTAATATTTTTAAGTATGTGCATGCATGCATGTGTTTAAGAGAGAAAGAGAGGAACATTCGTGTGCAGTCGTGTGTGTGGTATAGGAAAACCTCTTGTGCTGCAAAAGTTTATGAAAAATGATTGCCTCGACTCGATACTTAACTTAATTTAGTTGTGTATCTTATACTATGGGCCTTGTGTTTCGAGTAAACAAGGCAAAAATAAATTAACTCTTGCGACTTGACCGAGCCAAGGTAAAGTGGTTTCCATAAACAATTCAAGTAAACTCAACAAACGGAAAGTGTGTGCGTGTAAAATGCTGCTGAAGAAGGGGGAGGACTTATTGGAGTTTTATGATGTCATAAATACTTGTTCTGATCCCTGAAGATAAGCAGTTGTGTGAGGATGATGAGGAACAGAGCGATGAAGATAACCATGGCCATTAATGATGGCCTTTGCACCAGGTCTCTAAGAAAACATCAAATGTGTAAAGCTGTGAGCAGCTGTTAAATGGATGAATGCTTGTCCTGGTTTTATGCGGTCTGATGGCCAGCCTCTATCTCTCCTATCTGCGCGCTATTCCACTTTATCTCTCACACCATCCATTCATTGGCTCAGCTACTCGTCTGTCTGCGCCTGTTGTTTGACTCGTTCTCACACGAATATTGGTTGTTTTTAAATGGCCTTTTAATCATTTAAATGGTTATGAATAACTTAATAGCTAGCTATTAATACATTCCTTATGAATTTAGCTTTTGATCACTGGTGCTGGTGATTTATTTATGCGAGTTTTAATATGCGCCTATTCGTGCACAAGCGTCTTCTAATATATTCTTTTTGAATATGAGACCAATCAATCACTAAATCGTGGACGTAAGTGACATATTAATAAATGCACTTATCATATTTGATAGTATGAATATAGTAATGGTAAACACTGATAAATAATTCTTTGTCTTCAAGACAGACCCCACAGACTATTAAATCTAATCCTTAAGTGATATTTCATTTCCATCCTTGCTTTGAAGATCATGTCGATTGTGAAATAGTGCATAGTGGTTTTATTTAGGAGACTCTAATGATGAGGACATGGATCGTGAAGGTTATTTTGGAGACATATAACAATATTTGTGATATTGACGTTGAGCTCTGTCATCAGTCCCACTATTTTATGACCATCAGACCCAAGGCCATGGCAGGTGAGGACAGAGGTTGGGCGTTAATGTTTGTTAAGCCCTGTACACGGAGGGGGTGGATTAAACGCTGTTCCTCATCAGGCAGCGTAGCTTAGCTTGTCCTTGATCGCTTTAACAGGTCGTTAAAATCATTAAAAGCACAACTCATCAGCACTTTTTGACAGCCCTAGCGTGAGAATGACTTTTCTTACCCCATCATCTCAAAAATGACATCCATAAAATAGTCAGTTCACCTTTAGCATTACCTCTTTTCAGGGTCTGTTTAAAAACAATAATGCCGTAAAGCACTCGTTAGGTTTACAGTCGCAGTAAAAAAAAGCAGCGGTAAAAGACTGGGCTGCCTCTCCGTTCTTAATGATGCCGTTGTTTTATTGTGATGAGACGTATGACTGTCATCAATAGATGGGGTGGATAGTGCACATGATGCTCTCACACACATTACAGCTTTAATAGAGAATTAAACAACAGGCAGGTAGCACAACAGTCCAACAGGCACCACACTGCCAAGCCATCGATTTTCATTGCCTTGTTTCCTCATTGACTTTCATGCTAAAACAAATGGCTAATTGAGGACTATGAGGGAGGTCTGGTCATTGTTTATCCAATTATATATATGACTTGTGTAATAACAGGTGATGTGGTTTGTCTTAATAATGTGCTTAACGGTTATGATACCTCATTGTCCGGTTCTATATGGGGACTGGAGTAGTTACATTACATAGAAACATGTTTAATTTGATGCGAAAGACGTTTGTGGAAGTAGATTTGTGTGTATAATTTTGTAGGACAGTGTCTGACCTCATCTTGATCATTGCGGTAGCACCTGATGAAGATGGACATCCAAAAGACGCTGTTTTTACAGCCTGACCATAATAATTTACACTTTATGAAATTGCAGGCCCTAAAAACACAATATCCCAGTAATCATTTATCAATCATAGCATTCCATGATCCCACACTGATGGAGACTCTACAAATGTTTGCAGTAGATGTATGAAGTACACACAAGATGTGGAATCAGTGTTGTAAAAATACATAAAATACATTTATTATGTTGTCTACGTGCATAAGGAAGTGATTTAATGCTGGAGCATTAAATCTAGGCAGCCTGGCACCTAGAAAACATTGTCGAGAAAGGCATATTTGTTATATTGATTCGACAAAGTTCATTTGTTATATTGATTTAAGGTCATCAGCCGTTCGAAAAAAATTATTTTAATGCATGATGACATCATAAAGTATTTGCTGGAATCATTTTGATGCTGTTATCATGGGATGACTGAGGTCAAAATGCCAGTCAGAGACACTGCCAATAAAACAGGATGTTTATTAAGTGAGACGTACTTCATTACGTTGCTCCATATGGTAATAAAACCATACATGCACTTATTATGTACAGGTAAACTTTGAACACCCAATAAACATTGAGGAGCTACAAATGCTATCAGCATTTTTTAAACATGATTTTACACCCAGTATGTCTAATAAAAATCCTTTTCCAAAGTCATACTTTGTTCTCATTAACTCAAGCTAGGTGCACCTTTAAACAGACTGACCTTTGATTGCACTTCAGGACGCTTAAAACATTGTCCATCACGGTCCTATTAAAATAATGTATTTTGCGGTTTGAATCATATTAATTGATTTTTTTTTTTTTTTTTTGCGTAGGGTACAGATTGAGTTAAATTAATACATAGCCGTGGCATTCATTATTTAGACAAATAGCACAACGTTTGCCCTCCTGAATCAATTCTAATTGAATGTTTCTGTGGTTATATGGTGCAGCAGGTTCGCAGGCAAACCACAGGGTGTTCAGGCTCTGTGGAACATGGGTACTATATTATTTCTCACTATATTACTGATGGGAAAACCATTTCCACCAGTGGTGAGGACTGTGGGTAAACTCTACATGTATTCCAGTGGCATGTGGTACTGGGTGTCTCTGGCTTCCCTCACTCAAAGTGGATGGCCAATGGATGTTTTCATTTGACCTTTGCCAGCTGGACTGTATTATTATGTCAACATCCAATCAATGTCAAGAGATGCTGTTTAATGAACTCTCAAATCTGAGAACTCTCTTTTTCTTTCTGCACTTGATTTTTGCAAAGCCCCGCTTTAATGTGTTACTGACTACTCTCACCTTAGATACTGGTGTTGTCCAATTTTTTCTCTGGCGAGCTTTTTCTTTTTCAAAGATGATCTGTGTTATTGAATGGCTTTGAATGAAAGTTTACATTAAATATATAAAAGTTGGCTGAACATTGTTTGAGAGGATGCGAGTTTACAAATCTTTAAAAAAAATGTTGCGCAGTGCATGCTGTAGATTAACCCCTCTTTCCACATATAATATCTACAGTACGTATAAGTTACTAACTTAAAGGGGTCCTTGATTATGATTTCACTTTTTTTACTTTAGGAAGTGTGTAATGTTGCTGTTTGAGCATAAACAACATCTGCAAAGTTACAATGCTCAAAGTTCAATGCAAAGGGAGATATTTTCTTTTTACAGAAATCGATTTTTAAGGACTACAACAAACGACTGTTGGGGACTACAACAAGCTTCTTCCCGGGTTGGTGACATCATGAACCTTAAAGTTCAGTAGCCCTGATTTGAGCACAACAAGTAGTAGTAGGTCAACTAGATGTAACGCTACCACTGGATCAAGCAACTAAGCGATAAACATACATTTGAAGAGTGCCAAATGTTGTGCAGTGCCAGGTTGTAGAAAAACACAGTAGCTGCATTGGATTTGCAGAGAGCCTGAAATAAAAAAACTATGCTGCGCCTTCTATATTGGATCTGACAGGAACGGTGCAACACACTAATGCAAGTAAAACGTTTTTACTCTGTCACTATTGCTTTGTTACAGATCGTTTGATATGTATGGATTATGTCTAACCAAAATCACCAGTGAGTGATTTCTGATATGTAATGGTTCATGTAGGCCTACAGTCAGATGTTTTTGTCTCATAATCGTTTATTGTCAGTAAATAAAACCATGACTAAACGGTCAACTTCACATTGTTTCTCTTAGTAGGATGAAAATATTCTGTTATTTCAACTGTGATTAAATTATACATAGAAAACGATCAAAGATTGTTTTGTTTTTTTAACAATCGCTGGAACTGTCAACCAAACAGCGTGAGTGTTCTGGACTTTAGCCAAAACTTGCGGATCTCTTATTTACATTGTTTTTGCACTGTTAGTTATGATGAAAGCATTCGTAAGTGTGCAGAAATCGAGTTACAATGACGAGATCGCTGCATTCAAGGCATTAGAGGTCAGGTCATTCAATGTAGGCTACTTTTTCTTCTAAACGCTTTGTACTCGTGTGTAGTGGGTTGAACCCAGTGTGACCAGTAAGATAAATATCCCCTTTTGGAGCTCTTGTGTGGTTTAGAGGTTTGTTTTAGACAAAAAAACACACAATGACTGAGTTCACCCATCATAAGTAGCTGGTATTTAAGTATAGGCAGACATGCACACACAAAAATACATAACAAATCACTATATTGCCCTGCCAGTATTGTGGTCATCTGCACACAGGGTTATGTTCAGGCAATATTTTGTAGGCATTATATTACACTGTCTTTCTGACTATTACTACCATTGCTGTAGTTTAGTTCTTTTGACTATGTTTATCTTGACCCTATCAACATCTGTTGCATGCTTTCATATACAGCATCTAAAATAATCTAAAACATAAAAAACCTAAATATATCATTGACACCACTCAAAGAGCACACCCTCATTTAAATGTTTGATAATTAGTGACAAACCAGCTACTCATTACAGGCACTCCAAATTAATGGGGTACAATCAGTAGGTTTTCCACATGGAGTACAATAAAAACAACATTTACACCACAGAGACTATGAGTCCAAATGTATTAAAATTAACTAAACCAATCACACCCTTTTGCATGATGGGAAATCACATTTAAAGGATTCTATTTTAACTTCTTTCTGTGGCAAACCATGCCTGTGGTATGCTTGATCCAGCAAATATCACAGTAAATCGGAGAATATTAAACGTAAAGCCACAGCAAATGTGTAGAAAATAGCTTTGCTTCTCAAAAGTGAATGCTAGTTGCTCCACACAAGACCTTCATTATCGTCAATTGGTCCATTTTTATGTAGTTAAAGTCCATTTTATGTCCATAGGTGAATCAAGAAAAATCAGTCTTACTTTATACAAAAGGCACTTTTCCCAAAGGGAAAAAATGTCTCCTGGGAATTTGAGCCCTAATTCTCGTCTGCTGTGTACATCCTCGTGCAGTTGTTTTTGCAAGTGCACGTACCATTGCTAATTGAATGAGCTTTAAACTAGTATCAGGAGTCACCTAAGCAAGAGGACATGGGAACAATTAAGAAACCATATAAAGACACGACCATCACCTTCCGTTAGAAACGGCCCCTACAGTCCCGGCGGCGGGGGTGTCCGTGCTGATTGCCGGAGCGGTTTAATTAAGAGCCCTGTAAATGTGGCGCTCCCACACCATTGAGTCACGTGGTGGAATGTGTGATGGGAACAGATGCTGAATTAATGACAACCTGGTGACACCCAACCGCATCCTACGCCTTCTCGTACTGTCTGTGGGCCAGACCCCCCACATCTTTAAGTCTCTCTGTGTGTGCAAGTCGGTTCTTCTATCTGCTGATGGTTTATAATGGTGGGGGGGGGATGGCGACTGGGATGACAGGGTGAATGCACATTGATGGTTAATACAGAAACAATCCTGTCCCCTGTATCTAAGCAGAAAACATTTTTGGAACTTTGGTTTACCATAAGACAATACAAAGCAGAGGGATGGATCTCTCTCTGAGTAGTCGAGGTAAACTAAACTGTTTGAGGTTCTATTATATTGCTATTCTCTCTTTGCCCAGGTTAATGCGGACAGCTCAGATGCGCAGACACGGTTAGGAGCGGTTCATGATGCCACAGCTTGCAAACAGATGTGCTACCCTGTGCCCTGATGCCCTGTGCCAGAGGTTCACAGTTCTGCCACCAAAATGGCACATTCAAGCTGTTGTGTTTATATCCTTCAGCTCTGGCTGTTAATTTGGGCACAATTTATGTGATTGTTTCATATTTTAAAGATAAGCTCTCTGTTTGAGTCTTTCGGTAAATAAGGTAGTAAAATCTCATATAACAGCACTGGCTCAACCAATAGTGTGATTTTTGGGCGGGATTACCTATTTGGCGAACAAACTTTACTCATCACTTTATATTTTGAAATGGCTTCTTGAATTGCTTATTCTTTGTTGCAGTGACCTTTTGTATCCAATACACACAAATGAGTTTGGCTATTTGACCTTAAACACATTGTGAGATACTATCATGTGGCAATAATAATATGTTTTATGATGGGCATAAAACTATTAAAACAATGTATGGGCACACTAAAGCAAGACTGCTTAGAGTAATTTACACAGTCACAGAACAATGATACTTTTTGATATACAGTAGATAATAACTGATACAGTTAAAGCTGATGGCTTAACCAATGGCATGTTCATGTAGTGTTTGGTAAAGGTGAGAATCTTTTAAGTTCCATTTGATGAAAATAAATTACAAACAGATGTGTAAGCGTAAAAATACCAAAGAAAAACAAATATTTTATTCATGTTTTAATTTTTTATTATTATTTATTTATATTTAAAAAATGTGTTTGATATTTAATTTGGAGTTCTGGTAAAGAATAAAGCAAGTAAATTTACTGTTGAATCTGTATCTGATAATCTGTAACTGGACAATGAAAAACTGGAACAAATGTTTTTGTGCTCCCCATAATAATTCATTGTTTGCCCTCTGGTTTTCTGTTACTTAGTCAGAAAAAAAAAAGACTGTAGCCTAATCCTCACAGCAAGAAATGGAGTGTAGTCTGACAAATATTCATTGATATACATTTGTCTTTTTTTTATCCTCAGTGTAATGCTGCATGTTTATTCTAGTGAAAATCATGGGCTGTTTCAAACTTTGATTCTTGTTCTGAGTGACTGAAGGCTTCCTGATTGATGAGACACAGACAAACAAACAGATGGCAAGAAAGAGGCGCATACGTATCCTCTCTCAAAGGCCCATGGGTAGATTGAAGTAGCCACTCATTGATACCGAGAGAGCCTTCGACACATTGGTTTTTATCTAATCTTAAGAGATCAGTGCTGTTGAGTCTCATTTGGCAACCACTTTTTAATGGAATAGCCTTTATTTGTGGCTGTCAGGCCAGCTACGAGGGACAGACTTGACGTTTGGCAGCTTGTCGCCTTGCTTGGCCCTGATCAGTCTCTCAGGGTCTGCTAGCAGAGTGCAAAATCATGTCGCCTAACACAGTGCTGTTTACTGCCCGGCCCACCAGCAGCCCTGCTAACATGCCGAACATCTAATAAATAATACAGAGCAACAGACGGGTGGAGGAGGCCACCAGTGTTTGTGTGTAAATAAAGAAGTAGGAATGGGTTTGGAAGAGCAGTCTATTTATTTGTGATGATTCAAAATGCAACACTAATGGTGTTCACGTGCAGGCTGTCATTTTGAATTCATGAATAAATAAGCAAGTAAGTTTTTTGGTCAGTGAGTAAGATTCTGCTCTACTGGAAATTAGGACCATCTTTTAACACCGAGATTCACTCGGTGGACTTGGAAAGATCTTTACTTTGTTAAGCCTATAAAATGAAGAAAAGTAGCTCATTATTTGTAAAGTAATGTGACTCTTAAAAAAGTATGCTCTATATAGTATGAATATAGGTAGTATGAATGAAAATTTAATTCAGACGTGAACTACCAGCGTTAGTTGCGTTGCTTTACGTTCATTAATAAATCCTCTCTTGTGGCCTCATGGGATAGTAAAATGTCCATCGAATGTGCGCTTCAGAATCTCGGCAGAAAAAGTCATCCGGGGACTTTTTGCCTACTGTTTTTCAAATACGTATTCAGACATACTAGTCTTTGGCATACTGTTTTTCATATACTATATAGTAGGGAAGTATGCGATTTCGTATTCAGCCTTTGTTTCCGGTGTTTCCTTTTTGTTTCCATGGTTTCTAGTATGTTCTCATTTGTTGTCATGACAATTGAATTGATTTGGTGCACCTGCTCCTTGTTTAGCTCTTGTATTGCTCTCATAGCCCTTAGTTGTAGTTTAATCTCGTCTATGTTACGTTTTTTGCGTTTCTCCTGTTCTCTTGTGTTTGTTATTAGTTGTTAATAATTTTAAGGAAATGTTGTAGGTTTTATACATTTTTGTTATTTTTATTTATTCCTTAATTTTTATATTGATCATAATGCTGATGAGTAGGCCTGTAATATGAGTTCATATGAATAAATATCTGGTTTATGTCGATAAAGGGTACTTGAGTCTTACTGATGAAGCTGTGTTACTTGAAAAGGTGTAATCATTTATATGAGATGATGAAACCTAGAAATCACATGACTTGGTCCAACTCCTAAACCTAACCATGATTGTGATTTGAAAAAGAAGAAAAAAAAAACAGACATGAACTGTTATAAGAGCGTTTTGGGAAACACTGCAGTATGCTATTTTAAATAATTGAATTAAAACAATTTATTACAAGAATGTTTTTCATTATTATTATTTAATACATTTAAATGAATGAATTGACTCAATAAATTGAATTAATTTTCTTTCTTTTTTTTCCACTGTTGTTAAGAGGACCTAAAGCATGCTTGTCATTGACTGAGTGTCATATGAAGCACATTAATGCACCAGTGATCCAATATCCAGCGCCTGTACAGAACTAAAATACATACAGCATTGCCTTTCATGCTCAAACCAAATCAGCGTACATTTTTAAAACGGTTTCTTGCATTTTAAACACATGGCAAATAAAAAATTACCACATGTCGTAAAAAAGAGAAATATAGATTCCCCATGGAGAGAGGCAAGAGTTAACTAAATCAAGCCATTAGGGACTGAGTGGGGAAAAGCGAATGAAAAACTAGCTACGGTCTCTTTTATTGTTGGGTTTAATTAAATTTTCAGCTCTAATTACAATTAAGCCACTTAGTATGTATAATAATGTTTGCATCACAGAGCAGCACAGATGCAGTCCATCAGCGCAATTAAATATTAAACCAGTGGAGGCTGTACTAATAGTGGCGCAGCAAGAAGCCGTCCTGTCTGCGCGCCAACCAATGCAACCGGGACTCCCCGTACGGTCGTTCTGAGACCCGCAGAGCATCATCGCCATTCCCTGCCGCTGAGCTGTTTAGTTGTGCCTTGGTATTTTTTGCCCTTTTTTAGTTAGAAATGCTTTTACATCAAATGCTTCTCGAGGTGAATATAGGTCACTATGAGGATCATCCGGTGGAAAAAGCATTACTAACTGGGAAAAAAAGGCAGGAAAAATACAGACACATGGGTAAACAGCCCTGGAGAGTTTGCGAGAGTGTTTCTGAGCTGTGAATCGGTGGTCTAATGTAAAATTAGTGTTGTGTTGCCAAATTATTCATAAGCCAGGAATGAGTGCATTTTAAGCCCAAATGATAAATTTCTTCACTCATCCCTCTCTGCTTCTTTGCGTGTGTGTGCTAATGTCCTGTCCTCTCTTTCCGACGATAAAGCTTCACTCATCAAGGTGTTTTGCATTATTTAGGACACGGTGACCGCCAACAACACTAAACAAGGGTTTATTTGTTTCTGCTTTGTCAAGCGCTTTGACAGCACGTATGTTTCCTCTCAAGCATTTAGCAATAAAGAGAAAACTTAGATGATTTTGGTTTGGGTCACACCGGCGCTCTTTACAATGAAGGATATTCTGCCATGACCCAAGTTGTAGTCGAGATACCTTTCATCTTCCATATTTATTTTAATTTCAGCTGCAACCATTCAAAATGAGCAGCAGCAGCTGATCAAACAGTGTTGTTGTGATACAAATCAGTTGTTTTAGCTCAGTTCGGAGCCATTCACGCTGTCCTTCTGTTGGAGTCAGTGCATCCCTTGGCAAGCTGCAGTCCTCCATTATGGGCAGAGAGGAATGTGTAAGGGTGCAGGATCTTTGAACTGTAAAGTCAGGCTTTTGGCTCGGCCGCCATCAAGGCATGCCTGGATAAATTTAGCAGCCATAGAATAAACCTAAATAGAAGGCTCCTCTTGGGGTAATAATTGGGTGTTGCTGCCCTACATTGCAAACACTGTCGATTCCAGTGAAATATTTCTGCACTGAGGCACACAAACAAAGCATAAACACAAAATACATGAGAGAGGAAAAAAACAGACACGATCACAGAGTAGAGCGTTGGGTGTGTGTGTGTGTGTGTGTGTGTGTGTGTGTGTGTGTGTGTGTGTGTGTGTGTGTATGAGAGAGAAAGAGAGAGAGGTATTATAGTTTTGAGGATTTTGAATTTCAATTTGACTTTAGTTTTAGTTTGTTTTAATAGTTTCGGTAGTTTTAGTTTTCAACCCTACAATTACATTACTATTTATTCCATTTGCCCATGATGACACATTCTACACTAGGCCTGGCTCCACGGGGCCTGGCCCACCTAATCATGAACTTGGCCCACCCTGGAAACCACCAAACCTCCCACGACCTCAACTATCTGGCCCGTCTTATGTTATAGAGGTCTAATCGAACAGGATACACTGAAAATCAGAAGTCAGAAATAAATTCGTGTGAAGGCTATTTTCCCCCATAATTCCTTCAATGCAGAAAAACGGAATAAGAAAGAAAGAAATTAATTTTTTACCCAGAAAGGTTACATTCATTTAATCAAAAGTGGTTAAAGACATTTATGTTACAAAATATTTCTATTTCAAATATAGAAATGCTGTTCTTTTAAAATTTATCTTTAAAACAAACAAACAAAAACTACAGTTTAAACAAAAATATTAGGCTGCACAACTGATTTCAACATTGATAACGAAAAAGAAATTATTTCTGACACTGAAAACTGGAGTAATGGCTGCTTTACCTGCCATCACATGAATAAATTACATTTTTAAAATATATTAAAATAGAAAACACTGACTTTGTTTGTAATAATATTTCACAAAATTACTGCTATATTTTTTATCATATAAATGCAGCCTTGCTGAGGATGAGAGACTTCTTTCAAAAACATTAAAAAATCTTGCTGACCCTAATCGTTTGAACAGTAGTGTATGATATGAAAAACATAATGTTGCCATCAAAAATATGTGACGTTTAGGTTAAAGAGTAAATCTAGAGGTAACTATACGCACAAACTCACACCCTTTCAGGCACGTGCACAGGTAGGGCTCAACCTGTGCAGAGCACATGCTCTTTTTGCCCATACACTCTGAATTTTTTATTATAAATCAATGCTATTGGTCACACTTTATGTCTGTCTGGCTGTTTTACAAATGTTAGCCACTGAACGTTCTTAAAAAGAGCTTGTGCAAATCTTGTTCGATCCTCAAACTGTCAAACCTGATAACTCCGCCCCTGTATCGTCGTGAAGGAATTAACTGAAGCTCCGCAGCAGCCGCGCACAGCAGACACCCGAAGTTTGGCAAGGGCCAAGGGTCAACAAAGATCTTGTTGTTTGAATAAGTACTAAACACTATGTCTATAAAGGCTAATTTTTTATTTATTTGATGTCTGACTGAGACACGCGGGACCTGAGAGAGAAGTCTAGCATTTGCATCTAAGTTATCATAGCCAATACATAGCCTACACTTAAATAGCCTGTGCATACAGTAGCCTAGCATTTAATATTTTATAAAATGAGATTTTGGCCAAATGTATTTAGCTACAACAGGAAAAACTGAGCGCCCATATGGCTACAACAAACTTTGTAACCTGTTGATGAAAGTAATGTGGCGCCGCGGGCGCCGTTTTAATAACGGACATTTAATGACGGACATGTGTGCACATTTGCACACATTCGCTGGTCAAAAACCCCGTAACTGCATTTGAGTTTGACTTTTGTAAAATGTTAACAATATATTGATAAGTAATACAACAACATATCACTTGTTTTTTTTTACCATCGGAAAATGATAATCATAAGTAGGCTACAGGTCCGCCCCCGCACTTTCGTAGACTACTGGAACTTACTCCAAGCGACTGACTGAGTGATCCTCGTCACCTAGGTAACATATTTCTAAGAAATTTCTTCTTTGATTTATGATGGTACTAATCACGTTATGGCAATAATATTAAATTATGTTTAATTCAAGGGTGTTAATATGCACGTATTCGCAAGCTCATTTTTGATAGCCTAGTACTCTCTGCTCGTCTTCACATGTATAGTAAAACATGTTTTTCTTAGGGCTTTAGCGCTTTAGATTATCTATATTATTATTATTATTATGGTTGTCTTATTAATAGTAAATAAATCTAAAGCTTTTGAGACTATTATTTTGTGTTATTGAATTTGTCATGAAGATGTGACCAAAAAAAAAAGTTTCAACACATGCCCCTCAAAAGGCCCTGCACCCTTTACAACACAAAACATCTATACCTTTTGACAAACAGTGTGTGATGCACAAACATATTCAGAGAGCCCTATATCCCATGAAAACACACCAGAACGTCAGACCCAGTGGTGAATGTCTCACAGTAAATAATGATATTCCCTTGTTTTTTCATGATTCGAATTTGATTGTCCTAAAATGTCTTGTATATATTTAGATATCGTCACCTTCCTAAAATAATTGCCTAAGTAATTTTTTCAGGTTTCTCAGAAAACACAAAAAACGGAACCTAACTTCAGAGGCCGAATAGATGTGTGTTCTTCTTGATGCAACTGCCATCTTGAAAAGCTTGTAAAATTGCCTAAGTCTACCTTAGGCAAAATAAAACGGCCTAAGTCACACTTTTGACATAGGCCATTATACTACAGGGGTAGAATTGCATGATCTGTTCAACTAAGGATGTGGGCAATTTTAACAGAGGTGGCCAGCATCATGAGTAGATGACTTATGCAAAAAAATCTTTTTTGTCAAAAAATGACTTAGGCAATTATTTTAGGAAGGTGACGATATGAGGTTTAGGTTGCATTTATTCAGCAATCAGTATTTTTTTTATCAGTTTGAGGTGTGATAAGCTGCTGTTTATTGATCGCTTCAAAAACGTTATCTGTCTTGCAATCTCTCTCTCTCTCTCTCTCTCTCTCTCTCTCTCTCTCTCTCTCTCTCTGTGTGTGTGTGTGGGCGTGGGTTAGATGGAGATGTTTATGATGAGGGATTATCCAGAAGTCCAAAGGGCACCATGACTGCTGTCTTTAAGTTTCATCTCCACTGGTTCATGACCCTGCAAAGCCAAAGGGGTCATTAGAAAACACTCAATAGTTGTTTAGGTCTGGTTCTATTCCTGGTTCTATTACCTACATGATTATCAGAAATATTATTATGTTTTCTAGTAGCATGACATATTATCTGATAATTTATTTTAATGGCTTTTTAAAGATAATTTACAGTCATTGAGACAGGGTCTTATAAACTCACTCAGAGTGACGCAGGTAATCTGCAAAGGTAAATGTGCGTGTGGTGATCTTTAGCTGAAATGATCATAAACAATGTAATTGGCATATGCATAAAATATTTTACAATATAAACAATCATAAAGAAAGAGAAGCAAATACAGAAAGTCCCCCTCATTCAGTATAAATATTTGGCAACTAAAGCAAAAGTGTCAATCATGAAACAACTAACATGTATGGCAAGAAACTGCGCAGAAGTTCTCATGAATTTAAAGGTGCCCTAGAATGTGAAATTGAATTTATCGGAACTGCGCAGCCGAAGCATGGCAGTTGCTCAGTGTTTGGATGTACAAATGAACACAAAAGTATATTTTAGTTCCTTCATCCGAGCCTCTGAAGAAAAAATGGGTTAATTTTATTTTCTCTGGGAATTTCCAAACATTTCACCGACGAGCTGTTTCCTCAACTTGGGCCAATACAGAGCTGGCCTTGATGAACGTCTGAAAATATATCGATCGAGCTACCAAGCCACACTTTCTGATGTGTAGCCTAATTGTGCAAGTTCAGACAGGTAATCTTTCTCTCAAAATCGTTCAATACTGCCAGCCAGTGACTAAAATATCAACTTCACATCGTTTATTTTAGTAGGATGAAAAAAACCTTATTTAAATTGTGAATAAATTATATACAGAAAGCGATCAAAAGAACAATCTTTCCACAGCGCGAGTTTATCTGGACACTTGCCAAACTCGTTATGAATTCAATGACGCATGTTACACTGCACAACTAAGCTCTTACTGTATTTACATCATCGTGTTTGCATTGGTGAAAGCATTAGAGAAAGTGCAGAAACTGCGTTGCAATGATAAGATCTTTATTCTCGCGATCAACACACTGTCATCTGTTTGCTCAATGCTCATCACGGCAACATTTTATGTGATGGGAATAGATCTAAATACTTTTAAAACATCTCACGATTCGTAAATCTCGATAGCTGTAATAGTAAAAACGTATAATATCTGTAGTAAAAGTATTCAAGAGAGTTTCACATGTAATACGTAGCTATTTCATATGCAAGCATGTCAGCCAATCACAGCAGAGGCCGGTTACACACAGCAGACACGCCCTTTCAAACAGAGCGTTTGGGCTCAGGGCTAAAATCAGACTAGGAAAAATGCCTTTTATTTCTAAATTATGACTATTTTTTATCTAAAAAACATACTAACATTATAAGGGCAACCCAGAAAACATTATACAATAAAAAATAAAAACCATTCTAGGGCACCTTTAAGTAGGGTTCTTCTGCAGTTCTGTTAAGAGCCTCTGGAGGGAACACACACACACACGCACAAAATGCAATGATCTTGGCAGTGGTTGGCATGTTAATGTGTACTAATGCACATAATGGCTGTTTTAAACTTGGTGGTAGATTAATATAATAAGGCCTACTGGATGAAAATTGTTATAAATAAATTTGCTGAAATAATATTTTCTTTTGTAAACATTACAATGTAAGCATTTTACGTCGAAGACCAGTTATGTAACTCAGATGGTTCGCATGGATCTACAGACACTATATTCATATAAGGTCAGTAAAGGTTTATACTCTTTCAAAAGCATATGCTTTTAAAATCCAATGTATTTTATAGATAAATATAGAAAGTAAATAATTCTCATTATTTTATGTGCACATATTGTTAATCAATGCAAAACACACAGCCTCTGTTCATGAAGCACAGTCATGTAATATATTTACATAAACACACAGAAAGAAGCAAGCAAGAAAAACAAATTTATTGAAAATACATTTATAATAAACCCCAACAAATGACAAACAATATACAGTGAAATAAACAGTTGTTTCTCATCCACACTTTATATTAACAGAATGTGTATCTTCATGCGATGGACAGTCATTTCTGCTGGCCTAGCGACAGCTGTTACATTCAGACTGACAAGAATTAATGCAGATTGTTTTAATGAAATGTGAATTTATTGAAATGCTGTTTAAAATGATCCATGATTTGAAAGAATATGATCTTAAAACGGCTACTGTGAGTCTGCTGTGCATTGTGAATTAAGTTAATACCAATGTTACATTTATTGAGCATTACAATTATCCCTGCTCTTGGCAAGATGGTAGTAGATTGAGAGGTAGTTAATGAATGTTGGAACTTCAGATTATAGTCACTGTGGCGGTGGTTCTGTACAGACTGCTTGTTAGTGGCCATCATGTCATGTCATCATCTTCAACCTTCAAGGTCACAACGTCTCTGTTCTCACCATCAATGGCCACATTTTCCCCCTGATGTTTCCTTCCCTCTCCCTCTCTCCCTCTCTCCCTCTCTCTCTCTCTCTCTCTCTCTCTCTCTCTCTCTCTCTCTCTTCCTAGTCTCCACCTTGCTTTCTTTCCTCTCACCCTCATTGTGCTGTATCATAATTTGCCTAACTGAAAGCAGGTGGGAAAATTATTTGACGTTGAATGGTCCAGATGTGCTGCTCCCAAGATGTTGTCAGATTTGAAATCATTTTCTCAGCACTATTGAAACTTCACCAACCGACATGGCTCCGTTCCATATGCTGTCTTTCTCTCTTTCGTTCTGTTTCACACACATCTCATCAGCTGCATGGCCCAACAGTGATTACGGGGCAGCTGTGAGTGGAGAGGACGATGTGAAGCAGTTTACACACACACACACACACACACACACAATTGCTATTAATGTCCAAGACTCGAGGGGCTCCTTTATTTATTTATCTCCCACAATGCCGTTGTTTGGACGTGAAGCGCGACTGATTGTGTGCTGTTGTGTGCAGCAGGAGGCAGCAAACCGTGAGGGACACACCTGTTAGTGAACAACTCTCATCAAGAGCTGCTTCACTTCTATTCCTCCATCCACCTATCTATCTATCTATTTATCTATCTGTCCATATATCTGTCTGTCATTCTACTTATCTATCCATTTATCCACCTTTCATTCTATCTATCCATCTTTCTATCTGTATGTATCTAGCTTGTCCATCCGTCCTTCTGTTTATCCTATCGTTCTATCTATCTGTCATTCTGTCTGTCTGTCTGTCTATACTGTGCAATTTTAATGAGTTTTAAGGCACTCTGTGGTAAAATATTTAGCTTGTTGCTTTGATAAGGCATTCTACTGTAAAAAAAAACAACAACAAAAAAACATCTAAAGTAGTCTCCCATTCTTTACTTAGTATGTCTAGGCCTGATAGTCAGAGAAATGTCACAACTGTTTTTGATTTGAATTCTGATCTTTAGTCTGTGGATAGTCTCAGACAATGAGCTGTTCTGAGTTGGGTTTTATGGTTTTATGACAGACAGTAATATCAACCATACGCCACTTTTAGACAAAGAATGGGACGTGATCTCATAGTCGGCCTCTCTCATCCACTAATGACAAGGGCAGCGCTCCCTAATCCCTCTATCTTTCTCTTTCTTTTCTCACTCCTTGTCTACTCTCATGTCTAACCTCTTCGATTCCCCCCTGCACTGCGGACCAGATGGCAGTGTTGGCCAGGAGTCTCCGGAGGCTTCCAGTAACATATTGGCTTATAATTAATGAAATTAGCGCTGTTATCTGTTGTGAAGATCCCAGCTCTGGAATTAGACACTCTGCAGAAAGAGAGAGGGAGAAAAGGCAGGAGAAGGGTTGGTGGTTGAGAATGTGGGATACCAAAATGAACAGAATGCCACTAATGAGGAAAAGGAATAGAGGAAAAGTGGAGCTGACAGAACAAATGAGTCTCCATCATGGCAAGAAGGACAAAAATAAGGCAACAGGGACGAGCCGGAGGACAAAGCCATCTTTAGCGGTGGAGAAATTAGAAATTTTAGAATTTAGATCACTCAAAACGTGTATGCTAACTCAACGGTCAGAAAATCATCCAGCGTATCACAGCTTTTCGATATTTTTTCTGCTCCAAAAATTCCCCTGTAATTTATTTTGTACATTCCAGAGACCCCATTGGCCATTAATTTTTGGAACAGCTTAAATATGTTTATGGACTTTGAATAGCTCCAAAAAGATTATATATATTTTTTAGTATTTGTCAGTATCGATAATAGTAATGCATACTGGTTGGTTATTCAGGAGTTGATCTTTAATAGAAAACGTGTAGTGTAAATCTTTTAGAGGTCAAATAAAACATTTCTTGTATTTTTTTTTAATCTTCTATAAGTTGCATATAGAATTATATATCATATATATCATATTATCACATCATATCATGGCATGTGACGATATCATATTTTAATATAACAATAGCTTTTATCACACTATTGAATTGTTACCAAATAGTGTTGTCCTCCTTAATACCTTTTTTAAATAACAGAAAGAACGTTTAAGTACAATAAAACAATAAACAAAAATCTATAAAGTAAACCGATTTTCAAACAGATTAAATGGCAAAACGAAGTAGAGCACAATATTATTATATTATATTAAATTGATATATATCATATAACACATGCTAATAAATGCAGTTTCAAAACAAAACTACTGTTTTACCAGTCTTTGTTAATGTTAAAAATCTAAAACAATTTTTTTCACAAAAAGTTACATTGAAAAAATATTTATAATTTTTTTATTATTGTTGTTGTTTAAAAACATTTAAAAAAAACATTGCAGTTATATATATATATATATATATATATATATATATATATATATATATATATATATATATATATATATAGTTATAAATATATTATTGTTTTATACAAATATATATATAAAATATATAAAAATGTACCTATATTAATTAAAGCTGTAAAAGTAGTCTATTCTTCATTGTTAGTGTATGATACATAATGCAATAACTTATGTCAACAAATTGAACCTTATTGTAAAAGGTTACTTTAAATTCAGTCTGCATGTGTACATCAATTAGTCTATTTGTCAAAAAAGCAGATTTACATGAATACAGGGACCACCAAACCATTAAGGACAGGCTGCATTTTTCACATAATCTATTAGTCCTGGTTTGGGTGGACAGTGTTTGGTCCTGGAGGAGTTGCGGTAATGACAGGGAACAGCATACGCTCGGCACTGAATGAGACACGGCCGCGTCTGCAGACACGTCGGCCCACAGGCAGCCCTCCAACAGTCAACCTCAACTGCTCCTTAGGGTCACTTTAGCCATAGTGCGTGGTTCCTGTTCCGCCCTGTGCCGATCACTGTTCACACATACGCAAACAGACACACACACACATGCCAATGAAGCATTGTTCTGGTTCATAGGCACATAAACGGACAGTTGGTGTCTTTTAAGGAGAATGTAATTAGTATATTCACAGAGAGGAACAAACATCACGGGAACAATTGCCACATGTATTGCGCGCGCGCGCACACACACATAATAGAGGTTTGTTTAGACAGGGTGGGTAAATTGTTTCTGTTTAGAGGATATTTATCATGCACGGCATGGCCCTGTGGTCCAGTGGCTTCTGTAATGGGTCTGATTAATGGAGCCTTATTAACAAAAGGTGGTTTGTTCAGACCCCGCAGGCGCCATGTAATACTGCCACTCAACACTGCTGTAATGGGCTGTTTGAGGAACACTGTGATTAAACACCATTACATGCTTACTAAACTCTCTAACTACACTCAACAGAACTGGGTTAGAAAACAATGACGCTTCAAAACGAAGGATGGATGAACAGACCGATCAATGGAATGATGGACAGACAGCTGAAGTAAGTGAATGAATATGTAAATAGTATGTAGCCTACTAATTGGAACAGAGAGAGCTAATCAATAAATAACAATAGTTAATAACAATGAAAAATTATGCTTAAAATACATTCTGCTATAGCTAATCTAGTATTTATATTTGCGGTAGGAGGAGTCATTGATGCGTGTTGGCACAGTTCCAAACGCACTCCCTGGACAGACTCCTAATTACGGCCGCCCGAGCTGAGGCCGCCTGCGTGTGCTGCCACTAACCTCATTCCACAATATATCTAGTCCTCGCCGTTAACTAATCCAATCAGAGCTCATTTCAAACTTCACACTGGAGCACTAATAGAATAATGCCATCATATCAGCTCTGCACTGAAGGGGGAGGCACGTTCTGCGACCTCTCTCTCTCTCTCTCTCTCTCTCTCTCTCACACACACAAACACACACCCATACCCACACCCACCCACACACACACACACACACACACACACGCACGGATAAGCCGTATTTCTGGCCCTCCCCCTCCACATCCACTGGCACCACAGGGCTGGCAATAATAATTATTATGTAAATAAATACGGCAGCGGTAATCACATTCGTGCCACTGATCCAATTAGAGCGCTGATACTCGTGGGCTCTGTGCAGACCAGTGCCTGATAGGTAGAGTCTATATGTCTGTCTGGCCCCTAATGCTGGAGCCAAACTTCTGAGCTCACCTGCTCCATAAACATCCATCTACTTACTGAACACAAATATTCCCTTCCAAGGCTGTGTTTTCTTTTAATCAAAGGCAAACATAAAAATTAAGTGTAAAAAAAGATAATAAAGCATTTTAGGCTTATTTGTTAGTTTATTTTATTGTTTTTCTGATTAGGGTGTCACTTTATTATTATTATTATTATTATTATCAAACTACTGAGAAAATTCTAAGAATAAATGATTACCACCTAAAGGCCATGTCAAAGTATAGGCTTAAGTGGAAAAATAATTTATTCTTAAATCTGTCAAACAAGTACATTTTTATATAATATGGAAATTAGAAATAAAGGTTAGACTAAGATATACAATGATATATATTACAATAATTGAAATTATAGGCTATGAATTTAATAAAATTATAATAATAATAAGAAATGTTTATTGACCAACAAATCAGCATATTAGAATGATTTTGAAGGATCATGTGACCCTGAAGACTGGAGTAATGATGCTGAAAATTCAGCTTTGCCATCACAGGAATAAAATTAAATTTTAAAATATATTCAAATAGAAATCGGTTATTTTAAATAATATTGTAATAATATGTCACAGTATTACTGTGTTTACTGTATTTTTGATCAAATAAATGCAGCCTTAGGGAGCATAAAACTCATCTTTCAAAAACATCAAGCAATCTTACAGACCCCAAACTTTTGAATAGTAGTTTATATAGATTTTTTTATTAATACATATATATCTATATATATATTTAAATATATTAGTGTTAATATGTAATATAACAAGACTGTATATATTGTATGTATAATAGCCTATATCTGTGTATACCTGACAAAAAAAACAAAAAAAAACTTTAGAAAGATGTACAATGTAAGTTATAGCCTACATTAACTGTATAATTTGCGTTAATGTATAGTATGTGAGTTTGGCATTTGAATTTTAGACCTCTGCTTTATTGTGTTCGCTGTTGTTAAAAAAGATAGATATTTTTATTATAATAGTATTTGATCAGCATTCCTACAACATATCAATTTTGTTTTTTTATAAAGCACAGCATTGAAGGCACTTGCTTTTGCCATCACATCTGCTTATGATTTTTGCAATTTTTTGTTGTTTATAGTGACTCTGAATTGTGCCATTGCATTTGTTTCATGTATATGAGCAGACTGCTGTATTAAGTTACTCGCAGAAAGGCAAAGTGTAGCTGCAGAGGTGCTGTAAAAAATGCTGCAAGGAAGAATTTGCCGTTTTTTGTAAATACAGTTGAATACTGTAAATGACAATACCTTTCATGAACAAACTATTAATAGCAAGCGGTATAATACAGTATTTTATCATTTAGTCAGGTGTGCGCACGCTGTTGCTTAGCACGCTCGTAACTCATCTGAGGAAAATCACGACATCAAGTCCCGTCAACAGGCCTACAGTCAGATACGTTTAAAAATTGCAGATCTATTTTATTAAAGAGAGAAGAAAGAATACAAAGCATAATTAAAGAAGAAGATTTTTATATTTTATATCCAGGGGTCTTAATGGTAAACAAATCGGCTATGTTAGATAGCTTGTTCGTTAGCATTTATTTGCAATCAAATGTCTGAGGTATATGTGATCATCTCGATTTGTTGTCAAATGTACGTGAGAGACTCTCACTGGGCCTTATTTTACCATTTGACGTGTGATTTATAGAAATGTGCACTATGTAGCTCACAGTTACTCAACTGGCTGTTTCTGTTTTAAAGTCATTTATTATTCTGTAAGAGAGAGTACCTTCTGTATTGAGTTGGACTAGTACAATTATTTTGCTGTTAAGGTCTGTAGGCTTCAGTATAAAAATGATAACTTGTAACATATGTGCTAAGACCTGTAACAACACATTTTGCATATGTCAGGCACATGCAAACTCGTAGTTTTCATAGTTTCATGCAAACTCAGTTTTTTTTTTTACTGTTGTAAGTTTTGTTTAGTGTTATTTTTATGACTGTATGCACAATTTGATTCTTAAACAGTAAACCATTGTCCATGTTGTACAGATGTCTGCCACTGCAGCAGATCAGATTGAGCCCAGCCTGCAGTCCACAACTGATACTGCTGGGTAAGTGTCAGATAAGCAAGGCATGGAGTATAGAACATATAAAACAGTATTGAACAAACCGTCTAATTAATATATTTCTTTAGAGATCTTTCTTTTTCATTAACTGTATTTGTTATATTTATCAGTATTGAAAGCCACATCTGTGAAGGCATCAAGCAAAGCTTCATCACAGGGTTTGCCATCTTGCCACTATGTGTTCAACTTACAATACAAGAGGGAGCTACAAGGACATTGAATTTTGTTCAAAGGTAAATCCAAATTTTGTATAAAGGTTAATCTGCTAGTCATTAAAAACCATTACTCTTCCCAGCTCTTTTCAGGAATTGTCATTTTCTATAAGCTGTGCCATTTCATTTAAGGAATAGTTCACCCCAAAATGAAAATTCTGTCATTAATTACTCGCTCTCATGTCATTCAAAACCCGTCAGACTTTCATTCATCTTCGGAACATAAATGAAGATTTTTTTTATGAAATCTGAGAGCTTTCTGTACTCTACATTGACAGCTATGCAACTTCCAATTTGACGCTTCCAAAAGTTCACAAAGTGATCATAAAACTAATCCATATGAATAAAAGGCTGAATTCAATGTTCATCATAAAAAGCGACCGAGTCTCTTTAGAAAATTTTGACTAAACCACTCAATTCACATGGATTAGTTTTACGATCTCCTACTTTTTGAAGCGCCAAAGTGTAGCTGTCATCTGTCAATGGAAGGTCAGAAATCTCTCCGATTTCACCAAAAATATCTTTTTTGTTCCGAAGATGAACAAACGTCTTACGGGTTTGGTAGAAAATACAGTCTGCATGGTTCTGTCACTGGCAGATCTGTTCTTGCTATTAAAATTAAACTATCTTTGCACCAGCCATGTGTAGAGCGCTATGCTACCGCATGACCATTCTGAACAATCCAATCAACTAACATAGTTAATTGCTTTAAAGGTTGTATCAGTGATTTCAGGCCCAAAAAAGGCCGAAACATAAATGATCATATTCATCTAATCTTTCCTAACCATCCGCTAGCTGCCCGCCCCATAAGCATGGCGTCCAAAAACCGCGTCTCTGTATGCAGCCTAGGCTCTGAGATCTGCACACAAAAACAAATGGGACAACCACCACTCAAAACCAAAATAACCAGTGTTTCAACCAATCACCGTCAGGGGCGGGTGTTGTGAGGTTTTGAGCTCGTGCACGGCTGAACACGAAGTCGGAGCAACACCCGCCCCTGTCTCAGAGCCTAGGCTGCATACAGAGACGCGGTTTTTTGACGCCATGTTTATGGGGCGGGCAGCTAGCGGATCATTTGGAAAGATTGGATGAATGTGATGATTTATGTTTCCGCCTTTTTTGGGCCTGAAATCACTAATACAACCTTTAAGGCACTTGTGTGTTTGGGAGAAATAAAGAGAAAGAGGTGAGGGAGGTAAAGACAGAGAATTGTATTTCACATTCAAAATACTGTTGTAACAGACATTTTAATCTTCAAGTTTACAGGCCATAGTCCTAAATATCTGTCTGCTTAACACTACTGACAAAGAAATATTTTGCCATCTACATTACTCAAAGACACTAACGTCTCCTAATGTCTCAAATCGAAGTTGAAGTTAAAGATGAAGATGACTCAGATAATTGCATAATGCAACAACTTATATGAGGAATTTCATGTTTTTTTTTCTGTCTTAAGTGCAATTAATCTTACCTCAACTAATATCTTATATTTATAATATCTTATATTCTCTATTATTGGATTTTAGGCTCATCAGTGTAAACTCTTGAGATGTGGGAGAAAGGCTAGCCAGGTGAATGTTGTGTCCAAATCACAGGGAAGCTTGTGCAGAAAAGGCAGCAACTGTGAATCCCCATGTAAAAAAAACCTAATGGAGCTTTATTTAGTCATCTATATCTGAAGTCACAGTATTTTTCTACAACCAGATGCTTATGGTAAGTCACAGCATGGGTTTCTGCTCAGCCCATTCTCACTGGTGAAGTGGAAATAGCGTCATTTAATTAATGTATTTGATACAATATTAGCTTTAATAAAATCATAATGTTTTAAGGCCATCTCACGTTGGAGTCATTTGTTTTTGAAGCAATTTTTAGACGTTTTCATTTTAGAATGGCAGTGATTAGAGTACTTTAATACATTTTATAGTAATAAATAGTTATATGGAGATCAGAGTAGGAACATTCAAATGGTAAAATGGCAACAGTATTACACTGTACAGCTTATATTTTCTACAGCTCAGTACTGTCATATTGTTTACAGTAATAAACTGTTGTTGCAGTTGTACACTGCACAGTGTTAGTACAATTGTTACACTGTAAAATGACAGCATTGTACAGGTAAATCTAGCTGCCTGTTGTTTACTGTAAATTAACAGGGAAGTTTTTTACAGTGTATGGCACATCACTAGTAGGTGGTGAAGTCACTTATCAGTACTTGCACGACAAGTCACCAGTAAACAAGAAACAGCCAGTCCTCATGAATATACTCTGCCGTGCCTCTCGAATGAATATGTAGTAATGAGAAAGGCCTATTAGTTTAAGCGGTCCCTGTTTAGCGTGCATAGTGCCATAGGCCCTGCTGAAAACACTATGGTTAATGCATCATTCTGACGAATGGCTCCCAGAGCTGAGTCCCTGCCTTTTACATCTCAATCAGGTCATTCCTGTTTATTTATGTATTGTACGGGAGGAGGGGGAGGGGACAGGCCCAATGAATAGTGCATATTTTTTTCTCTCTATTTAGTAAAAAGCTTTCACAATGACTGCGTGCATCCATACGGATTCAACATCTGAAATTTCCCATTCCGTCAGAGAGCGCAAGTACATGCACACATGCCCGAAAAGAGAGGGCAGAGGGGCTAAATAGATAAAAGAAATCTTATATACAGATGTGGAAAATGTCTGCATGAATTTTCCCCATATGTATTCTTTATATCTACTTTCTCCCTCTCTCTCTCGCTGCCTCTCTTTTTTTCTTATATCCTTCTTTTCCCAGTTGGTCGCACGCTATTAAACAAACACTCTTAATATTTGGGCTGGCTGGCAGTTTGAATTTCATCTCATGGACGCATCTTGTTTCTTTCAAACCTTGACTGTTTTGACATTCGCTTCAATTAAGATATAAACAAGCAGGCCTCTTGATGGTGATGGCGGAGCCACTAATTTGCCTAATTGTTTGCAGTTGTCTGGAAAGCAGGGGCCTGATCGGCTGAACCAGAGAAGGGGAGACGAGGAAGGAGAGAAGGAGAGAAGGAGAGAGAGGGGAGGGAGGGAGGACATGAGAGAGAGAGAGAGAGAGAGAGAGAGAGGGAGGGAGGGAGGGACTGACTGAGTGATTAAGGCTCTAAAGACTTCCTTCGCCTGTTTATGTGCTAGATCAGCTTCAAACACGGCCATTAGACCACAATTACAGATTTGGACAAGGCAAGAGAGGCTCTGGGGAGGCAGTGGAGTGAGGATGTGGCCCTGGAGGGTGGGCATCCCAGACCCTAGGGACTAAAAGAGCCATCCAGATAAGCACCTCCAGTAAAGTGGTGATAAGAATTTATCAGCTGCTTGGACAGGCGAAAGAGTCGAATGACAGAACTGAAACGTAACCTTTTTGAAGGAGACAGTGGGGACTGGCTGTGAGACTATAAGTGTGCTCAGATTTTTGAGTCAAGTGGATTTTTTAATTTAAAAGTATTTGCATTTTTATAAGTTGTATAGTTAAGTTAATTGGTAAAAAAGTATTAACAAATCAGTCAAATCTGATGCTTCAAGTTTAGTTGAAATGTATTTATGTATTATAATGTAGATATGTTTGTGTGTGTGTGTGTATACAGTGTATTTATATACATGAGAGGATAGAGGTTTTTAAACGTTTTAACCCAAAGAACCTCTAACCCTTTATTGCATAGTGTTGCCATATGGCAACAATTACTTTATCTTAATTTTCTAAAAAGCTGTGATATAAAATCTATGTTTCTACAGTTAGTTGTGAAAAGGGGGCATTTACTTTGAAGGAAATACAATTTATGAGGTCACATGACCAGGATATTTTGTTTGCCAGTCCTTTTTGCTCATGGACATTGACGTGGAAACATCACTGTCTGGGGCTCCCCAAGATAGCCTTTTATTCAAAATTTTTTGAACGTTTTCATCAAATAAAAAATTTAAATCACTATCTGGGGATAGTAAACATAATTTTTTTAACATTACATTCAGTTTTGATTTTATACATTTGTTGTAATATGCTAAAATACATTTGTTGCCATATGGCAACTACATGCAAATATGGAAACGTCCCTGGTGCATTCAACCTAATGGAGTCCCATTGACTTACATAGCATGAAACTACACTCTGAGACTATGTTTACAACTTTTGCTTATATTTTAAAGGTAAAAACATTATAATGTTTTATATTTTGTGATTTAAGCTATTTTGTAGGTTATCTGTAACATATTATCCCATTTTTTCCATAAAAGATGCATCCAAGCTACTGAAATTATATAATTTCAATATTGTCAATTATCAATTGATCAATTATCAATTTCGATATTATCAATCCAAGCATTGTTGAAATTATATAATGTTTTTACTGGATAAATGTTTGTTTAAACATTTCACTAAGTATGAGATGGATTTGTTGAGTCTTGTTTTAAATAAAATGAGTTTTTTGATAAAAATGTGGATTTTATGGTACTTTCCACGATTGCATATTGTTGCCATACGGAGGTTCCCTTTAAACTTTTTTTTATATATATTTTTTATATATCTGTTATTTAGCTCATTTTAAGTAATAAAAACATGCAAAACATTTTTTACAATGTCTAATTATTATTTCATGCAATAGAGGGCTAAACACAATGACACCTTTGTGAAAGACAGTTCCATGTACATAGTTGCATGTTTCCTAAATTAAATGATTAACTTGTATTTGTCATTGTACTAAATCCAAAATAAATGATTGAAATATTATGTGGAAAATATTTACTTTGTGTTAACACTGAATTTTTTATTTTTTTTATTTTGTTGTTAAGAGAAAAAATGTTCAGTTCAGTTTATTTTAACTTTACACAATAAATGTCATTCCAAAGCAGGTTTAGAGAAAACTGTGCCATTCAACTAGTGAACAAATGAAAGGAAAATTACTCTGAAAAGATACAACAAATAGGCGACAAACTGTTCTTGAATGTATGTACTGTAAGTTTCATTCAGTTCCTTAAAATTATTTTATGATAATTTTTAAGTGTCTTCCTCAAATGCATGATGGTTATGGCTCATAGCTTTCTTTTTGCAGTGCTTTTCCCTTTTTACCAGCCTTGAGTTTTGTCCACTATATCACACCACCTACTAATTAAAGATGCCAGGTATAAGATATCAACTTGACCAGATGTTGCAAAACCAGAAGTCAATTGTGAGAGACAGTGGTGACCTTTGGCTGAATTTGTCACCTCTTTCCCTGGTGAAAGTGTCCTTAATGAATAAACCAATGATTCATTCACAGATAATGATGTGTGTTGGGTGAGTGATGACTGTTTGAGTGGTCATCTATTAGGGAGAAGGTCGCTGCCCTTAAAACCCATACAGTGCCACTCAAGCATGGAGACCGATTCATTATTAACATACACACTTGAGCTGTAAGTGAGAAGAATCATTAACCTTGTGACCTGTTCAAATTCTTTTTGCCTTTTTACTATCAATGGGACAGATAGACCAGGAAATGGATTTCTGTCATGACAACTCTCTCAGTGTTTGGCATGGTAATGGGTATGACAATGTTGATATGTTTGGTCTTGGCGTAATATAGATCTGCTATGCTGCTGCTGCTTTTATTGCTACAGTACAGCTGCTGCAGAGTAAGTACGGGACTTGCTATTGTCAATACACACACAACATGTTGCTGTGAGCAAGTAAGAAATGCTGCTTCTGCTGTACAACACAATGTAGGAATTACCCGTAGCAGATCTATACAGGTGGAGCTGGGGAAGGTGGAGGGTTTCGGAAAGTGTGCTGTACTGCTAAGGCAGATGCTAACCTTAAAGTATTTGAAGGTTGAACACTCAACCTCAGCTACTGAAACAGCAGCAAACAATCAGCTGTGCCCTATAGTTTATATGTGATTGCAAGCAGGTTGAGTTAAGGAACTATTAAGCCGCCTTTCCACTGCACACGACAAACGACAGCCGTCGGACCGGAAGTCATTAATTTCCAATAGAGAGTCGTGCGGTAGCTGCGGGGAGTTCCGATCATATGCGTATGCGGAAAATTCGGATCCGATTTGAGCTTTGGATCCGTTGAACTTCTGCGAATAGACCGAATGCGACCGGCCGACCGGATTACCAATCCGGGCTAGAATTACCAATGCTTTAACTCTTTAATGTTATTCTGGAAACGCTATTTCTGTAAAATGTCGGTTATTATGGCAGAAAAAAATTGTTTATAATTATTAAATCAATATTAGCTCTAAAAAATTGCTATGTTTTTATTGTAGATGTATTGAGGGTCATTTGTTTTGTGTGGATATATTCATGCATGCATTACATTCATTAAAATCATTAGTTTTACCATTGTGAATAGCCGAGGGTAACGGTTGCTTCACGTCCAATTTCAAAGTTCCGTGCAACTGACACTAGGGGGCGAAATGCGGCAATCGTATGCTAATGTCGTGTGCAGTGGAAAGGCGGCTTTAGCCTGCGCCATCTAGAACAGAACTTTGTATTTAAACCAGTGACAGCCACATGAGCACCATTGGTCAGTGTATCTGATGCTGACTCCTTTTATGCTTCCGGAATTCCTCTGTGGGACTCGAGACCAGTGTGGCTCTCAGGTGACACTCATTTGCACTCTTGCCAGCGGACTCGCTCCATTCCCATGGCTCTCTGCCCCGCCTTGTTTACCACAATAAGTTGTATTGCAATCTTAAAAAATTCCAAAGAGCCAAAAAGCAACATACAAAACAATTTAAGTTAATTTAGGTGGATAAATGATACCCTTAAAAACTGTGAACAAGGCACAAACCATAAATACTACAAGTAAATCATGATCTTGGGATTTACAGTGGATTAGAAGAGGACACTTCCCTTTTAGCCCCATCTAGCACTGTTTTCATTGTGACAAGTGTTTGTCTTCCCTCTATTGTGATTATTTAATGCAACCCTAACCTCTGTGACCTCTGTTTTGGACAGGCCATAGTAAGGCAGTGGGTGGCCGGAAACAGTTTGTGCCCTTACTTGCTTGTGCTTGGTATCGGGCCAGGAGATGTGCAGCAGATGAAAGTGTCCCGGTGCAGCTGTGAATGCTATCAGACCAGCCATCTACAGACAGAATGCTGCATGCTGGAGCTGGAGAGGAGACAGCAGCTCAATGCTATCACCGGGGCCATCAGCCAATGGCAGCAAACAAGAGAGGCAGCCCTGCACGTGCTCAGTGGCGGCTAATTGAGTGTGACCGCGGGGACATGAGGCATTGTGCCGCACAGGTGAGCTAATACAGCCGCCCACACAGGGTAATGCAAAGACAATGCCCACACGCACGATCGCACACACTCATACATGCATGTACGCAAGACTCAAAATAGCGTATCGCACACACTCACACGGCATGTAAGCAAGACTCAAAGTAGCGTACAGTTCAAAATATCTCACATCAAATCTTAGCATCAATATAAATAAATGAATGGACTGTGAGTAAGGTCTGTATCTTGCAGCCCTCTTCTCTAGTTATCTTTTTTTTTTTTTTTTGGAAGATCTCCATGATTCCTCTGGCCATCTTTATGTAACCTAGACTGAAACTGGAAAGTTAATACCAACTGCTCAGACTGTCTTTATCAAGTCAAGTCAAGTCATCTTTATTTATATAGCGCGTTTTACAATACAGATTGTTTCAAAGCAGCTTTACAGAGATAACAGGAAAATAATGTTATAATAATATTGTTAAATATAAAATTAAATGTCCCCAACTAAGCAAGCCAAAAGCCAATGGCCACAAAGGTGAAGAAAGGTGAAAAAGGCAACAGTGTCAAGGAACCAAAACCATGTGACAGGTGACAGAATGAAAAAAAAAAAAACTTGTGAGAACCCAGGCTCAGTCAAGGGGCCAGTTCTCCTCTGGCCAGCGAACGAACAGTATATGATTATGGTTCAGGCAGCATTACAGGTCAGAGGTCAGTTATATTATGCAGTCCATCTATTTGAAGACCATCATGAAGAGTCATCACGCGCGTATGGAGACGAGTTTGTTGACGAGTTTGCCGATGGCTGTCATGTCATGAGGCCTTCACAGGGGAGAGTCTAGTTGACACAATCTCTGCTGACACTTCAGGAATGCGTTGTGGTTGTGTCCAGGCGCAAGTCCACCATCTGATCTAGATACGGCCCGGGTTCGGCTGATTACAGTAAACCTCGGAATAAACAGAAAGACTAAAATTAGCATAGATAGATGCCATTATTTTTATGATGTAGCTAGTACATCAGGTGTTATAGGAAGTGTTCCCGGTCCCGGCTGACCTTTTTTATGCTGCCTAATAATAATGATTAATGATTGACATATATCCCTTCACTACTGTGGGTTCAGAAACCAGCAATATTTCCCGTACATACTGGCCTGGGAACTCATTGATCACCACTAAAGGGATGAGGACAGAGAGTATCGTGTGAGAAAATGTTACATATTGATTCACATGTGTCTCAACTTTTGTTGTTGTCTTGGGTACCCCCTGTGCCCAATCAGTAAGGGCCATTAATCGAATTATTCACTTTTAAACTGAAAATAATGCTTTTGAAAGTTTTGAAAGTCATTGAGAAAATTTTTAGATGTGCAAAAAGACTCTTTCGTATATTCACTAAATTCATACAAATGGTAGGAAGTTTGGTAGAAAAAAAAATTTTTTACTTTACTTTCCTCAAATAGGAGCTGAATATGTTAAGGCAGGGGTTTTCAGTCTTTTCAAAGTGCCCTTGGTGGATAGACCGAGAGAGCAGGACCCCCCCTTTACATATTTTACTAATCATTACATTCACATTTCGCGCCTTGCCTAATACATTGTATATAATGTCATACTGTACTTACATGCTTCAAAATGTTTGCCTATTGTAATTTTATTAATCAAAGAATATTGATGTTTTATTGAGTATCGTACTTTACATAGAGCATTTGGTTTACTTACTATTCCTAAATGCTAAAACATTTCAGGCACATTTCTGGAGAATGCATTTCAATACAGCTTTTCTGTTATAAATACTCAAACTAACAAGCAAATAATGTTAGTTGGATTTTTGCACCAAAGAATATACAGTTTTTTTTTTTTTTGTGGTTCAGTCCTTCTCGCCCTCTTCCCAGCATGCAGTGGGACCTGGGTCATTTATCTGATTGCATTGTTTGTAAATAAAACTACATAAATCAGTTATGTAGTTAGTATTCAAATACCAAAAGTTGTTTCACATACCAAAAGTTGATGTCAGTGTGTGACTTTTTTGTGTGTGTTAATAGGATGTCAGCATAATAAAACAGGCAGTCACATTGTTCTTCATTACACAACACTCATAGAAAACATGAGATAAAGTTCATAATGATTACTTGAAATTTATACATAAAGGCTGCAGTTTGTGTACATCTCATGTAAGCTGATACAATTTAATGTTTCAGTTGGCTATTGTTATAACGATGGCAGATTATATGTCATGGCAACTTGCAATTTTAATCCTTTAAACTAATTAAGTGAATGAATTAAACTCAGTAAAATCCATGCATTTTTCTATGAACACCATTTAAGTACTTTGTATCAGGGAGGGCCGCTGTTCTCTCAGCTTACTGGACTCGGGCTATTCTGAGCCCTGTTTACAAGCTCTGTTTCGTTTGCTCGGCATTCAATGCTGACCTTTAATACCATGAAGAGGCACAATGAGCACCAAGCCCATCATTATTTCCTATTTTTTACACAGACTTTCCTGACCAACAATCACTGAAGCCCACAGATTGTAAACGGCACCATCCGCCACAAGTGTCCACAGAATGTGGCCTCACGGGCGATGTTTAAGACGGCTATACATAGAGCCCCTCTAAAAAAGCCTCCATTCCACAGTGGCTGGGTTAGCTGGAGGGGGAGATTAGAGACATGGCTGGCTCTTGGGGTTGGTCTGCTCTGTCAGATGTTAACCAGCGTAGGGTGATTGAGTTGGCGGAAGAAGTGTATTATGTGACAGCTTGCTGATGAATATTGAATAATGTGTGTTGCTACATTAGCGTGGGATTGTGTGGTAATGTGACAAGTGTACATGTGTGCGGCACACATATACAAAAGAGGGTTCAAATATTTTGTGTGGGTGTGTGGATGTAAGGCAAGTTGACCACACGGCCTGGTGCTTGACGCTAATCTCAGACTATTCAATATTATGCAATATGCATTAGTAGTGAGGATTTTTCACCAAATCTTTCTGCAGGTTGCATCGTCACACCAATAGGTAGCAACAAGTGACTCACTTTATGAGTGAGTCAGTGAATCATTCACTCAACCGATTCGTATTGTGTGTTCGCACTTTAGTTCTTTGTATAAAGTTATTTTTACATAGTAAATCTTTACAAGTATCTGCTTACTTGGCTAAAGGAACATATTAAGTTTAATATCAGGCTGTGAATGACACACTCTGATAGATAAAAGAATGACAGCCATCAGTCTGGCTTTAATAAGGTAAACAATAAAGGGACAATCAGTGACGGGGAGATGGGCTGCTCAGTCACGTCTGGTACTGTGGTTAATGTCTGAAGCGAGTTCAGCACTTGCCAATGTCACGTCTGAATGGGTCAATCATTCACGGATGATGTGTCACTGCATAAGGAGGATATTAGAGGGAGGGTATGGAAATGAGAGAATTACATGTTAATGGACAGCCCATTGTTTTGATACTATGTCCATAGCTTTGCTTGTTTACGGCTGTGTTGATAGGAACTAAGCCATGCTAGGAGTACTAGTATGTTGATCTTTCATGTTTTCAGGTTATAACTGCTATGCATATTTAAAACTTCTTTTTATCTTTTTTATCTAGGTACATTTTCATTTTAGTTCAAGTTTTAGTAATTTTGTTGTGCGTCTTTATTTCAATATTTATTTATTTGTCATTAACACAAATGTCTCAAGAAATGTCTACAAAGTATGTTTTGAACTTTGTTCAATTTTGCAGCTCTGTCCTCATAAGAGTGCCCAACTGTCAGAAAGCATCAGCTATAGAGAAGTGGAGGTGATTCACCCCGGGACCCCCTCGGGCAGGCCTGCTCCGCACACCTGTCATCATGCCCTGGCCGCCTTTGGGCATGAGAGCGGAGGCTGTGATGGCATCTTAGAGGAAATCTGTGAAATGCATTCCTTTATCAGAGCCATTCACATACTCGGTACTCTTATCGATCTTAGCCTGGTTCAGGCTAATAAGCTAATACAGGAGATGTGCTTACATAAAAAATTTTTTAACTAGTCATATGTTTTCTGTGGGTCATGGGAGCTGAAGAATGCAGGCCTTGTGTCTATGAAGAATGTGTGCCACTTGTGGCACAAAACAGAATTGGAAAAATAAGTAGTGATTCCAAACAGTTTTCCCATTCATACCGTCTGCAGTCGAGACTATATAGAATTTAGCTAATTTCTAAAAAGGTAATAACTAAGTTAAAGACCTGGCCAGGCATACTCTCTTCTTTTTTTCCCTATAATCAGATATAGTTTACTTGCAGTAGCTACTATATAGAGGTTATAGTTAGAATAGTTCAAAAAAGAATTGATAAAACAAAATAAAACTCCAGAAGTTAGGTAAATTTAACAAAACCTTTTACACATATAGCTCATCCCCATTTACTTTGTGGACTGTGTAAACTAATCTAATTGAAATATTATCTGTTTTACAGTGGTTTTTGACCAATACATTCTTTCTGAATTACAGGAAAAATACAGATTCTGAAAAGTTGAAAAATCACATCATCTGTAACGGCATAGACGAGGAGTGGGCAGCGCTGGTTAACTCTCAGATAGTGTGTGACCGTCTAATGTGTGAGCTTGGTGTGTTTGTTCAGGTTTTTGATGGATGAAATCATTACATTTCCTCTCATGTTTTTTTCATGTTACAGAGGAGATTAGTTATTCTGGGATTTAGAGAAATGTGGCGCATTATACATTTTTAATTGCAGCAGCTGTTTGGCCTCTTATATTGAATATTGTGCTTGACGGGGATACTGATTAAATCAGACAAATCAAAGGCACTGCAACCCTTGTTATTTTTTACCACAAATAGTTTTTTTTTTTTTTTTTTTTGCCACACGTATCTGACCCCTCCAAATGCATCTCCTGTGCGGACTCCATAAACCAATCAAATCTAAATATCCCACTTAGTAAACAAGGTATCCCACCAGGTCCTTGCTTTTGAGGCCAGATATAGCTTTGCGAAACGTGGAATAAAAGTATTCCTGTGTTTGTCAGAAGCCATTTCTATTTTTGCTGTCAAGCTAATTAGGGGCACCAATCAAACGGAGACAGTTTTGATTTTCATGCTCGGTTGAGGTAATTGAATGTTTGTTCATGAGAGCTGATTGGGTTGAGCTCATGTGAATGTTGTTTGTTTGGTGCATTAGTGTCGTCGTATGACACTCTGATATGGGCCAGTGACAGATGCCCTGCTTTAGCCCGATCTCCCTTGGGACATCATCATGACAGCTCACATTTCCTCCCATCCTCAATCTCTCACTCAAATGATGAGCAGGAACTCAACTGAGCTTCTCTGGTACTTATTCTAGTGTCTGTGTCAGAGATCTTTTCGTCAATCTTGATATTCGTGCTTAAAGTGATAGTTCACCCAAAAATGAAAATTCTATTATAAATCTTTTCCAAACCTGTACGACATTTTTAAAAATTAAAATAAAACATTTGTGGAACACCAAAGGAGATTTTTTTTCTTCATTTTTGACCCCCAAGGGGTATAAAACATTAAAAAATATCTTCTTTTGGGTTCCACAGAACAAAGAAAGCCATATTGGTTTAGAACAACATGGGAGTGAGTAAATCAGTGTTATTTTATTTATTTTATATACTATTATAGCATTTCATATTTTAAATTAGCTTTAATTTGTATTTTTTCAGTTTTTATTTTAATTTTAGTATAAGTTTTAGTAAGTTTTAAACAATAATACATTTTTAAGGTTAGTTAGTAAGTGTACGTTTTTCATACATTTTATTTCAGCATTATTTCAGTTCAACTTTTAATATTTGTTGTTTTAGTGAACAATAATAAGACTGGGCAGAATAAAAAAAATTTGGGTGAACCATGGAATTGAAAAAATTTATTATTTAATGTAGCTTATATTTGAAAAAAGCAATGCAGAATTATGTTGTGTAAATATTTTTCAGTGACCAAAAAAAAATCTGTTTTAGAGACATACATGTAGCAGAGAAAAGCCAAACAGTTTGAGAGGAAGCACACTCTGGGTATTAGCGTGTTTATCAGTGTGTGTATTAATGTGCGGGAGTGAGATTAGGGGGGTGGGTAGTGAGCATGCCAACGGGAGACCACAGGTGTGTGTTTGCGCTTCACCCCGCTGAATTCTGGGTAATAACAGGCATTGGTGCACCTGCGTCCTGTGCCGCCCCCTCTCTCTCACCTCTAATGGCCCCTAATCACGCTGCCATCAGGCCCTAATACCCCAGCAGCAGTGCCCTGGCAGCTGCCCCCTCTCCCCTGGCAGAGAGCTGTCAATCTCAGTTCATCTGTTTTCTGTCCATCACCCTCCATTCTGTGTCTAACCGCTCAGTTCCCATCTAAAAGACACACAACATCAAAACTCCATAAATCTCCTAGACTAGATGTGTATTTGATGTCATGCAATCCCGTAGTGTTGCAAACCATTGTTTTCCAGGATGTTTTTGTCACTTAATCAGGAAATACGAGTCACTGGTACAATTTAAAAAGCATTAACGAGGGCTCATACAACAAACAGAATCAAAGTATTTGTCAAAAAGGCCACACACAGACCTGCTCACAGACACATTGATGTAAACACAAAGCAACACAGTGAAACCGCATCCAGCCACGACCTCACAGCTCTCCGTCACATGGAGTGCTACATCTAAACCTTTCCCACAGAAACAATGATGCCTTTTATTGTGTCCGCTTAAATCCCTTAGCCACATGGGCCCCTTGAGTTTCCTCACACGCACTTTTCTGTGGTTATAATTACAAACAGACAGCACAGTTTTAGCAAGTTTGGATGGTGCTTTGGTGGGCCAATATTTATTCAGGAGTGCATGCTTCACTCATGCCCAAGTGATGCCCAGTTACCCAGAGGGCCTGACCTGATTATCATATCCACATGACAAACTGAAGAAGTTGCTATGATCCCTCCAAACAGTGTCCAATTGAGCCTATACTGGAGGTTTTGTAGAAATTTATTTCAGTGTTTTTCATTTGTGAAGCCCATTTAATTGCTCATCAAAGTGTCAGATGTTGCAGAGCCTTTGGAATTAAACATCGTCATTAGTCTTGCAGCTTATTCTTTCCAAGAACCGCCTACTTTGGAAGACAAGTCAGAATGACATGTAAAACGACAGTTACATGCTTTAGATTATACTCCAATAATAGGCTGCATATTTCCCTAATAATCGCATACTTCCCTATATATATTGTAGGTGAAAATCTGTATGTGACTCATAAAATAGTAGGCAAAAAGTACCTGGATGACCTATTCTTCCCGCGAGATTCTGGAGTGCGCATATGATGGACTCTTTACTATCCCATGAGGCCACAGGAGAGGATTTATGAATGGCAGTGAAGCGACGCAACTGATCCTGGTTGGCACATGATAATGACAGCATGGCGAATGTAGTACGTCCAGATTACATTCATACTACACACTCATACTTATAGAACATACTTTTTTTTTTGCTGTCGTGAAGTAATACATTTTTCAAAATAACTCCCTATACTTCAAAAATCTTTTTATTATTATTAATATTATTGAATTCCCCGATGGTGTGAGCATGCACATATATGCTATATTGTTTTAATGGTTTGAGGGCTTTTTTCCCTTGGCTTGATTCTCATACTTGTCTATCTTTTTCCTAGATTTTAAGATGGGTAGAATTCTTTCCACTGGGTGATGTAGTATTTGTTGACTTGATTGATCTCAAAGTGCAGGTGCTGGTATTTGTTTTGTGTGTTTTTTTTGTGGTCACATTTTATATTAGGTGTCCTTAACTACTTTATACTTACATCAAAAAAGTATTTTCTGAAGACTTGAATGCCCCTTACAAGGCTGACCTTATATTCACATGCCACTGGATAATATCCATACAGTTATGGAATAACCCTGTCCTATTGATATGCGATAAAGAGCATCACACAGATGGCCATTAAAATGTTTACATCAGAGAGAAAGAAACAGAGAATGAAGGAGCAGAGAGAGATCCAGGTCGCAAAAGCTATCAGCTGAGACTAAAACTCATCAGCCAGAAAACAAACTGGGCTACACATCCCTCTCTGGGTGGTCTGGCTCCACTGCACTCATAGAATGAGCGCTGACTCTCTTCCAGCGAGGGATCCTGCGAGGGACCACGGGTTTATAGCTACACCCCTCCAGCTCCTGACGCTCTTGCTGCGACCGAAAAATCCTCTGGCTAATGACATACAGGCCTGAACCTGGAGGGGGAGAAAGGGTTAAAGCAAGCCAATTGAGCGAATAATAAGTTCAATTTAGGAGATTGGAGGGCTGGTGTGGAATGAAAACCAGAGGACACCACTCCAAGCTGTTCTGGAGAGAAGGGAACCATGGGATGGAGGGAAGCCTGGCAGGTGGCCAGAGAGAGTACGCTGAGTTTGGGGGGGGGGGTGGCTTTAGTTCTGCGGGACTGGATGAGGTCAAGGAACTAATGGGGCTTCATGTAATTAAACCAGTTCTTACTATTGCACAAAATAATAAATGACAAAAATTGTCATATCTGCCGAGGCAATTCAGTGAGGTTAACGCCAGTGGAAGTTTATCACTTGTATGCAAATGTGCATTTCATAACCCACAATAAGCCCAAGAGAGCACACAATGGAATGAATGTAAAGAAGCCTCCAGCAATCACGTTGTAAAATGCAATAAGGCGTGGAATTATTGATGCAGGAAACTTTTCCTCAGTGTAGTTCTTGTTTATTGTGTTGAAATGAAAGTCAGGTTTGTTTTCAGTTGGGACAAAATGGATATTTTGAATAATGTCTGATTCTAAGGAATTTACTTATGCAAGTGTGATTTATAGAGACACTTCAGATAGACATAGAAGCAATATGCTAGAATATTTTTCATTACTCACTAGATTGCAGTATCAAGTGGTTTATTTATTCAAATTCTCCTAAATGGATAAGCACGAAACACTACATTGTCATTTCCAGTAAAATTTTTCCTATTATGGTTGTTTGATTGCTTTAATGTACAAGCGAAACTGTATTTTGTTTCTTTCCACTCATTTGTCTCCACTTCTAATCCCTCTACTAAATACAACATAGCATTGTGCATTAGTCACTACTTTCTTTTAACTTCTGTGACTGTAATTTGGACTAAGGATAAAGCAATTTGAGCCATAGACTTGTAGACCACCCAGTTCAGTCAAGAGTTTGCAGGTAGAACAAACCCAAACGCAATAGTTCTATAATTCCTTGAATGCACTTTATTTAAACAACAGCATTTGAAAAACAAAATCAAAGAACAAAACATTGTCATACAAACAAAGAAGCCAAATGATGCACATAAGTTAATTATCACTTAGTGATAATGACAATGCATTCGATTGACAAGGAAAGTACCAATTCAGGAGTGGCAATCCTGATTCACATTGTAGGCGTTTATGAGTACAAAAACGATGAAAACAATGATGAAAATTATGAGATCGTCTAATTTTGTCATCTCCGAAGCAAAGAACTGGAGCATTGTGCTTAGTTCAGAGGCACTGTAAGATAAACGAAAGCATTAGCAAGACGAGCAAGAGCATCCTTCCTCAGAAATCCATGGGGTATTGAAAATTATTATGAGGCATTTTCTTCCTCTTTTGTATGTGATATTCTTGTGTACCTGTACAAAGTTAGGAACATCTAATTGTCCAAATCTAATTGTTTAAACAATGTGTGTAAATATTAGAAAGTGGCAATGGAGACCCTCAGCTTTTCCACCCAAAACTTTGAAAGTCAACTTAATGTTATAGTGGCTTTGTAGATGAACAATACCAAACAAATGGCTAAAGCCTTTGTCTTAACCACAACACTTCTCAGACATGACACTCCAGGAGTCTGCTGCCTCTCAAGAAACTACCCTCTCCACAAGACATGATCACCTCCACTTAACCTCGACATCACAGCATGAGAGACAACGATTACTTTCCCGCCTGGTGAACGAGAAAATGAGGGAACCGAGAGATGGTACGGAGAACTGAAAAGACAGAATGAAAATGAAAGACATGGATAATTGGGCAGTGACCTAGACCTAGTACTCATCAGGGACTCTTGGAATCTTCTTTGTTTTCTCTTTGGCGTCACTCTCACCACTAACTCTGACAAAGATGAAGAGGAGGAGGTGATGGAGTAGAAGAAGTGCGTGGTTGTTCGCTCCTGCTGAGTGGTAAGCCACCCCCATGGTAGGTTAAACACCAGTCTAGGACACACAGACACATGCGTGCACACGCTCTCATCATTTATGAGGGTAATTTAGGAGGTGTATATGGACGGACTCATCAGAAGTGCTTGTCTCCAGCTGATCTCGGCTCAGCAGGGTGGCGGGATTTGGAGAAGATGCTCGGAGTGTAACGAAAGAGGCGGTGCAGGCCTCCAAAAGTGACTGATGATTGACGGGCTTAAGTAAGGTGTAGATCAAGCAGGCAATCACTACCGTGTTATTAAAGACCTTTTGCAAAACCTGCAGGTATCCAAGATCTCCCAGTGAATATTGTGTATCTTGTCATTCAATGCAACATCCAGCATTCGTTCCATTTAAGGTTCAGAAGAAGACAAAGCATTTCAACCACTTAGAGGGGAAGATAATACCTAAATGTAACAAAATTTAAAAAGTTTAAAAGTTATAGAGTGAAATAACCTAAGAGACTGTAGACTGCTGTCAGTGAACAAGAAGAAAAAGTTGCTGATTTAAGAATTTAAGATTTTTAGGGGGGTCATACTGTAAGGTTTATAACCACTTATGATTGACCATAAAGGTCCGATTTGGGCAAATGCAGACCTGGGAAAACTCAGGCAAACAGCAAGAGTGCAATTGAAACAAGGAGACAATGCAGATGGGTAAATTGGTTAGAAAATGGCAAGAATAATTCAATCTCTCTAGAGAGGTGAGCAGCAGAGAACCACAACAAACTCTTGGGCTGTCAATATTGCCAGGTGCACACCAGACTCTTATGCCTCTAACACTTTCATGTGAATTATTGTCACTCCCTGATCTTATCAGCTAGCTCAAGGCCTTACTCTGTTCTTAACGAATATAAGTGAAAAATGTAGCATGTGAAATCATAACAAGGTACAAATGATCAACGCGCTGGATACAATACAACCCAACAGACATAACAGTTTGACGTTTATCCTTGTGATTGGAATGCCATCATCTAAAATTTCTGATAAAAATTTGTTTATACCCATTTTTATTTAATGTTCTGCTGGAATGCATTACTCATAGACATGTGCAGGTGTGGACACTGTGCCTATGTGAAAAGGGGCTTTCGCACCGGTTAGTTCCAGGAACTAACAACCAGGGTGGTTCCCGAGAACTAAATGTTACCCTAGGGTCGTTGCATTCGCACTGCCAGTAGGAACTCTGAAGTGACATAAACCGCACTTGCTGTTGTGACTTTTATTTTGACAGCGCCACGGACATTCATTTTGTAGGTGCAGAGAATGCCAGAGCCTGAGCACACAACACTCTCATTCTCCATCTTCATTAGTTTACGAGCTGTATAACATTCCTGTCCGATACGTTATTAATTAGAACTGTTATACAAAGAAAGTAAACCATGTATGAAAAAGTATTAGTGTTTGATGTCCAATGTCGCTAGCTGAGCAGAAATACAGGTCCCCTCAAAGTCGTGTTGGATTTTCTCAGTGTAAAGGTAAAGTTAGTTTGTGGAGTAAATATATAGCCTATAATCTGTGTGTGTACATAGATTTTAAAAATGGCAGGTGCTAGTGTTTTGCATGCGCTCGGCGCATAATTTAGTTCCCCCCCATAAGGCATTCCTAGAACTAAAATCATTCCCAGTACCTACAGTGTAAAACGGCAAAAAGCGGGTACTTCCGCCATTAGTTTTAGGAACTATGAAAAGGCTCCGGTGTGAAAGCCCCTAAAGAGTCAGGATGCTCAAAGTAATTGCAAGAACTACATCAGCATTTTGCACATTAAAGATTCTAAATAAAACATTTCCATTTGAAATAGACAAAACATGGACATAGACCACAATTATCACTTGTTTAAAACAAAAACAGTTTAAGGGTTAGCATATGGTTAACAACAATATTTTGTCTATTATCTGTGAAAGAGCAAGTAGCAGCTGATTTTTGAAAAACAAATCAGAACCCTGGATCCAAGTGTTTTGCCATGGTGTCATGGACGATTTGCAACAGGTGGCCATGTGGCCTCAAGTTACACTGATCAAATTTTCAATCAGAATGCAGAGTTCATGCTTGAGATCTGATTGGCTCAAAAGAAGGATTGTCATCTTATACACAAAAAGATCATAGAAATTCCAACGATTCCTCTTAATTGTATTGTTTAATATTTAACGCCTCATCTGCCAAGTGCTGTTCTCTTTGGAAAAATACATAATGCTGAGAATTGACAGTATATATCACATGATTCACTCAGTAACTGCTTCAAATTTTTTCCTCTGTGTTTTGGCAGTGTTTCTTTCTTTCACAATGTCTATCATCACCAAAACATCTACTGCAAGCCAAGAGCTGATATTAGACCATGAAAATAGAACTAAAAATAACAGCAAGAACAACCATAATAACAATAATAACAATAACAACAATAATAATTGAGGGTGAAGATAGCAATAAATAGTGCTGTGGAGATGGGTGTGGCTGAGTGTGGTCAAATCAGGACATTGTGGGCAACAGACAGTAAAAGAGAGAGCCGTGGGAGGTGACGGAAGAGAGAAGGACTACCGCACTTTCTCACAAGCGCATTTGCTTGAAATGGTTCATTTTTCTCCACTAGGTCAGAAGCAGATGCAGTTAGACTACACCCTCAACATTGTCCTTCTGTCAATAGCAGTCAGTCCTTCTGCCTATTACGTTTTATTATCTCTGTCTCTGAGAGAGCAAAACTGCAATGAAACCAACGGTTTAAACATATCTCTATAAAGCAAACCTTACGAATTAGTGTTGTTGTGCGCAGTCTGTGTTGGGTGTGCATAGGTGGTGGGGGTAAAGGAGTGATTTCTTGAACTGTGTGGGACTGCTTGGAATGATCGTTGTGGCTGGTTGTGGGAGGGATGGCGCGGTGTTCAAAAGCGCCATTGCGCTAACTGTAGACCTTTCAGCACACCACATGTTTACAGTAGGGTTCCTGGGCTGGGCTGATGTGTACACCCAAGAGCTCATCTGTACCTCCAAACCCAACTGACTGCTTTAGCAGTCAAGCACGGCCCTCCGTTGGTGACCGACAGAATGCCCCATCATGGAGGGGAAGATGAGGACAGCCACAGCCGCCCTGTAGACTCCCTGATCGGGAAGGAGAAAAGTTGTTGGTGTCCTATAGGAGATCCATGGCTCATCTAAAGCTCTGTCCCTGCCATTTTAACCCTGTAGAGGTGAAGAGGGGTCATGGATAGTGGTATCTTATAATAGATCCTCTGCTTTCTGATTAGAAATGAAATACTTGGTGAAAGACTGGCCTTCTTGACATTCTTAGCATGCAAGTTTGAATGCTTGTGACAACATGAGATTAAGGCAGCCATCTTGAAACCTGCCTTAATTTGACGATTTACATCTAGCAAATTAAAGCTTTCCAGCACGCCAAATACTTTCCTTGTAGTACACTGTAGGGATACTGTAGCTTCTGTACCATCACATCCCTGTAAGTAACTAGAGAGGTATGAGGCCAGGAGCAGCTCACAACTAATATTTCTACATCAACACTTTACATGCCTCCTTAATCAAAATGCAGATCTTGTTTGATTTGGTCCTCAGAGGACACTCTGTCTTTGTCAGTACATTTCTAATCTTTCTGCAGCACTGTCCTCTCCTACAGAATAGTTGTAACTGCTCACTCCTTGCCTCTCCCCACCTACAGTATAGTCTTTGTGGAGGCTGTTTTATCTCTGATATTCTGCCTGATCTCGGGGACTTGAGGATGAACCACATGGGGGAAGGGAGCTGGGTCTGGCTGACCCCAGAGGCAGGCCTTTGTCTTTATTCTCATCTTGGCCAGAAGAAACAGCTGGAGTTGAGACAGAGTTGGCCCCTCCGGCCGGCACACTCTCATGCCCACCGTAGATCTCCTCGTGTCCATCTTCACTGGACTCTGCATCCTCTGAACTGGAGAGCAGCTCCTCATCGCGGTATTCGGACACGTCTACACCGCCGCCCTCAGATCCAAGCTCCTTCAGTCGGCCATGATGCTTCACATGATAGCGCTGGTTCTGGAAAAACTTAACGATGGTGTGTTTGGGCAGATCCAATTGGGCTGAAAGGGTGTGAATCGCTTCCTGGTCAGGGTAGAGGCCCACATCTTGGATAAAGCTCTGTAAAATGCCAAGAGCCTCTAGAGAGATCTTGGTGCGGGAGCGAGGTTTCTTGGTAACGTTGCTAACCCCTCCACTGTTGCCTGAACCTGCATTAGCCTGAGGGTTCTCTTCGGCTCCAGAACTGGGAACAGGGTCCTCTCGGATTGGAGAGTGGTCCTTTAGCGGCTGCATAGGCTGTCTGTGAAGTGCCTAGTGAGAAAGATGAGAAGTTGTATTAGTAAACTTATAAACAAGAGTCAGCAGTATGGAATAATTGAAAACTGCTTTAAAGTTCAAAGTGTCCTTTCAATGAATGTCTCTTGGAGTTAATGTCCTCTCTGCACTTAAGTATGTGATCAACTCTGGTAAAAAACCAACCAGCCTGCCCCAGGCTATGATTGTTTAACTTTGTATATTGTAGACATAATTCCACAAGATTGAATATTTTGTCATTGCATCGTGTTTAGAGGGCATCAAGGCAACTAACAGCATCTGAGCTGACACACCAACCGCATTTAATTTAACAGAGGAAAAAGCTAAACAAATACTCACCAAAACATCAAAATAATCTGTTATGAAGAAATGTGTTTTAAAACTACATTGCATTTGATGTAAATACATCCCATCCCACCCTGTTATACAAGTGACTGCAAAATTTTACAGAAAAAGTCATGCAAACACCAAAACACAGACAGCCAGAAATTACACTTTTGACATGAGATGTAAAATTGTTAGCATATGCTATATGATATTGTCTTGTACAAACACAGTATAACTATTAGCATTTTCCAACAAGTTAGCAGGCTGACAGAGCTACACTATTGTTTTTACAGAGGTTCTGAGGCCCTCCATGTTTCATATGTCAATGAATCTGCCATTTTCTTCTTGTGTGGGTGGGAAAATATGTAGGTATAGGCAGAGGCACGGAAGGGGGATTGGGGGAATAGATAGCAAAACAGTGGTAAAATAGGATTAGGAGTAAATAGTATATATTTAGTACAGGAAAGAAAGAGGTAGGCTATCTGTGAGCTCTGATACAAGGGAAGGTGCAGTGTGTCACAGCTGAGCTATCAAATACTGTGGCGCTGTCCTGCTGAGTTTATGACCAGGGTGGGGTGCCCAGTGCCTCCACACTGGAATGCTAAGCTATAAATCTGCGGTGCATTAAAATTAAAGGACCTACATAAAGATAATAGTCATGCGCCTCTCTCTCTGTCTCTCTCTCTATTCCCTAAATAATAACAGGGTATTTTTTAAATAATATTGAGGGCAGGCCAGACCATGAAATTGCTCCGATTTCACTTGTGGGGGCTGTTTTGGGCTGGCGCTTTACAGGAAGTGTGTAGGTTTGTTCTTTTTTCCTCTCTATTTCTCCATAATGTATTACTTTCCATGTCTCAGAGAAACAAACAGAGGCCACAAGAAAGGATGAGAAAAAGAAATTTGAAGAAGTTTAAAGATGGTGAATAATTAGATTGACCACAAGGCATAACAGCACAAAATACCCGTTAGCTTAGCTAAAGAGACCACACACACACGCACATTGACAAACCCATTTATCCTGTATATGTTTGCTTGTTGTGGATATTATTTTATGAAATTCTGGGAACAAGTTAGTTAAGTTTCAAAGACACATGTACAGTACAATCCAAAATGCACAACACACACATTTATTAGCAACTTGCGTAGCATTGTTTTGGCATCCGAAGGGATTGTTTCAAATTCAGAGAAGGAGGGTGAGTCCTCTAAAATCCCTTTCATAGTAAATCATCTAAGAGGCCTGTTCCTGTGCTCTAATGGTGGACGCGAATGAAGAGTTTTTCTGCCAGGCCAGAGGAGTAATTCCATTTTTAAAATCCTGCTTTAGCTATAAAGTCAACCTCCAATTATCCAATTCATTCACCTACTCAGTTCTTAAACAAATTCTTCTCAACCACAGGAGTCACATTTGGACACACAGCCATTTTCCCCCCAAACTCTTTTTTCTTTCAATGTTCCATTTTTCCCCTGAACTCTTTTTTTCAGTGTTCATCTCCATCGCTTCCTACTTTTCTAAGGACTAGTCTCTGAATTCATTGCATTAAGAAAAAGTTTTTTTTTCTTTAAACACAAATCAAGGCAAATTATGATGAAGTATGAAAGAATTATAGAACATAAAAAATTCAGTTGATTCTTAATGAGGACTGGCCCTCGTGGGGGCGGAGGCAGGATTAAGTGGGGCTGTGTTGCCACTGGAGATGCCATTAACAGGCAGATAAATATGTAATGATGAGAAAGACACTTTCCTGTTGGTTTGCTTGTGCATGACTTCACCTTCTCCAATTATCATGTGCATCATAATTTTTCTTTTCTACATTGCAATACCTCAGGAATGGACAAGTCATGTATGTGTGTGTCTGTGTGTGTCTTGATATATTTTAAGAATAAGTAGAGTTTAGGCAATCCACAAAAATAAAAGAAACAGGCAACAAGTACAGGTAACTAAGTACAATAGAATGATTAAACCTTATTTATCAACACAGCACACATTAATAACTAATATACGAAAGCATGTTACTGCCTCAGAGTACAAAAAAACTTACATTTTATCTAAAAATGTCTATTATTTTCTTTGTAAATGCAACATCTCACTAAGTGACTTTAAATCTCGTAATTGTGACTATAACTTATTTCAAACTTAATCTTGCTATTGCCGTTTTTTACTTTTTCACACTGAGGAAGAAACAGGCTTTCATACCCTATTAAATCAATACTATATTATATTAAATTAAATTAAATAATTGATTTAACAAAAGCTGCAGGAATAAACTTGTTCACTGAGCTCTGAATAAGGCCTTAATATCTTTATTAAGGGTCAGTGTTGTCTGTGAAAATGTTTGCCATGCTAAGTGTGTGTGTAAGCAAGCAAGTATGTGCATTGCTCGCTCTTCTCCAACCCCGCACTCATTTGGGGTCCCAATCCACATGGCAGGGTCTAGGGGGCACTCCAGTGCACATTGCAGCATCCAATTTAGCAAAAACAAAGGAGAAATTATTCATAAGAAATGTCCTGCCAAATGAGCAAAGAGAGGCACTTAAGACCACACACACACACACACTGCAGAAACAGCGTGAAGACGACCTGGGACCGGGTCAGCCATCTAGATTGTGTTAGTGTGACTGAGTTTGTCCCTAAGGTGAGATAAGCTGCACCCAGGGGCTCACACGGACCCATCCTGGAATGGTTGAAACCTTGATGAAAATTATTCATTTTTAAATGGGCACCATGAGTGCTAGGGAGTCTGCAAAAAAGGTCACCATTTTTTTTTTTTTTTTATAAAAATCAAAGACAAAAAATACTAAGTGAATGACAACATTCCTTATATACCTGCTTTGGAACAATATTTATGTTTATTATGCTAAAAGGTCTACATGTATTCTAAAAGGGTAGAGAACATACACTGTTCATTTAATACAAAGCAAATGTTTTTTGTTAAGATAATATTGTAATAATTAGCTTTTGCTTAACGACAATAAAAAATTCTGCAATGCAGTTCTTTTCAAGGATATCCATGTACACACCAAGCATTGTCTTATGAGACAACACAAATTACATGCTTTATTTGGTCTGACATGTGAATGTAACAGGATTTCATGGTTTAAACCAGAGGATGACTTGTGCTGGATATTTGCGTTATGTTTGATTATCTTATAAGGTTAAAATAAATACATCAGTGTAGTCTGTGTTGGTTACACTGAGGCGGTATCTGCTAAATAAACTGTATACATGTATATGTGTTGCATGTGTATTCATTCATTAACATGCTCATGCATAAGCAGCTGGGACACATGTGCAGACTGTGGTGGCAGGCAGGCTGGAGCCGAGGGGGCTAAAGAGGGTCCCTCATTACTACATCAACAAAAAAAAAAAAAAAAACTAAAAACCCCACCAACAACAGCAACATGCTCATGTATGGCATTTACATGTTCACACAGAACAATATTGTCAAACCTGTCTAATTTTTTATTTCCTTTAGAAATAAAAGTGTCTATACTCAAAAATGTCAACAATGGCTCAGTGAAGTGTAATTTAGGAATTTATTTCAATGATCAATACATTAATATTACATCACATTAAAAAAATACTTAAAGTGTGTGTGTGTATACATATCTATATATATATATATATATAAATTAAGGATAACTATGAATATGAATACAACAATGGTTTAGTAAATGCTGACTTTATGATAAAAGTTGTGCAATGGCCAATGGCAATGAGTTCATGGCCAAAGTCATTGTGGAGTTTCTAAAGAAACTTGAGTCATTACACGCGCGTGTGTTTATGTGATTTATGTCTGTGCGAGTGTTCCTTCTCTTCCCGTAATTATTAATATCAGGGCTGTGGTGGCACTGTCTGTCAGGGTGTGTCCTAATGGGGCATTTCCTTCTGCGCCCAAAACACATAAATGAGTATATTTACACACATACACATGCTGCCAGCAGACTGTTTATTCCACTAACATAAAAGAGAAAGCATGTCAGAGAGAAAGAGGCGCAATGAGCTAGCACAATAACTGAGAGTCACTCTGTCTCCATTTGTTAGTACTTAATCTTAATACGGATGCTTAACTTAAGTTAATAAATGTTAATAAACAGCAATCATTGTGAGTGAATTAAACCGCAATGCTTTACTGGCAGGGTGAGAAAGAAGAGTAGGGTAAAAGAAGGTGGAAAGCATTGATCCAAGTGTTTGTAGATTTATGTGTATGCGGTTTGTGTGTGCATGTATTTACATACAAGTATTAGTGTGTAGATGTGTGTGCATACTGTGAATGAATGTGTGTCTTTGTTAATACTGGAAAAGTGTGTGTCCACAGTCTATATTATAATGACCCTGGCTGGCATAGGGGAAAGTCCATTTAATCAGTAGCGCGTTATTTGGAATTCTGTGTATGTGTGTGATTAAAGAGGTTGGGGTGTGCTGGGTTATTAGATGTTGGCAGGAATGCTGCATGAATGATGCTGATATTAAAAATGAAGTCTCAAAGAAATGTGCATTCACACAATGAACACACATTCAAATTATCTTAAGAGAATTATGTTTAAAATATTTATGTGGAATCCACTTTCCCTCCACTTTTAACACTAAAGTCTTAAACTCTTAGGGGTCAAATTATAATTTTTTTACTTTTAATATTAATCAAGGCTTCTTGCAAGGAAAAAAAACACACCTTCTCTCTTAGAATTAAACAGGCCTTTTTTGGGCAAAAAACAACAACATGCAATAGAGTTAACTTTAAAATAAAATAAAATGCTGAGAAGTTAGGGTCAGATTGTTAAAAATTGACTGAATATCTGGTTTTGACATAAATGCAGGCGGTTTTGTTCATTTCATCTGCTTGTCATCAAAAATACATTTACTAAATGGTCTATCTGTACTGAGAGGAATCAAGGAACATTTCATTTCTCATAATATGACCATCCTGCAGTGCAAACGCCACATTCAACTGCTTTATTTTGCCATACGTATTTGAAGTATATAATTCGATGTTTCATAAAGCTCACCTGAGGGTCAGTGGGCAAGTGTAGTACAGTGTGCAGCCGTTCGCTGTGGTGATGGCGGGACTCTTCCTCGTACACTAGATCCCTGTCTGTCTGCGGAAGGCTCAGAAACCTCCGGATAGTACACAGGTTCTCCCAGAGAGTCCTGTTCTCTGGGCTGGGACTCTCTTTCCAGCGAAGCAGCTCGCATAGCCATCCCTAAAGAAAGGAAAAGGGTTCATTGCATATCATGTTTAGCTGAAGGTATTTTTCCAACAATATCACTAAAGAGTATCAATATATGCCTTGTCTACTTAGTTGGATAGGCTACCCACTAAAGCTCCGCTATAGGGACTTTCTTCTCTTTTTGGGAATTTATGTCACTTTAATATATAGGAATGATGGGCAGAATGTGATGTGAAACAACTCACGCCTCATTCATGTTTTTTTATTTATGAGTGTAAAGTTTACTTAACAGTAAACAATTACCACCACAAAGCATCACAAGTGCACCGAGAGAGCTGAGAGTGTGTGAAAGAGAGAGTGAAATGGTGAGAGATTAGGAAGATTTAATTATCTCTGCTAGACTGGTCCAGTCTTTGACACCAGCTGTTGTGTGCAGCCAACCTCTTCCAGCACACATTGTTAATGACCTGAGCATCTCTCTCTCTCTCCTTCTCCCTCAGCTCCTCCTGGCCAGCTGTAGCAGATGGGCGCGTTCAGCCGTGACCCCCCACCCGACCCCAGACCTGTGAGACCTAACCACATCTGTCACACACATTCATATATATATACACACCACCAGAGCAGCACTTTGCTGACACATCTCATACACGCAAACATGCAAAGATGCCTTTAGATGAGGTGGTCACACCTGCAAAGCCATGCCGCAATGACACAGAGTTCCTCAGTAAAGTGAGCAGCAGAGACCAAAGCTCTTTCGGGCTATTACATGGTAAGAATTAGGCGCAGCTGGGAGTGGGATCATATTTGACTAAATCAATTATCTCTCTTTGATCTAAATGAGACAGAGACAAACAAATGGTCCAATAGCTTTTGAAAAAAATTCGTTATCAACACTCTGAAATGAATGCCTTTTCCAGCTAAAGAATTAGCTGACAAAAGATTTAAGCAAATTATCATTGTTGTCCTTTGTACTCAGACAATGTTGCCTTTAACTTTTTCCATACCTGTCAATGAAAAGTGATTTCAAAACAATTGGATGTATGGATGGATAGACAGATAGATAAATGGACAGATACATATATATCTACTACTGTTTAAAAGAAATGTCCCCAAGGCTGCATTTATTTGATCAACAATTCAGTAAAATATGTAATATTGTAAAATATTCTTAAAATATTTTTTTTTCTATTTTATTATTTGTTTAAATTAAATGTATTCCTGTCTTCAAAATCACATGATCCTTCAAAAATCATTCTAATATGCTGATTTACTGCTCAAGAGACATTTCTTATTATTAGAAATGTTGAAAACAGTTGCAGTGCTTAATATTTTTATAATATTAATTAATATTACAGAAACTGTAAATGTATTTTTATGTATGACAAAAGAAAATAGAAATTTAAACTCACCAAAACAAATAAGAAGTGGGTTTTACCAGGTGGAAATTTTGGACTCTGGACAACTTTATGAATAAGCATAAAGCTTATAAAAAAATAATAAATGTTTAAAAAAATAAAAATAAAAAGTAGATTCCCATAATGTGCTTTATATAACTGCTACAATGACAGTTTACAGCTAGAAAATATTTGAGATTTTAAAGGCCTCAAAAGCACTGACTATTGCACTTGTTTGTCACAATATTCTGCATTCTTTATATAGCTATCTGGGAACAAGTGTCAATGTAAAAGGTATGAGAACAGTAATCAGATCAATCTATGGAACACTGCATACACGTCTGTATCACAACATAAGTCACGATGACTCATTGGACGGAAGAGAAAAGCACTGAAAGAAAGAATGAGATCCTTTGGCATCATCTGGAATGGTAAGCCAGAGATGAATAAATGGAAGGCATTTATCAGACAATCTGTTGATGTTGATGTTTTTGTTTATCAGCTACAGAGACGCGCCAGAATCAGATATAAATTCCTGCACAGACTGACACCGTTACTTCCCCTACACTGACAGAGAAAAGAACATGTAAGCTAAGTTTAAGCTTAGTCTTTTCAAAATAAAACAAATCACATTGAAATCACTGTCTCAAATATCCTATCCCTCAATATTTTAAGCACATAAAAATATATTTTTGTAATTATATATATTTATTATTTATTTAATTATTTCCATTATAAAAGGGTCCCTCAAGAAGCAATATAAGTTCATAAATCCATTTAAGCAGAAGCACCTGAAAGCACCTCACGTAATCAACCTCACTTTTACAGTATACACTTCGATGGATCAAATGCATTAAATGTATTATTAACAATTATCATTATGAAGATACCAAGTAGATTCAATTCTCCGGTGCAATAAAATACAATGGAAACTTATGTATAAGATGCCCTTGAAAAGCAGAAGACAAAATTATTATGTTTTCTCTGTGTATTTGTTATTTGAAAATAGTTAACCTAAAAATCAGTTGAAGGTTTAGTTTTGCCATTATGTTATATGAAAGGATGGAAACGTGTCAGGATTATGACCAATAACGAGAAAATCTGGGTAAATAATTACTGAATCAGTTCTTACTTGGCTTTTATTGGCTGCTACCTTGGCAAAAAGTGCCTGAGACACTTTTGCCCGTTTCATCTCCTGCTGGATTTCATCGTAGACGGCTGAGGTGATGTTAACCAGCGGCTCCAGTTTCAGGGGAAGGTCAGGGTTAGGACCACAAGTCTTGGACTGTGAGGGTCCAGCGGTCAAAGTTAAAAGTAACAAAGAAGACAGATTGGTTAGATATACATTCATACTGTAATTGCTACAGAGAGTAGCTACAGGATGATATTTCAGACCCTTGTTTATACCTACAATGTACTGAGATTATTGCAGATAAATCATTAAAGCATCCATAAGTAAACTCTTTGTAGTACATGTTTGAAGTATGGTGTATTGATTTTAGAGTGGTGTGTTTTCTCATTCAATGTTTGAAGTTGCTCTGCAGGCACAGGCAAGTAATCTCACATTCCCCAGTAAAAAACGATTGCAAGATAAACACATACAGACATAATAGTAATGATAATACACAACCACATTCCCTAAGACCAAAGAATAAGAACTTTGTTCTCGTATCAGAAGGATTTTTATTATCTGCATGGGTTCATTCACAATGGTCCTGAGGTTGAAAGCAGACACATTCATATGCTTCACACAAGCATTCTAGAAAGTCCACGCACCAGGTTCCAGGTCATTTAATATAAACATGCCATGACAGGAGCAAAGCCATGCTTTCCTGCATTTGTAATTTTAGAGAATCAAGGACAAGAGCTTGTGAACCTGAAGTTTGAATGGGTGTGTGAACCCTGTAATCTCTAACAAACATTTGTATAAACAGTATTCCATATAAACAGTATACATTTGACCTTCTGTAGTAGCTTGACTTATTGAGCATTTATTTTCAAAATGGGAAAAGTGTCATGACTACAACTGATCACTACTCATACAGATCATGGAGGTCTCGGGTGAAGTACACTCTAGGAGGAAATGAAGTGAGTAATGATGTAATCCTCACCGAGTTTGTGATTTTGGTCTTGTTCTTCCAAATAGATGCCCACGCGTCAGGAGTTAACTGTTCATCGATGCTGCGCTCCCACACTTTCTGCATTGGGAGGTACGGTGTGACATTAGCAATAAGAAGGTAGCAATCAGATATTAGCTCATTTGACCCGTCGAGGGCACTTTCTTGAAAGTCAGAGTGGTTGTTTTAGTAAAAATCCAAATTGTTATTCTCAGTATGTCAATATGTATTAATATTCAAAGACAAAATCTAATTTCCATAATACCAGAATAATAGCTGTGGTAATAACACTGACTTAAGGCTGGAATACACTACAACACTTTTGCCCAGATTTTTTCCAGACTAGCCGATGCTAGTTACCAAAAATCAGAGCCACTCACAGATTTTGGGCAGTTGGAATTAACATTTCACAGAAATTTGCATATATTATATAATAGCATATGTGAACCTGTACCACAAAACCAGCCATAAGAGTCCATTTTGAAATATCTTTCCATTGATGTATGGTTTGTTAGGATAGGACAATATTTGGCCGAGATACAACTATAATCTGAGGGTGCAAACAATTCTAAATATTGAGAAAATCGCCTTTAAAGTTGTCCAAAAGAAGTCCTCGATTTTGCTGCATCCACTCAAGAAAATATATATTTTATATATATATATATACGGTAGGAAATTTACAAAATATCTTCATGGAACATCTTTTTCTAAGTAAAAGATATTAAGATCTTTACTTAATACCCTAAAGATTTTTGGCATAAAAGAAAAATCGATAATTTTGACACATACAATGTATTGTTGGCTATTGCCACAAATATACCCGTTCGACCTATGACTGATTTTGTGGTTTCACATATGATAAGCACAGACTCTAATTGTTTAGCCCCAAACTGTGATTCCATCCAGTCGGAGGATATAAAACATGTTTGCTATTTTGAGCTAATTTTAACACATATTGTTTTCATTTGTCATGCATCTTCTAGCAAAAATGTTTTATGCGTGAGTTTGTGGTGTTCTGAAAGACTTGAAAGTCTGGTAGTCCGTGAATGTTTAGTATATGAAGCCCAGTTTTTTTTAGAACTATTTACAAAGTCGGCTCGTGTGTGATGTCTAGTGATTTTAAAAGTTGTGTAGTATATTCCAGCCTTTACAAAACTCAGTTCTTGCATAAAAAAATAAATATATATACCCCTATGCTGTATAACAACCTGATACGGATTACAAAGAAAACAACAAAGTGTAAGCCAAACAAAACAAGTAAATAGATCAAATTAATTCAGACAAGAAACAAAAGCAATCTCATATGCCTACAGATAAACAATTCAGAATCAGACAACAAAATACCTTTCAGGTATTTTTACATCCAGTCAATAATACACACACAAATGCAACAGGGGAAGAGGGATTTGTAGGGGGCTGAACCTAGTCAAGTGTGAGAAAGCGGGGTACCTGAGAGTGGCGGATGCCCCCAGGGTTGGGGTTTGTGCTTGGGGGCAGACTCACAGGGGGGTTCATGCTGCGTTCTCGCTCTTCCTGGTAAATGCGGTCCCTCTCGCTCTCATGTAAGTTCAGAAAGTTCTGCATCGCTTTGAGGTTCACCAGCAAGGACTGAGAGGCTGAGCGTGGGTCTTCCTCTTTTCGCAAGATCTCTGACAACAAGCCCTGGTGTACACACAGAAACACATACGTAAGCACAGAGGAAGCTCTTTTTTTTTCCACAACACTTTTATGCAGTTACTTCACCTGCACCATGTAGGTCTCTACCCACACTTTGACTGACTGTGCATGATGCTGTATGTAATTGAACATAATTTAGACCTGCAGTGACTCTGTGAATTCACCAGGTGTGTTTTCCGCTGAGAGGGTGTGTGAGAGAGGATCCACCTCTGGATACCAGAGCAATCACGCTGAGATGCTCAAAGCGACTCATAGATCTGAAACCTCCAACAGAACAACTTTGACACCTTGATTATCCTCTTGTATTTAGTTTAGTGCCAAATTAAACTTGATTAGTCCTGATTTGTACATAATTTTGTCTGTGAATGGGATAGTGACCAGGGCTAGCAATAAACCTTATATATATATATATATTATGTTGTGATATTCTTTTTTTGTGATAGATGTTTGCTGACATATTTCTCAATATTTATGTATTTTGCATTGGTCTTTACAAAAAGACCATTCAAATAAAAAAAAGTGCATTAAAATTATTGCAATATTCATATGTTACACAAGCCAAATCATTACGAAAACATCATGAATATTCAATACATTGACCAGCCTAAGTGATTGGTATGTTCTGAAGAAGTTCTTGGCTATTATACTCGGTGTACATTCTTTCTTGTACCTTGTACCTTGTTTCCTCAAGTTTTCTCTTTGAACTGTCTCCATCCTGCAAGCAATATGTGTACAATTTCAGCACCATGCTGTCTGTACTGTACCTGTGTACGGTTGAAGGCAACTCGAGCGAACACTGCCTGCGAGACACTGGCCCTTTTCAGCTCATCTCGCACAAGTTGGTAGATATCAGATGAGACTTCTGCAGCCGAGGGGTTGGACCCGGGCTCTCCTGGGCCACCAGACTTGCTAGGCCGCGGGATGGGTGGGTGATTGAGAAACTGCTGGTTAAGAGCCTGCGGGTGCTGATGCAGGAGGCGGCTGACGGCCAGCTGCTGGTTGATAAGATGGGCCATGGCTAACTGCTGTCTCACCAGCTGTGGACTGAGCTGGGGTGAGAGAATCCCTCCGGGTGCCAAAAGAGGTTGCAAGGCGGCAGGCGGAGGTGGAGGAGGCACCTGTGCCCGTAGTGGAGGACTGTGATGGAGCTGCCCATGAGATGATGAAACTTGCGGCTGCCCTTGGGATGGAGGCTGAGACTGGGCTGAATTCTGAGGTTCTCCAGAGCCACTTTTCACAAGAGAGCTGGTGCTGTTCAACGGACCGAGCTGTGCTAGACCAGCCAGGTGAGGGGGCGGACGCTGGGCTAATACACAGAAGTCAGCAAGACTGTCCCTTTCAACTGTAGAGGGATGGATATGCGTATCAGACACAAGAACAAACTCTGTAGTGTTTTAGTTGACAAATCAAATACAGGTCTTTTCCCAAACAAACATCAAAATGTAGATGCTTACCCTTGATTTCCGAGCTCTCCCGTCCTTGCCACAAATAATCCCCTAAAACAGAGACAAGGAACGCATGGTAAATGACAAAAGCTTTCACTTACTTATTCAATCACGCTTACAATGAAACAACAACATACTTTCATGAGTAGAAAGTTTTACAACTTCGGCTTACAGTCGTATGACTGACACGTGAGTCATCCAATGGGGTCTCGCCTCACTGGCACACACATCTGGCAATGCGGACTGAGTGTTTAGCTCTGGGAGGCAAAGAGCAGAACTAATGGAGGGGGCTCGGTGTAACTCAACACCACTTACTCTGTCAGCGTGCCGAGGATCGCTTTATTCTTTGTTGGCGCTCGCTCTCTCACTGCACTTGGGGTTTAGCCCCCACTTTGATCTGTCCTGCTGTGTAATTATTTCACTTTTTGAAGAGGCAACGAGAGGAGGAAAATTGTCACAGGCATTTGGATGCTAAGAGGCTTAAACAGTGGAGCTGTGGGGCGACTCCCAGTAGGACTTGCCGCTGGGAGACCCCCTGCAGCATTTTGGGGTAAGAAACAGTGGTTTCTGTTAGGAAGTGAGGAGGCTTAGGTTACCCCATCCTGTGTAAGGAGTCATTAAGAGATAATGTATAAAATGTAGCAAAAAGCTCAAGACTTGCTCATGACCCTGAACACCTTACCATGCTAGAAATGGGACATCTCATTAAAAAACAAAAACACAATCACTGTATCTGAATACTTCCCGACTATATAGTAGGCGAAGAACAAAATCAAAAGAGTAGTACCGGTATGTCCGAATTCATAGTATTCATAAAACAAGAGTCAAAAAGTACGTGGATGACCTATTGTTTGATAAAGTATCCGGATGATACCCACGATTCTGAAGTGAATATCTAAGGGCCAGTTTACTACTCTATAAGAGGACAGGAGAGGAGTTGGCAGTTGCAGTGAAATGACAGTGACAACATGACGGATACAGTACGTCCGGCTTTCATTCAAATTATACACATTCATATTATATAGAACATAGTTTTTTGGTTACAAAAGGTAACAAAGTAAGTTCTTCATCAAATGTAATACCTACTCAGACATTATGCGATTTCAGACGCAGCTATGCTTTCCTGACCAGTCTACTGTACTGATGTCAGGTTAGCATCTTAGCCTTTTTTTCCCCAACTTGTTGTGAGATGGCACCATATAACAAAAAATATAACCAAAAAAGTAATTAGCACAAGCCTTACCTTTAATTTTTTTGTACTTCTTGTACCAGCGACCAAACTCTTGGCATTTTGCAGTTGAGACGTTAGCATAGTAGGAACTATTCACTATCGAGGAGATCATACTCTGGAAAAAGTCCAAGAAATGAGAGAGCTCAGTAAAAAGGAAGAAATAGGAGTAACGACAGAGGATAACGGAAATATACACACATGGTCAAGATCTTAAAATTGCAATGATAAATGGCCTATAAAACACATTACTGCGGAAAGCCACCCAGGCAAGGCTGATCGCGAACGCCGCGACAAGCTTTAAGCCGCAGTGACAAAAGTAGAGATGAAGAGCCACACACATATGCAAACAATTGATATGAGGATCAACACCCACACAGAGCTCCACTTAAACACATCATGCACAGATATCACATAAATCTCAAAGATTGCTTGCTTACTTGGAAATGAGCACAGCAAGAATCTCGGATGCACACCCACATAGACACACACGCATACTCTCTCTCTCTCTCATGGTGAAGTAATTTCTGGGTTTTAGAAATGGCCCATGAATGTGGGGAATTTGAGTTCATTTTGAATTGATGAATGAAACACTCTAAGACAATGTAGGCAACATTAGGCATACACTGACGATATAGATTGAAACAACTGCAATCACATTGCAATATTGAGCTCAACATTTACTTTTATGTTTTACTGCTAAGTTGTTAGTTTTGCCATAGGTGTACTGTACCAGCAGTATATGTTTTATATATCATTTTAAATTACATGCTTTACATATCCTAATAAAGTAAAATCTTTGTCTGTTGGATTTGGGGGAATAAATTGGTAGCAACTGTACCTGTGAGAGTGGACATTCTTTGGCCAGGGTGCTCTGGTTCATCTCTTTGAGCAGTTCTTTGAGGGCGTTGCGTACTGTAGCGTGGTTCCACTGTTCTGATGGGAGGTCCTCCAGTTTTGCAAAGCTGTATACATAAAACATTATTACTCATCCCTCCATTACAGTAAACATCTTCATTTCCAAATCAATAAACCATGCAGCAGGCTAGGTCAACAATAATATCACCATGAAGATACAGGGAAACAAACCTGGGCTGCGTTTCCTAAAGGCATCGTAGGCCTAAGTTGATCGTAGAGACCATCGGTGGCAATTGTTCTACGATCAACTTAATGTTACAATGCTTTTGGGAAACCCAGCCCTGGATAGTCCACAACTGCACAATGCCTACAATCCTCTCTTTTGGAGTCTATGTTTATTTCCTCAGCATCCAGAAGTAAACTGCAATCAGTTGGCATGAAAGAGCTCATTGTAAAAGTGCAGATAAAAATTGACCCTGGCCTACAGTATCTCCTGTTCTTATATATGCACAGAGCTCTAGATGCGTGCTCAACTGTCTATTATTGACAAAAGAAAAATATTCCCCCAATTATCTGGACACTTAAAATGTTATAATATATATTGAAACTTTTTTCAATAATGCAATGTTTCCTCAATGCAAAGAATAAAATAACAAAATTAGTAATAATACAATATATAGTATAACACCAATTAATATGAATAAATTCTTAATGATTGGTAATTCATTCATTATATAATAAATTATTATATTTAACAAACCAATATTTTATTTCCCCATAGTTTGTATACAGAGGATACAATATTTACCAGTTCCATTATATAAAGATTATGATTTCACTTAGCAGCACAAACACTGTGAACACTTTTTACTTTTAAAATAAAATCAATTAAGGGTTTCAATTAGACGGGTCTTATAACCTGATACCACAAGATATCCTGTTTAAATTCCACAAATAACTTTTTTTTTAGTTGTTTGTGCTGGCGATTTAAACCTAAATTTGGACCTGTAATTATTTATTTAAAGGAGCTGTATGTAAGAAATGTATTTCAATTAATCATAAATTTTCCCTGATATGTCACTAGACATTAAGAAATCATGTTCATTTCAAATACTTATATCACTGACAACAGTAGTCCGGCCAGGATATTGTCATTTAAAAAGTGAAGTTGCAGCCCTCAACTGATGTTGATGTTGTCATGTTGTGTTTTGGTCTGAGCTCCACCCTCCACCGATCGACCAATCACGAAGTCAGTAGTGTTGCTGCATTCGGGTTGCCAGCTCTGCTCTAGTTCCCACAGCTGCAGCTAATAACGTGTCGTAATCGGATCCTGCAGCATATCTGGCAACCTCGAGTCAGTCATTTGAAAGTGATTGCAGTACCAGTTTTGGCCACAATCTTGCATATGGCTCCTTTAATATTATTATTCATATTCATATTATAATAATTTGTATTAAATATAATATATTTTATAATACATTCAGTATTAATTAAAAAAATATGTTTTAAATCATATATATTATTATTTTTTTTTTTTAAAAACATACAACCATTAAGGTTATTGATATGCAGAGGGTTCTGAGGTGCTGAACCAAGGGACTTTTGAAATAGCTTTATTTTTAACTCTTTCCCTGCCAGCGTGGATTATTTTATTATCTACACTTGAATGTGGGTACGTTTCACAAAAAGCTGAGAAAATGATGGTTTTGTCAAAGACTACGTCTGGATTGGGATTCAGAATGATGATCAAAACACAGATGGAGTAGATCGAGTCCATCAACACCCACAAAGCATTTCATGTTGATGATCGCATTATTTTATATGATATGGCTAGTTGTTTCTGCTTCTTCTTTTCCTTTGTGTTGCAATCGGGAGATTCTGTACTCTTTCAGAAGATGCCTTATAGCGCCCCCTACCAAATAACAGTGAAAACACGAAAAGCTGGTAACTTCCATCTATGAGGGGGAAGCGTTGTATGACAGAAATTTACGTCAATGGTGGGGAAAGGATTAAGAGTGCTCTGTGGTCTCATACCTCTGTAGCTGGATGCGTAGCGTGACCATGTGGTAAACGTCCAGCAACATATCAGCAACCGTTGCCTCTGGAGCATCTGTCAGGTAATGGATGGGCAGGGGGTTCCAGCGGCCCACCTTAATGATGCCTGTAAGAAGGAAACAGAGAGAGGGCGGGAGTCGATTAACCCCACTTGATCTCATTGTGCCGCAAATTTGTGTAGCATATTTCCATGACATCATCAGAGATGGCCTCATGTCAATGATGGCTGTAATGAAATCTCAATAAGAGAATAAGTTAGGAGGGGCTCCACTCCACTGAGTAGGCAGCTCCACCAAACCAGAACCAAAGCTGGCACATTACATCATCACACCAGCACCCACTTACAGCAAAAATCAACATTAGAAGGAATACAACACATGATGATTGAAAGAGGGAACAAGGAGTGATTGAAAAGAGGGGATTAAGGTAGGTGGGAAACCTACATGATTTACTGCATATGGCGAAATATGTGATTATACACAAGGTATTTAAGTGATAAGGAAGCATAGTGGGAAATGTGTCATATATTTAGAATTTGCGAAATAATTTAGACTACCTGTGGGTCAGTGCATCGAACATTTTGGAAATCACACATTTCGCACACTTTTTTTCCTTACTTCTCGTTTTCTGCGTTGCTTCATCTTGTGCTATAAAAAGCAGACAGCAAGGAACAATAACACCAATGATAAGGCTTTATCTATTAAATACTTATCAGGTCAGGAAGAAGCATCTATCATGCATACGGAGGGCCACACCAATAACTACGGGCCCATGGGGCGCCTGTGGATCTTTTATAACCGAGGAGTATATATAGGAAGCAGGCGCTCGTCTAGTGCATCGCAGCCTCTGACAATTACGTCCACCCCCAATCCCCCCCACCCTCCATTAATGGGCCGTCATAAACACAGGTCAATGATTGTATGATTAACCCAAATTGACTGTTATAAATGCCTCTTGTTGTGCAAAGGAAGAGACGAGCATTTATGGCTGAGGAGTAATCTGTAATCGGGGTGTCATTGTGAGACAAAGCCATATTTATGAACAATGCCATCTGATTGTTTTGTAAACACTCCAGGTAACTAAGGCCATCCCACAATGACCTGGGTGAAGGGACATCAATTGCTTCCCATTTTAAAGGGATAGTTTGTGCAAGTATGAACATTTTGTCAGAATTTACTTGTGTCATTGGCAACCTATATGACTCTTTTTCTTCTGCAGAACACACATGCAAATATTTCAAGTATATGTTTCAACTACAGCCCATGCAGTGAAAGTGTAGTTCCAAACAACATTGGACCTCACTAACTGTTATTGTGTGGACAATCATTTTTCAAAATATCTTCTTTTGTAGCCATACAGGTTTGGAATAACATGAGGGTAAATGAGTAGATGACGATAGAACTTTTGGGTTAACTATCCCTTAAATGGTTAATGAGAAATGTTTTGATGTGTTTAACTATTATTAAAAACACAATATAAATGACAGTATACTGCCAAAAGTCAAGCAGTTATCATCTTTTTTTTTTTTAGGGCAATTTCAGTGCATTCACCTTCAAATTTTCTTCATTGACATAAATGATTGAAATTATACTGACGCTGAATAGGTTAAAAGATCAGGGTGAGGATAAAACCTAAGCAGCAGTGGCATCTACTGAGGGTGCCATAATTTTTTTCCAAGAACCACACTGTGCTATTAAAAATGAATTAGCTGAATCTATTATGCCCTCCGCTCTATTTATTTCCAGATGTCGCAATCATTGTCAAGATGCGCTGTACATGTAAACTGGACCCTGTGCTCACTGCATTATTAACCGTTTTCCAAACACTGCACACGTCCGTAAACACTTTTCAACACGCACTGCTCGTGTGCATGTGCGGTAAATGTTCATCCCTTGTGCGAATGTATATATTCAACACATCCGACAACAGGACGTGAACCTGACCAAAAACCAAGGGTGTGCAATGAATAGATATACAAAACACATCCACACCCACAAACACTCGCACAAAAGTATTTCCCATGGTCTTAAGAGGGACTGACTGAAGCTGTGAAAACTAAACAATGCTAATCACATTACTATCCACTAAATGAGACCCAGACGCTACCCAGCTTCCCTCTCTCGCTCTCTTTCTCTCTCTTCTGTAATATTTTTTTTTTGTGCTTTAGGCTGTTTGTGTCATCTGAAGAGCTCCAGCTGCTCAATCACACACAGACATGCCGATGGATCACTTACCTCAATCCAGACACTGTATTGCCATGCCAGTGCTGCCACTAAAGCCTGATCGAATGAGTTCATTTTGGACAGAAACTGTTTTTGTAAATTAGCAAGGGCTCCATTGTTTCTCTCAGTTCAGTGTTTGTGTTTTGACTAGAGAAAACAAGACATTCTGTGTGACCCATATTGGCTGATTGCTTCTTATGTGGGAGTTTATCATTGTTAGAATCTAAACAGGGCCAATGATCTCTTTAAAAGATATTTAAAGTGTACCTAAAGTATACTTGCAATAGTTCCCCTTTAGCACAATTTAGTACTATTTTCGGATAACTAAAGTGCATTAAGTACAAAATTAGTTCCAATTTAGCAGACTTAAAGTATATACATTTAGTGTACTAAAAGTACAATTCCAGGGTATTTATATTAAGTACATAAATATGTATTTGTAGCATACTTAGCATAAAATAATGTATTTCAAATACATTTTAGTATATTTATTTTTGACAAGGGTACATACAAATAAAAAGACACGTTTTTAGCAAATAAATAAAACTGTGCAGTCAGTAATATTTTTGGGCAAGAAATATGGTACAAAATAAAAAATTTAATTATGATAAATAAAGTTAAATAAATTAAATTATATATCAATAAAAATACTGACAAAAATATGAATACATATTTGATAAATATAATTACTCACAGACATTATAAAACAGATTTATCTTGCTTCGCATACAGTATATCTCATCAGCAGTGTTTGAATTCCTTCCCCGTATTATTCTTGAGAAAGTGTGACAAACCTTATGCTTTAACAGATGCTGTTTCTGTCATCCAAAAGTGTTTTAAATAATAAACGGTAAGCATACTATAATTGCTGTTAAGCAGACTTTCTATGCATTTGTTTCATAATATTTTGTTTATAATTAAATTAATAATTTCCTGCATTCATCTATTAGAGGTACAATGTAAAAATATGTATTTGATGTAATGCTATGTAAATACATTTTTGTCTCTTTAAATTTAAGGCGCGGGAATGCGTCATTTTAGCGGAAATGACAGAATATTTCGTCGCCCCCGATGGACTGATGATGAGCGGACTCCTAACGAGGCTCTGAAAGTTGAATTTAAGTTTAAAATAAGTGTTGTCCAAATGGGACAGTAAAGAGGATTTTGTGTCCTTTCAGACTGTATTGTATAATATGCTGATGTGTTTCTACTATGTTCATTTATGAAAGCACTTCTCACGGCGTGTCTGTGTTGTTGTGAAGAGAGCTATACATACCTAAGACCAAAACAGCCTCAGTATTTAAATTCTTTGTTATTTTCTTTTTCTGTCAAATGTAAGAAAATGTTTAGGTGTGGAATCTGTGAATACTGTGATGTGTATGGGTGTGCAGTGCTTGGCATTAATAAATCATGTAAATTACTGTATACTGTTGACTGGTTACTGTTTTCTACTTTCATTCAATGCTATTTGAAGAGTTCAATGAATATAGAGGAAAGGGTCTAGTTTTGTCAATTGCTTCCAGTTATGATTGGGGGCAAAGCTTTCTTGTGTGCGATTTTTTAATGGATTTGTTAATTATAGATTATTTTGTGCACATCCAAGTATGTTGGGCACTAGACAACGACAACATGATGGGCCGTCCCTGCTGGTGACCCTTGTAACAGCAGTGAATTTCTTTCCTCTGGGACACAATCTTCTTGTCTTTGTTCTAAAGGTATTTGTGGAGATGTATTCCCCAGACAGTGAATTAAAGAAGAGAGGCAAGTCAGACAGATGAAGCCAATTTGTGTGATTGTGCCCCGCCCACCTTTAGATCTGTCCTCCTTCTTCAAGTCTGTGTTTATATTACTGGTTTTGCTATGATTTTTGAGGAACGCTGCTGTTTTGTCTTATTGTGCAATGATGAATGTATCCCCACCGCAGACGTCTTGAGTATTAAAGACATAAGACAGATGATTCCAACTTTGAGCAGTAGCATCAAATAAGACTGAACTGAGATGCTCTAAATGTACTTTAAAGGGATAGTTCTCCCAAAAATGAAAATAAGCCCATGATTTACTTACCCTCAAGTCATCGTAGGTATACATGACAGTCTTTCAGACGAATACAATCGGAGTTATATTAAAAAATGTCCTGGCTCTTCCAAGCTTTGTAATGGCAGTGAATGTCCGTTTCTGTTTTGAAGTCCATAAAAGTGCATCTATCCATCATAAAAGTGATACATGACTTGAGGGTGAGTAAATCATGGGCTAATTTTCATTTTTGGGTGAACTATCCCTTTAAGTTATGCTCTAAATGCACTTTAAGTGATCCATTTCAATTGCTGTCGAACATTTCAAAAGCCCCGAACATCAGCGAGTTTACCCCATTCACATGTTCAATGTTGAACAGACAGCTCACTGCAACCAATCTGAAAAAAAGCAATGAGCTCTGTTCCAATAAAAAGCGGTAAAATGTATGCCTATTTACAGTATGAGCTAGCATCATACAGAGACTGTGGTAATGTCATTAATGAATCATTTTTAACTTGGAAAGACTCTGTTCCTTGTCATTTTCCTCCCCCAGTACAAACCATTGTTCCCATTGCCACATTAAAATTCCTCCTCCCAGTGCTGGGCTTTCATGTGGTTGGCTGGTGGCTTGGCTAAAGCTTATGTGTATCCATCCATACACACTCACACACACAAAAGCTACCTCACACACAGTCTGAAAACGTTCCCTAGCACACATACTCTTTTCGGCAGAGCTAGTTTGGATAGATGCACTGAACTCCTAATACTTGCTGCTCTGAATGACTTTGGCTCCATTGAAGGGACGCCCCACTTGCGGAAACCATATATTATTAAATATCAAATATAGTGTCATTATCAAATATCAATCATTAGTAATATACACAGGAAAAAATAAAACAGGAATGGCAGGCCTAAGAAATACTTTCAGAATGTATTGTGATTTTGGCTTTACTATAATATCATAATATAAGCATCTTACATCTGTTATGATATCAGATTTTTGAACAATGTCTTGGTGCTTTTTGTGCATACAATGAAAGTCAATGGGGTCCACTGTTGTTTAAAAGAAGAAAGAAAAATGTATACAGGTTTGGAAGGAAATGAGGGTTTGAAAGTTTTTCTGGGAAAGACATGGTTGTCAAAAATGAGATAGAGAGGTGAAGACCACTGGCAACTACAATGACGGAACTGACTTGTTTCTGATTGGCTGCCAGGAGTGTCAGATGGCAGATGGAAGGCTTACTCACTTTGGTCATAAATTAAAAAGTAAATCAAAGGATTCGACTGAGATAGATCATAACCCAAATATTCTTCAAAAATTCTCCTGTAATTTTCCATGGTAAAAAAGCATACAGATTTCAAACAAAATTACGCAAATTATGTCATTTTTGGGTGGCCTATAATTCCTATAAGTAAAGCATTTCTGCAAATGTCCACATTAAAAATGGGAATAAGTTCATTGTCATTACATTGACGGTTCGGCCTCTATCAGGCAACAGAGCGTATTTTCATCAAAATGCCCCAGTTTGACCAGTTGTGGCTGCATGTCAAACGTGGCAGCACAACAATGCGCTAGTGCTGTAATCCGTCACCACTGTTAATTGTCTGAAGCCTTAAAGTACAGGTCTGTCCATACAATTCTATATAAGTACTCAGACCCTTATAATTGAAATAAACAATATCTTCCAGTTAATTACTGGTCAGGCTAATTAAAGAAAGGCAGCGGTGCTGGGAGAGGAGCTTAAATATACCACTACGAGAGAGCTATGCAGGACACAATTCAAACAGGGAGAAAATAGATGGGACTCTGTGTAATTTTGGTTGTGAACCGCAGAGGAAAAAATGTATAATTTAAGCCAGAAATTATTCATTTAACATAAACGCTTGCTTTAAAAACAAAAAGTATTCATTTGAGAGGAGAGCTCTCCCTCTTTCCTCCTATCACTCATTCTCTGCTCATTTTAGGAATAAACTGAAGTCAGTGCATCTTGCTAGTGCATGAGCGAGCGTTCTTTTAGCCGTAGCCTATCCCTCACCTTTTCTTTTATCTGGCCTCATCTGAACAGATGACAGTGAGGGTGTGTGGATTATATTGAGTCTAAATGTTTTGTTTTCCACTGCTGTCCACTCCTCCTCCGTGTCCTTTTGATATTGTTTTGCGACCGTGCAGAGGTGACCTCTCGTGTTTCTGCGTTCATAGGAGCAGTGTCTGGGACTTCCTCACAGATGTGGCGCCATTGTGTGGGCCAGACAGGACTATTCTGCCTTTCCAATCATAATGCCGCTTCTATCAATTTGCATACTTGTTTATTTATATAGCACATTACGGTATTTTTGGAGGTTACACAAATGGCTTAAGGAGTTACTGTGTGGGTAACATATTGATCCTGTTTTTGGCTCTTCAAAGGAATCTCTAAAGGGAGTGCTTTGAGTGAATTTAAAGACATGCTGTTGACCTGCGAGTGACTAATGTTTTTTTTTCTGTTTATATTTAGTTGTCACAAAAAGAGAAAGGATGCTTATTTAACATTATTTTGAATAACAAGTTGCAGTCACACAAACATCACCACGCAGCATTTAATTTTAAAAACTACAATCACTACAAATACGTAGCAGACATTTCATCAGCCTGACTTAAACGATCATTTAATTAAAGGTTGAAAGTGTGGCCTTCAATTTTCACTCTCTCTTTTCTGACAAAATCCTTTCAATAAAACGCAGCACCATCAAATCACACAACAAACTTCTTTCTAGTCAGACGTACAGAATCTGAACTGTGACTACAAAAAAAATAAGTTCACATAAATGCCAGATGCTCAACCTATGAAGTAAATCATGATGTCTTCTGTTACCGTGGATCAACATGAAGTAATGACTGTTTTAAATTTTCTTCATACTTCACAGAATACAAGTAAACTCTCAATCTTCAGGGAGATGACAATCATGTGCACAACAATAAAGTAAAGCATTATATTGCTTCTTTGGCCCACATACTCATAAACATTCTCCATATACACACACAAACACACACAGAAAATGGACACATACTATGAGAGTACAAAGACCTTCGAGCAGACACAAACATGCATTCTCACAAAGTTACCACATACACACAAATACTGTTCACACGCATCTTTTTGTGACGTGAAAGTACCGCATTCTTTGCCTCGACATTTCCTTTGTTCTTGTTTAATGAGATTTTCAGACTGTCTGTGATTGAGTTATGTTGAGCAAAAGCCCTTCCTCCTCAGTGTTCTCAGACACATAAGCCCAAAACAGTATATTCTCCTGTCAACATCTCAACAGCCAGACCTCCTCACCACTCTAATAGCTCTGAACTGTAATAGAAAGGCATACTAGTGTTTTACTCCCTGCATACTGTTCCATACTGTATACTGCCTAACATAGAATGTGAAAGAGTATGTATTATGGAATGATTACACAGGTAAAATGCATGTTTAATTCAGGCCTCTAGTTATCAGAAATAAATATTATTATTTTGCATTTTGGTATCCTTTTCTGTAAGTTCCATTTCATTCACATTAGTTGTTAGGAATGTGATTAGGTCACAATGCATTAGGTCTAAAAAAAAATGAACAAAACTTTTTACAGCATTTACTAATCTAGGTTCATTCCAATTTCTAAATAAACATAACATTATGATTTTATTTTGAATAAATTAACATGAGTTACTCTAATGTATTATGAATGAATGCCAATTAACAACAAACAGTATATTTGTGAATTATTATTAAACTAGATTGTAAAACAATATATAATTAAGATATAAATATATTATATATAAATATATAATTAAGATATATTTTTGTCACGCATATCTCATACATTATCTTGTGATGATGAATGAATCTTATTGTAAAGTGCTTCCTGAATGAAAAAGATGTACACTTTAGAATATTTTAAAAAAGGGCACTTATTGCTGAAATAATATACTGTAATTTAAATGTATCTAATTAAGTGCACACAGATTTTAAATAAACTACAAGGGACTTTTGTATAAAAACGTTTTAACTTTTGGCAGCTCGGTTAAAAAGTAAATCAAGATTAAATGTTAAAATATCTGATTTTGCTTCTGGTTTGTCACACTGGAAATGAAAGTAGAAGTTCTTGTACCGGTAAGTTTTTTGAATGAAATTGTTGATGTAAATTCATCAACAGTGTTGAACATGCACTTAGAGTCTGGGCACTTTTGAACTCACCATGTGCCTGGGCTGCAGAACTGTGGGAGTAGCCAAGGGCGAGAAGTGCAGTCTCAACAAGCTGAGTGAAAAGGATGTCCTTCCTGACCAGCACAAACTCGGCATGTTCCTCCCGGCTCTCTCCATCTGATATCATCCCTCCATCCATCTGCTCCACCACGCAGAAGACTGGAATCATCAGACCTGCAAAACAGTTTTTAAATATGAAATATTTAAATATTAAAGTTTTTAAAGGGCCCCTATTATGATATTTTAAAGTTTCCTAATGTTGTTTTGGAGTCTCCTACAACAGGTTTGCATGCATCAAACGTCAAAAAACGTGAGTTTCATTTTCTCATAATATACATTTGCACATCACCAGATTTTCAATGATTCTCAAACGACTCGCCAAATGAATCAATCTCTCTAAATCCCTCCTTTCCGCGAGCTACTCTGCTCTGATTGGCCAGACAGCTCAGTCTGTTGTGATTGGTTTACCGCGTACAGCATGCGTCAAAAAAAAAAAAATTCCCATTGCCATAACACCGACAGCTCTGTGTGTCCTGAGGCTTCCTTCACCGTAAACCAAACACAGTAACGAACAATGACATTGATTTTACCATATCAATCCGAGCAAGAGGCCGATGATGAAACACTAGAAGAAGAACCATTCATTCAACCCGAACCTCCATCACAAGGACGACTCGAGCAGGACGATTCAGCGATTCACACTATAATATTCCTATATAAATTCCATCCACTGCTCTATTTCTCGATCAAGTGTATATAACATAATTTTGAATAGTTGCCACGTGTTGTTCACGAGAAGTCTTTTTATTTGAAATCATTAATGATTAATAGGTTCATCATAGCATTTGAATAAGGTGGACAGGGTCAATCAGTTGTCCACCGACCCATGCAAATACTCAACATGGACAAACCGTCCAGATTGTGTATCAAACCAGCCATCAAACCAGCTCCATTATACTCCATTAAAGCTATCATTTTTTATGATGCCTCCCTCCACTTTGTCAGGGCAGCTGAGCTGATATCTCCTCAAGTCAACGGACTGCGTGCTAACGGCAGGGTCACTTAATAAAATTAGTTGCATGAGCCTCCAACGGATATGCAAACGTTTCTGCCTTGTTCGAGGTTACGGCTCATTGCACTGTAACTTAACACATTATTTTAGTAGTGTTGACTTTGTTAACATTTAAGTAAAAAACGTTTATGATTAACCTGTAAAATATGTTGGCAAGTGATTTGGTGGGTACAGAGTCCCGTCTTTTAATGGGATGTCGGGATGCATAGTCATTCACGGCTTGTTGAGAAATAGTACGCAGTACCTAATGATGCCTGAAAAACACACATCCCACCCAAGTTACCTTGGCCTAACCAATCTCCGTTGGTTTGTTCAATTTCCCTGAAGTGCTCAAAAGCCTTTAGACTATTAATTAATACCCCTCAGAAATTATAGTCTGAAAGCATTAGGCAAAATCCCAGTTGTACTAATAAGAGCAGAGCAGTACTAAACTCTCTCTTCTAATTTACACACACACACACACACACACACACACACACACACACACACACACACACACACACACACACACTTCCATACAAATATGTATACATTTACGCATGGCTCCCAGAGCCCCTTGGTTTAATCAGTCAATTCCTATATTTCTATTTCCTTTCCATTAATCACCCTGGCTTCCAGTTCAGAATGCTCTTGTGGAGTGAATTACAGACCAGGGGCCGGTGCCAATTCAAGTAAGTGAATTTCCCCCAACAGGGAAATATAACTGTCAACACACAGCAGCTCCCAGCAGTCTCTCTCTCTCTCTCTCTCTCTCTCTGTTTTTTTTTCTGCTAGCTCCCATGGGCTCATCCCTGTATACCCTGTATGAGTACGGTTTCATCATAAGATAACAGCATGTGTGCGAAGCCTGTGTCTGACTCATTTTTATGTGTGTGTGTGTATGTGTGGGTATATGTTTAATTGCGCTGCAACACTCACTCTGAGTAAGTCTCTGATTGTCTGTTTTAATGCGCTTTAATGCCAGAACATATATTTTCGACTTCTGTAGGAATGTTAAAATATGTGATTTGTTACAGTTATAGACTTGTAAGCATATCGGTGGACTATACTGTTACTATAATTAGTAGGTAATTCGTAAGTCTAAAAATATAAAATATTTTTAAATATAGCATTCTGCAAATGAAAATTTTTAAATTGGGCATTTTAGCATTTAGCATTTTTGTTGGGTTCCCAGAAAGAATAGATAAACAGTTTATACATTTGTATATTTTTATCAGCCAGATAAAAGCAAAATTGCATTAGATAATAATAATAATGCTAATCATAAAATATATATAGAATTAACATATTTTTTATGTTTGTTTTTATGTTCATTCCATTGGTAAAATGTTTTTAAATGATTTGCTGAAGAGGTAAATCATACTGAAAAACAAGACTTAATGTCTTGTGCAAATTTCCAAGTAAATTAACTTTGTTTGACATACTTTAGCTGGACAACAAGACAAAAAAATAACAGATTAGGGATTTTTAGCAATGCAGGCATGTGTCTGAGTGATTTTCATTCCACGACTGACTTGTGTGTGGCCCACTCTTTATTGTTCTATTGTGGTTTGGAGAAGACTGCTTCAAGACAACCTCTTCTTAAAACTAACCATTCGGCCCATCTGCCAGGTTACAGGAAGAGAGAGCCCCACTAATTTCCTCCTCCGCCTATTCCAAAAAAATCTTAAGAAAATAATCTGTTGACATAGATATTTTGTCAAATCAAATCTGCTTCAGAGGTGTACAGCAAATGATACTCACACATTAACACAGTCATGAACAAACACACAGTATGTGTTGCTTGGCCCCTGAGAAATATCTAATCTATATCTGATTGATCTGCACACATTGCTCGCTGTCAAGGTGAATTACAGCCTGACCTTGATGACATTTTGGCCCAATGCATAACATCAGGGATTACAAAGTGTGAGTGATGATAGAATATAACACTTGCGCTGTGGCTGTTAGACACAGACTGCATGTTTCCTTAAAGGAATTTATGTAACAGCTTTATTGTCAGAACCACTTTACCTTCATGTGTAACCGTATGGGGTTTTTGGACATGATAATGAAGGAGTCACAACAGTATCTATATATTGGTAGTGTGTATATACATATATATTTTTTTATATATTTAAATTAATTTGACAGACCAAAGGACTATTTAATTGACCTTTGTTTCAGGTCTTTCTCTTAGCATTTTAGGAGAGAAAAAAAGTAGAAACAAATGAGATAACTGTTAATAATTTGACCCAGATCATTTTCTCCTTTTCTCTGAGAATCATGAAGCTTGATGATGCAAGTCCAAATAAATAAATCCAAAAAATTGTGATATTTGAATTGTCATTTATTTTTGGAGAAAATCTAGATGAAAACCTGAACTAAAACAGTTCATGTCCATTTTTTGTGTCAACTACCCGTGTGTAAAAACATATTTATAGCCATTCAATAATCACAGCTGTGACCATACCACTGTATGTTGCATTCGTTAGGATCACTGTAATCAATATGACCCCCCCTTCTGATACACACGCTACTGTTGCAATCAATAACTGGCCATGGGGAATAAATCAGCTCTATATAGTGCTACTTAATTCACTGAGCTTATACACTGAGTTTATAGTGGCCACAACACACATGTGAGCTGAACTACAGTGGTGTATGGGATTAAATCGATCTGCATCGTGCACCATGGGCGGCTATTTTAATAATGTCCGATAAAATTGAAAACCAAGCTGAATGTGTAGATTAAAAAAATAAAATAAATCTGAAACAATTATATCCCTAATAAAATATATATATATATTTGTTGAAGCATTGGTGTAATGGTTGGTTAGAATCTGTGCTCCAGGGAAGCACATTCTGCCATGGTGCTAGTATGCGTGATGCTGGTTTGAATTTGGCCTTTAACATGTCCTGTTCCCATCTCTCACCATTTTTTTTCTCTCTTTCTCCATTTCACTACTATTTAAAGAGGAAAGACTAAAAAAAAGCTAAAATTATATAATAGAAATGGAGGGATAGAAAAGGTTGTGAATGTCTTACCGCTGAGAGGTCTCTGTGAGGCCCCATTGTGGCGACTGCGGTGACCTGTAGGACTGCCATTGAGTTCCAGACGGCCCATCTTTGGTGGGGGGCCACCGATATCAGGACTGCTGCTCCCACGTCGCTCGGGGCTCTCCCGCAAACGAGGGCTCTCTCCTCCGCAACGCTCCATCCCCCTCCACACCACAGAGGGAACACCAGCCAGAGGATAAGGACCTGAGACAGAGAGGGAAAGAGTGAGAGACCTAATGAAACAGTATCAATGCATATGCTTTTTTCTGAACATCATAAATTGTATATCCAATAACAAAAATGAGTAGGTATTAGCGTAAGAGTAAATGCATGGGTAATATAATACAGTTTTTCTACAATACAGTCGCTTTGGTACATTTCTCAGATCACAACTGAAATTCTCAAAACTACATGCTTAACCTCAAAAAGTCAATTGTGCACATCATTCTTTTGAACAAATAGCAAATGCTTTGGTACATTCATGTAATTGATCATGCACAATTGTCTGCTGTTCCCACATTATCAATTGCTTTTGTCATGTTGATCAAAATATATAATTACTGTTTCCCTGTTGAAGTCCTACCCCTCAAAACATCTAGGCATTAGTTCCTTGCATAAGTCATTAAATGCAAAATGGTGGAACTAGATGTTATAAACTGTCAAGCATTTTCTTTACATTTCAAAGACTAGACTAAGACTACATTTCTTAGACTTTTTATTTTGTAAATGTGTCCTGAATTCATGAACTGCGGAGGTGAATTTTGAATTGACAAATGAAGGGAAATGTAAAGGGGTAGATCAACCAATGATCAACTAGTTCTCTAAAATAGCTCAGAGGTGCATCTCATGAAGCTTCATTTGGCAAGCATATACATGTTTAGACAGAGCACAACACAAGTGTTACAAATTCTGATAATGGAAGAACAACAAGGAAACAAGCAGGGTCAACAGCCGGGAAGAAGAAGAGGAGTGAAGATGTGTGGTGGAAAGGTACGGAGGCAAAACAGTGGAAGAGGTAGAAGAGGCCAAGATTGTAGACCATTACAATTTAAGCACCATTATTTTGGACCATGTTCTCAAATCATGACCGTACAATGGTTGAGGCGGGTCAAAAGGTACAGCTGAATGTTGCTCTTGTATTTTACATTATACAGAAAATATATTTATAGAGACATAATGTAACACAAATGAAACGTACATATATACAGTGTGTGTGTGTGTGTGTGTGTGTGTGTGTGTGCGCGCGCGCATGTGTGATATATATGTATATATTCAATATATATCAATATACTCAATATATATATATATATATATATAGTCCTCTTTTCCTTTGTATCGCAATGACATGACACTGTAATTTGTTGACAGACCAACAGTAAAAGTGTAACTTTGAATACTGTCCAGTCTCTTGCAATCAATATCCCACATAGAGTTATATGTACATTTGTGCTGTTGAAATGTATATATGCCATACAGATAAAGTGCAGTCTAGACATAGTTTACATCTGAAAAGAGTACACTGTTATACTGACAACACGACTAAGCATTTTGACTATCTTGTTTGTGAACAATGACACATGGACTTATTCCGATGGCACTGATATGTTCATTGACATAAAAACTTACTTTTAAAAGATTAACTAAGGATTTTGAGCAAGTCACAGGCTTTTGCAGGTAATCCATTGTGTGGTGCTGTTTGTACGAATTGTTTTGAGAAATGCACTTAAACTGGTTTGCAAATCTTAAGGATGATTCTAGAAATGTACCAAAGCGACGGATTTTTTAAAAATCTTTTTAATATAACAATATTTTTTTATATTTTATTTCCAATTCATGGTAAAATAAAAAATATCACATATAAAACTAAATAAATGGGTGTATTCTCTCAAATCTGGGCTGTCTAAATCGTAAAAGGTAAATATAAAATGTACTGTAAGAAATTCAATAAATCATTAATTGACTCCAACCCTAAAAGGAATCAAATAAGAATTTGCTAAATAAATAAATTGAGATTCTGAAAACAAGTTATCAAAGTTCTTAAAGATCTTATTTGATTTGTAAAAGATTGCATACAAATTATGACTGAAATTCGATTAGCATTTTACTTTAAAACTTTTAACAAGAAAACTCACACATCGCTGACCTTAAAGGTGCATTGCGCAACTTTTCATGATAAAAATACCTGTTTTTCTATCCTATACATGCTTAAAGAACTGCCTGATGGGCTGAATGAGCCCTTCTCTGCTCACTGAGATTGCCTCTATAATCCTGTACAGTAAAATATATAAGAGGGATTCGGGCTCGAATTTGAGACTGGGCGTGACGTCATGCGCGTTCACGCTCACCAGGCTATGTCTCGCAGGTTTGTGTATAAGCCGACATTCTCCGCATCAGCGAAGACAACTCGTGCGTCAAAGGTAGAAGATGGATTCAAAGAGACCGGCTTGTAGTCCATTCCAAACGCAAAAACTCCACGTAAAGTAAAGAAAAGAAAAATTGTCTAGTGCCACCACTCTGGTTGCAGTTTCGCTGGTCGCCAGAGGGGGCGTAGTTCTGCAAAAACTCAGACACTTGCGTTTTGCACCTTTAACACACAAATTGAACAGCTGCTGCTAACAGACAACAACACAAGGACATCCAACTCAGTGTCCCAAAATACAGGGAATAGTTTAAGAGGACGCTGGCATCTTATCAAGACTATCAGCAAACAGAGAAGCTGAGGCCCAGTGTCTAGTTCTGCTTCAGCGTCTATGGGGAATGTAAACTGATGTGTAGGCTTTGTGTATTTATATGTAGAGCCAAAACGTCAGACCTCTAGGCAAATATAAAGCAAAGATGCTCAAAATCTTTTTTATGAATTATTAAGTTACTTTAAGATGTTCAAATGATATCTGTATGTGCAAACATAGTATTTTTGAATGCACGTGGATGTCTGTCCACATTTGTCTGAGCCAGGGATTTCCGTGGGGACAATTTCCAGAGGTCTTTGTTTTACAGCCAAAGCTTTAATATTGGTAATGTCCATCAGAGTCAGTGCCAGGCTGTTTTGAGTCCATGCCAAAAGTTAAAGAGTAGAAACATACAGTACCCTCCACTTGAGCGCTTTCATTTGCATTATATCGCTTATACAGAGGGACGATAGATAGATAGATAGATAGATAGATAGATAGATAGATAGATAGATAGATAGATAGATAGATAGATAGATAGATAGATAGATAGATAGATAGATAGATAGATAGATAGATAGATAGATAGATAGATAGATAGATAGTCCACCTTCTCTGCTATTCTCCTCACAAGATGTCAGAAAACATCAGTCTCTTCTCTGGACTTGACGAGAAAAACATCATTATGGAACATAAAATAGTCCAACGAGAATTACAAGCTGGAGCTAAATTTTCAAAATGAATAATAAATTAAAACCATTAGCCTCTGCGTGATTAAAAACCTAACTCGGGTCCAGAAATCAAGTGTCTGAATTCTTTAGTGTTTAATAAGCGGGTGGGAGGAAAAACATTTTAAAAGCATTTGAACGGAAAGAAATGTGTTAGCGTGCTGCTGAGGGAAGAAGAACTGATGGTCCACACTGTACTTTCACACTTACGCACGCACACAACAAAGAGATTCACAGAGCCTTTGAGACAGTTTAATAAAGCTCAAGTGTGAACAATACTCTACAAAAATGGACATGCATGCTTGTGAAAACATTTGCATATATATACAAAATTAATAGCATCCAACACAGCTTTCCAATTAAAACTGACATTCCCCCAGAGCACATGCAGCCATTACCTCTCATTTCTGTTGTACTCAAAGTTTTTTTTTTAAATAGCAAAGTTTGAACTGCACCTCAATTACAATAGAGGATAAGGTCCTAAAGTATGCCAGATACAACACGCTGCAGTGTAAGATCACTGTGATCCACTTCAACCATGAGGCGAACAGATCTGCTTTTAATTAACAGCTCGTCTGTGGGCTTGCCCATTAGACTTGCAGTCCCAGGGGTAACATAAAATCTCTTCACAAAGTGTCTCTAGATGTTTCAGAAACTTGCACAGAACCAAGCGAGAAAGAATGAAACCACAAACGGACACAATGTCCATTGTGCTTGATGTGTTCACTGCCTTAAGTGACTGAGAGCTTTTCATCCGTTTGCCTACAAGCAGCTCTGTATTTTCAACCCTCAAAGTATTTTATCGGTCTTAGTTCATCTGGCACTGATGGGCTGTCTTTGTTCCTTCCTTCACTGGGCTTCACAGGTTCAAACCTGTCTGATTTTAATGAGTCTTCCGATCCCAATCAAAAGGTTGTCTGAATCTCTTCTCCCATCTCTATGCCAATCGGACTCTCTCTCTCTCCCTATCTCTCTGATCCTCCTCCACCCCAGCACCAAATATTTGATGGGTAGATAAAACTAGTGTGTCTGCCGTCAATCACGTACGGAGATGACAATGGCTATGCAAAGATGGTGCTGTAAAAGTTTCTTCTTGTCAATACACACCGGCTGTGGCAGATCAATACAAGCTTACTGAAGAGGCACGCTAGTTATATAATAGACTATTTTGGATACATTTACAAAAAAAAGTCAAACGCAAGGTGAAATAAATTGTGTAATTAAGATGGTAAAAGCCCTATAATTCAGCACTAAAAGATCTCATTCAGATTTTGCCGAACTAATGGTGAAATGGCTTCATCAATGTTTTATCAGCAGAGAGAGTATTCCTCTATTTCATCAACAGACTAGAGATAAATTAGTTGTTTGTGTCTAAATGAAAATGAACTATTAGAAAACATCCACTGGAGAGCTGTTCATAAATTACATTTAAGTTTCAAATTCAGAGAAATTATGTTCTTAAGTTCTTAAAGTGATAGTTCACCCAAAAAGAAATGTATTCAGTCACCACATGCTGATATTGAAAATATTTAGAATTCCCCCTCCCCAAAATATATTTGTTCTGTTCCACAAAAGAATGTCATATAGGTTTGGAATAACATCAAGGTAAGTAAATGATGACTTCTTAAATCTTAGGTGTGCTATTCCTTTAGTTTACAGTCATCATAAAAGTGTGATTGGTCTTAAGTGCTGTCCTTCCGATTGGTTGACATCAGTTAAAAAGAGTAATAAATGTATAATCAGTACAAGGTATCAGGAATATTCAACAAAAATTATAAAGATAAAAAATAAATAAAAGCAAGATCTTGATTCAGCATTAAGAAATTGTTTACAGTAAGGTGGTTAATAGCAAGAAGCCTGTAAAATACAGAAGTTATAGTATTTTTAAAAGTACACAATTACAAATATGCAGTTTTTGTGTGCTAATAAAAAGCATATAGAATACTGACCAGCCCTTCTGACAAATGACACACAACATGCAACACAACAGCACCTAACATTGCAATGTTGTACCAGGTATTCACAACCCGATCCACGGTTCCATTTTTATTTGTAATGCTTGCAGCCACACATTACAAACATAACTAATGACTGTTATGTTTAGGGGTAGATGAGAGAAGCCAGACAAGGGAGTGGAACAGAACTCCGATCCCATGAGACTCAAATTTCCAAACTACGACGACCACACTGCAGAGACTCTCTCTTAAGCATGCGATATATACATTTTCTGCTCTTTCCCTCGCTAACCTTCCTCTGCCTTCCACATTGCACTTTTTTTCTTTGGCAGTTGTACCACACACAGGAAACTGAGGGCAGTAAACGACACACTACTGATCTGACTATGCTCACACTGTCGGTCAGTATACACAGAAGATATAAGAAGGTGATATCGAGAAATCCTGAGAAAAAAAGGCAGATGTTTGGGAAAAGAGAGAGAGAGAGAGAGAGAGAGAGAGAGAGAGAGAAATGTTGCCTACCAAGATGACAAAAAAAAGCAGTTTCACAAATTAGGAATGGAAAAGGTTGTTTGACAAGAGTGTCCAAATTCTTGCCATTTTCCAACTCAAAATAATAAAAGCCCTTTACCCGACAGCAGTTAATAACAACTAATAGAGACACGCATGCAAATGAGTAATGAGATAAAGACGTGTGTTGTTACAGAACATGGTGGTTTCGTGGTATCTTTGTGTTGACGACATGCTAAGGCGTTAACCTTATTGACCAGGGAATAGGGCTGTGATACTCATTTATTGCAGGGTTATTAAAGCATCGGCTCAGTCAGGGTACAGATAAAGCAGGTGAAGATGGTTGAGGGATTCGTATTGAAGGCCCCTCGGTGTCTCACAGGTGTGTGCGTTGGGAAGGGAAGAATAGATAGATAGCAGCTTATCACCCATGAATTTGATGGCAGATCAAACTGTAACCAAGACAGATGATTACACTGGAAACATACATAGTAAGACAAGCTTGATACTGGGACTACCTTGGATATACACACACACCCACAGACACACACACATACATAGAACATTTTATTCAGCAATAAGACCATGTCATGTTAGATAAAAGGGATTAAGTGTTAATAAGATAATAATGAATTGATTAGTGTGAGAGTCAAGAAACAAATACAGCTGCTATAATGTGGATGAGTGTGCAAATAAACTAGACATGTGCAGAAAATATGTCAATTTAGATACAATGAGACCTACAGACTTTAGATACAGACCTTCCGGGGAGCACGTTTAGTTCGCTAATAAACATCTTATACAGTAAAAGATAAAGCAGCAGTTTATTATGTTCTCCCTAAATCTCTTGCTCTGAATCGCACATAGACAAAAGCAGACAAACACAAGTGTACACAAACACTCAGCACACACACAAACCACAGAGCAGGCTCACTGCTCTGACACTTCCAGGGACCACACATTGACTCACAAAAATCGCACATGGTAGACTACAATGAGCAGGGCTATAAAACACACATGAACACACACATATTGAGTTGGTGACTGCGGTCTAGGTTTAGGTGTGTAGTGTTAAATGGTTTGATAATATATAAACATATATATGGGGGCTAGTTATTACACAGTACGTTGTTACACAGATTATTTTTAGAAGGTTTTGAGTCAAAACTCCACTTAAAAAAATTTGTTATTTCTCTATAAATGGTTTTGCAAGGTTTCAAAACACCTAGGCTATACTTCAAAACCCTCCTAAATTGGAATATTTTTTGTGAATTATTTAGGTCAACATAACGAAGACAGATTTAAATTTTTAAACTTTAACAAGACTTTTTTTTATAATAGCCTACATTTCAAGTTGTCACGTTTAAAAAAAGAAAGAAAGAAAAAAAAGTCCTTTATGAGTAATATTTGCTGGCCAAAACAGTATTTGTTTCCTTTACACATAGGCCTAATTTAGACAAAAAAAGTTTTTTAAAAAAACAAAAAAAATGTAACATTTTATATAAAGTTAAAAACAATAAAATGACCAAATTCGAAAGTGCATACAAATGGCATACAAATGGCAGTTAGTTAGGCCTTGCCGAGCAATTGGCGGAAAATGAATAGCTATTCTACTAAACTAGTAATAGTTCTGGTCCTGCGTGCTGGTATGCCAGTGTTCCAATCCTGCTATAATAAATAATATAAAAACAGATATGACAAAACACCTGTTAACCTTTCTAACGCATATTTCACTGAGCAGCACGCCAGAACCAATAGGCCAGTTTAACCTGTCAGGGACTAGATATTTCCGCTATAGCGGAATAATATAGTTTTATGAATTTGCATATTACAGATATGCCTTTTAGATCATGCTTTATTGAAAATGCATGAAATAGTATTAAGTAACCTTTCGTAAAAGCAATAAGACAATTATATTTTGTAAATACGCTCGGTCGCTGCGTGCCATTTGTTAAACTCTTATGACATTGCGAGGCACTAAAAAACTCTTCACCTTTCATACATGATCCGGCGGCAGGTGTCTTATGAATTAACAGGTATTGTAGTTAGTACAAAATGTTATGGCGCTAAACTTTCCCTGAAGTCGTAGGAGCTGGAGAAAACATGCCGTGAATAAATGTTGGATTTGATCCATTCTGATGGGATCCCCAAAACGCGAGATTAAAGGATCCTCAGCGGCTTCCATCTATTGCAAAATTACTGAGACCTATAGACCTCTCTGTTACAGAGACTAATTAACTTTTTTCCCCAGCCTTTTGGTCTTGGTTAAGAAAAAGTCTCCGCTGGCTATGGGGGCCAAGTTTGTGCAAATGAATAATGGATACATCAATGTAACTTTAAAAAGAAACAGAAAGATCTCTAACGCTGATGGCAGCTATATAGCAACCATACCTCCCTCTTGCACAGGCATGATTTTGTGAGTGACTCTTCAAATACACTGCTCTAAAGTTTTAAAGTGATGTATACATAACTCTGAGTTTGAACTGACAGGGGAAAAAATATCGAATAACAAATCATGTGCACTCGGCATCTGCGTTTTTGTTTTTGATTTAGCCATTTACTTCATAGTTCAGACTGGAGTCTAATAAGAGTACAACTGTGAATTGTGGTTCCATTTCCATGTAATGTGTATTGTATTCGACAGCAGATTTCATTACTTAATTTTGAAATGTTTTTTGTTTTCTTCAAGCAAAGACGGCTCGGTTCACTTATACATCCCCCAAATGTTAAAGAAAAATTCACGAGCTGTGTATGGAAAAAAACATCTAAATTATATTAACGACTTGTATCATTAAAAAAAACAACAACAACAAAAAACACTGTGCTAAAAAAACAGTGACGAGATATTTTAGCCGAGATGTTCTAAATAGGCTAATTTAGCTACTTTGAGTAGACAGGTATTTGGTTTATTTCGTCATTATTACAGTTAGGTCTGACTGATTTAAATAGCATATCTCGGAACTCAGGTGATAAAAGAAATATATTGTATGGTTGTCTTGATTTATTCTGTATGTGTTAAATTGTACTCATAAATGACAATTTTTCTAGAGTTTCTAGACTGGTTCTGGACATTTTAATCAAATAAATGTAATTGAATTTAATCATTTTGAAAACTATTTTAAATTTATCGAAAATGAAAAGTGTAATTACCTTAGAAATATCTTTATGAATAATATTCTGTAATATGCTCTGTCTATTGCTTCAGGTTCTCCTAACAACGGCTTTCTCATAAAAAAATAAAATAGCAGTTGTTTAACAAAGTGAGGTAGCCTACCTAAAACTAAAGGTTCTACAAATCATGAACCATCAGCGAAATGTCTCGTTACCTTTAATGTATGCTATAATAGTTGCTAACCTTAGTAGGAAAAACAGCAATAGAATAATACGTTAATGTTGTTAAATGAAAGAAAGTTTGCAGTTAAACAAATCATAAACGCAGGGATCAAATTTACTTGACACACTGAACATAATTAATAGCTTTATTTCTATTTTGTTTTGGTCTTGGTCATTAAGTTGACTAGATAATATAAGAAGCATGAACTTTTCGATATCAAGTCTCAGATTCCTTCTTTTAGAAAATTAGGATATCATAAAATAGGTCTGAAAATGTCAATTAACAAATAAGCTACACACACACACACACACACAGACACACGCGCGCGCGCGATGAGACCAGAGAAAAAAAGTCAAACACGTGTGAAGCTAAACTTGAGGCCTATAATCATGTTGGGGCTGTAATAAAACATAATTTCCCCTTAAAATCGTCCATTATGTCTCATAATTATGCATTATTTCGCTAGCTCTTTGAAATGTTTAAATAATAAAAAATATACAAAATATTTTTAAACCAGCTCCACATCAAATTCGAGGCCTAAAAACTGTTATCAAAGACACACTCGTAGAGCGTAATAATTTATTAGAGAATATCGACAATCTGCAAAATGGTTTAACTTAAACCGAATATAATATTCTTTAAAGAAAACGACAGTGCAGGGTGCATGACTTTGGTTCTCTTGTCCTAAACATTCCTGACTTTGTAATTGAGTTTTAAACTTAACTGAACGATGCCATAATTCGTGTATCACTTTTTTTATTATTATTAAATTTAGGTTACAGGAAAAAACCTTAACTTATTATTATTAGGCTGTTTAATAAATTACATTTTGGTGAATATTAATGAGATGTAATTAAATGTTTCATTGGCAAAAGTCTCCCTCTCGTCTATTGCATTCTGCATTTTACTCTTTCAACGTCAATCACTATCTAAGCTACATTCTAAAACTTTCAGCAAATTACTTGTTAAATAAAGAAAATAACGTGACAAAGGTGTTGCACGTGTCTTAATAACAAGTAGGCTGTTATTAGGAAAATGTAAAACATCAATGGCCTAAACTGCTATTTGGGCCTATATTTATTTTCTTTATAAAGGCCTCAAAGAATTCACTTTCATATTCAAACACAATATTTATGTTATGTCTATTTGGAGTAGTTAGTTAGATGTGACTTGGTTGCAATAGGAACCCGTTGTTAGCAGTTACATTAATGCGCTAAGCATCGGATGAAAGAAGACGAAAGTTCTGTTGCACTTACTGCTTATGGCGTGTCGGTACCTCGGTTGGCCGTTGAGAGGGCTCTGTCCATTGATTAAAAGTATTGAATCCAGGGCTGGGCTTCTCGCTGCCTCGCGGAGGGCTGAATACGGCAGGGTTCGGTGTTGGACACTTGGGCTCCGTGCGCTGTGCGCTGAGACTGAGCCACTGGAACTGAGAGACTCCGAGCTGAGGGGTACAGGTAGCAGGAGACAGACAGCATGAAGAGAGAGAGAGAGAAAGTGCGCGCGAGAGAAAAGAGAGAGAGAGGACAGTGCACGAGATTGAACACAGCACAGAGATTCCGAGAAGTTCCGAGAAGCGACTGACGACAATCTCTCCTGTAGTGCGGAATCTTGTTCACTGTTTACCGCGAGTTTGAGTCACGAGTGTCCGTGGCAGAACTGAAAACCTCAGCAGTGGGCGCAAAGAGAGCATCAAAATCTGAAAACGTCCGGCTACGCTGCTGCATGCACATACACAGAGAGAGAGAGAAACAAAGCAAAAACAGACGTCAAGTATCTGCTTTGTGCGATGCGGACATTACCTATTACAACGGCGTAAAAATCTCAAGAGCAACAATGTGAGTGTGTCACTTTCAATCTCTCCCTTGAGCGGCACGCGGACTGACGGAGAGCCGAGAGAGGAGTGGGAGTGGGAGGAGGACTGGAGAGCAAACGTGGAAGTGTGACAGGGAGGGAGGGAGGGAGGGAGAGAGAGAGAGGGAGGGAATGAGGGACGGGGCTGTATAAGGTAGGCTAAGTAATTAATGCATGTAAGGTATAAATAAAGCAACATATATATGTGAACAACTGTGTTAACGTTCGTTTAGAAGCTTTAATCGTAGTTCATTAATTTATATCTGTCGAGAACTTGTTTCAAATCAATTGCACCCGGCATCCCTTTTCATTGTATTTGATTTTACGCGATCTGAAAGCATCGCTGTCGTGTCAGTTCACTTATTGTTAAACTGACTGAAGTGATACAGAAACGATGATCTGCTCGACAGACGTAAAACAGTGATAATGACATAGCCTACAGAAGAAAGTATCGTGCATTCTTAGGGAAAAAATACATGGAAGGTGTTGTGGGTTAATGGGATTAATATTAAAAAGGACAATGGAAAAATCTTGTTTGGAAATGATTCAAGATGCACTCTGAACGCCGGCTGCTTAAAATGCAACTAATTCTGTTTCTGTGTCTAGGCTATAGCGGAGTTGTTGTTGTTGTTGTTTTAACGAAATCACCTTCAAATTGATGGGTTTTTTCTATCATATCACATTGAAAGTGACATCATTTCGTGAGATAGCGTTGGTAGAGATGACAAATCAAAGCACAAATGACACAAATTCAAGAGGCTGTAAAGACTTGAGATCTTTAATTTGACTGTGTGTGATGTGCACTGGCAGCGCTAGTGTCCAAGAGGAACGAGCAGGAAAACGGGGAGAAAGAGCATGGTGCATGTAGCTCAAGGTTTAGGGTATCTCTACAAGCTGTCAAAGTTCAACCTGAAAACTTAAGAACTATATTGTCCCTGTTTTCGAGTATAGGCTACTAAACAGATCATTTACAGCAGTTTGTTCATTTCTACAAATATGGCCTCAGTTTGGTTGTGTTTATCTCAGATAGCTATACTGTATAAGCTGCATCACGTGAGCATGCATACATTCAGATTTACAGGTATCATTCATTTTCTTGAACAAAAGTATCTTACCTTTTTTCCAGAGTGGTTTAATGGGAACTCATTAGCAATGCGCGTGCAGTTGGCTGGTCTGCTGCTTTGAGACACTCTGGGGGTGTGTGAGCGAACGCTGGCTGATTCTCCAACCTCATTCGTCACTATAATAATATAAGATAATGATCACGACGATGATGGTGATGCAGCGTTGCGTGACAGATATTGCAAACTGGAACTGTGTTGATAAGGTCTAAATAATAGATAATGAACTTGTTAATACACAACTTGATTCTAGAATGCAGAATGAAGCCACAGAAAACACTTTAAAATATTAGCTGGATGTCACTTCTCAACTGAATTTGACGTTCTTGACGTAAATTTCCGTAAACTAAATAGGAAACAGCATTGTGTACCCTAATCTTGAATAGGTGAGTGCAGGTGTTCCCATTTTGATGTATTGTTGCATACAAGGTTACTAACAAAATGAAAACATCTACAAGAATGTGTTTCCCATCAGCTAAAGTTATGCTTGTTTCATCATCTTTCACTCTCACAACTCCACTATAACATTATGGCTAAGAATACAATCTAAAAAATGTTATTTCAACCCATGGCTGGGTCAAATATGGACAAACCCAACCGTTGGTAAAAAAAATTTTTTAACACAAACGTTGAGTTTATCCATATTCGACCCAAACATTTTTTAGAGTGTAGCCTACAAAAAAAAATCGTCAAAGAACAGGTCTATTAAATAGAAAAAAAGAAAACCGCAGTAAAACATAAATTATTATTATTGTTGTTATTAGGCTGTTATTATTGGCCAATTATTGTTATATATGTGTAATTGCCAATGTCATATGAAAAACGGCATATTTGTAAGAATTTTCATGGAAGCAAACAAAGATCCAGTTAAACATTTTTATATTATACAATTTTTTAAAATTTATATTAACAAAATTATAATCTTAATATTTGGGTTAGTATTTAAACCCACAATTATTCGATCGTTGTATTTTTTATCTTGCATGTTCAATAGCCTAAAAAAAACATCAACGTCTATTAGGTAGGCTATAACTTGAAATCACAGAGCGCTCTCTCTCTCTGTTCTCTCTCGATGAATATAGTTTCTCTCTGTATTTGAATGCTGTATTTGAACTGCATTCCATAAATATGACTTCCTTGTGAAAATTAATATTTTATCGCCTGGGCCACAACAGCAGATTTACAGATGAGTAAATATGACAAACTAGCATTAACTGAATGAATGAAAAACATAGATAGATTATAGATAGATAGATAGATAGATAGATAGATAGATAGATAGATAGATAGGCTAGATATTATGAATGCGTACTGTACAAAACTGTCACTAGACGGACGATTTTATTGCCATTTAATAAACCTTTCTGTAAACGTATTAATTGTATTATAAGGTTAAAATATCAAAGTAATTTTACAAGCTCATTAAGCTCTGTAAATATGAATATTAATTTTATTTTGTATGCATTTCACACAAAAAAATGCTATGACACTGCTCCCCATATTGAAGAAAATGGAACTTTAACCAAATGCGAATGAACATTATGTGGCATATTTATTTATTTTATGTGCAGAGAATGCTTCTCTAATTGATGTGAACTTCTTGCACGCAATTGCTTGGTGTATCGAGCACATTTAAATTATTGAGATCTGGTTTTGTAAACCTTTTTTGAGCATCTTTCTTACGGTCCTCATGAGCTCTCCCTTTTCCATTTCTTGGTTAACTGGGGATCTAAAATTAGCTGACTACTTGGAGTCAAAACTACATTCAAGCAGAAAGATTCAAACCGTGAAACAATTAAATATATATATGCCCGAGACTTCGAAACCAGAAAACAATTCAGGTTGAGAAAGTAAATAATAGAAAAGATGTAATTTCCCCGATGAATCTGTAAAACATGACAAAAATTACGTGGAGGTTTGGAACGCGCGGTGCTGCTGTCTCAAAGTAAATATAAAAAATGATTGGATTGATCAAATGAACAATACATTTTCAAAAAAATCTAAAGAAATGTAATTAACAAATGAACAACTTATTTTGCACCATTATCACATAAAATGATTTAAATTATGCAAATGTTTATGCAGAGCGAAAACCTAATTTAAATTCAAGGAAGAAAATAGCTAGGCCAATTAGGCAAATTTTTTTTTTTTTAAGTAGCCTAGCCTATTGCTAGCTATGTGGAGCAGTTTTCGCAAATCACCATGTAAACCAATTTGAAGGTTACTAGTAAATTATACTAACTTTACCTGACAAAAGGTAACATAATATTGAATCACACATGTTCGTCGTCTTGAGTGAGTAGCCTAACGTGTGCTGAAAAGGGGATATAGTGCCTTCAGGTCATTGCTGATAGGCTGACTGGTCTAGTGTGTGGAAATAGCATCGTCTAGTGGCCAGAATCAAAACTACACCCCCAATTACAGTGATTCCAGAAGTAAGTGAAGTTGTATTAAATTAGCTTTAAATTGTATTGTGATTCTTTTAGGCTTATACACAGGGCTGAGGTGGAGTGGAGGTGGTGGGCTAAGAATAAATTAATGTTGTTTTCATTCTATACCTAAATAAATGCACAAAAGGATAACCTAAGTGTGTAGATTTCAACTCACGTGAACCACTTCAAATGTCAAAATGAGGTGACTATCTATATCAAACCGTATGGACGAAAGAACACAAGCTTTGCTATCAGAATGTCAAAATCACAATTTCCGAAATTAGATTAGTAAAACGAATTTTATCAAGAGCATTTATGACAATACTAACGTAACGAGTAGCCTGATATGAGTCAATATATATAGAAACAATTAGTAAATTCATTATGCTCAATCAATCTATTCGTATCTATTCGCTACACCGTATACATTTGATAAATATTAATACTGTATGTAAATCAATTGTACATCAGGCTTATGTTTACAGTAAACATTCTACATTAAAGGAGATTATTCAATCCGTTGTTATTCCACATGTATTCCTTAATATTATTAATAATAGCTAATACAAGTAGGCTATGCATAACGTTAATGAACGAGTCTCAGACCACTTATGACGTAAATGGTCTTTGTTTCAGGTAAAACAGTCAAAATCACTTAAAATTACATTGATGTATTTTGATTATTGCAAAGCCAGTATGCATATTTAGCCTATGAGAATAATTTTCAATGTTACAATAATATTCTGCAGTCTATGCATGCCACGTGACAGGCCTGAATTAAGGTAGGCTATAACTCCGTTTGTTTCATTGCATGTTGCATAACGGCAGTCACAAGTTGTACAGTGTCATTAAAGACCTTTCATTAATATGTAGCTAGTTGAGCACTAACATGTCTGATATACTCTGTCTTGCTAAAAGCATAATTGAATATTCAATAAGTCTATTTAATAGATTAAATAATTAGTATCATCTTAATTTCAGAAATGTCCATGTTCGCATTAGTTCAGCACTTTTAGACCTGACCGCTCCTGTAAGTATCGATAAACTTTAGTTCTTCTAAAGTAAAACGTCCGACAGTTAAGATGATTTTAAAAGTGTGATTTACGTCATCGACAATTATGTGCCTTTACGCAGCAGATAAACACAATGAAATACAAAGGAAGTCGTCACTAGAAAATTAAATACGTTTGGCTGTATTTTGTATAGGCCTAGTATCTTAAATCCATGCCTTTTTATTTTTTCTTTCCGTTACATTATAGGACGAAAATAAAGATTGGGAATGGTCTCATGTTATAGAGCCTATTAATAATATTGCTACAATTATAGGCTATATTCATATTAGCTAACATTAGCCAATTATAATTTGGCAGAAACAAAACAACACCAAAAATAAATGTTAAACACATGTTTTGTAAACGAAACTCTAATTGGCAGGACACTAATTGCTTCCACTCAGAGGTCACGATTCCCCCTGTATTTTCCCAATAGTTTAAATTCCACTTAAGACCTTCATGTCTAAATCTTCCACAACAAGATTTTAAGAAAACATTAAAATAATTTTTAATTAAAAAAACATTAGTAGCCTATTATTAAAAGTGGAGAAAGAAAGTATCAGGAGAGGTTCATAGAAACAAAACCATTGAAAAAAATAACCTATGATGACAAGAATTAACAAATAGGCTAACTGCCATCGATATTCATGTGCCGAAAAAAATAGGCTTATTAAATTTTCAATGGACACACGGTTCTCCAAAAATATAGGGTATAAGCTATATAAAAAACAATATATATTCTGCTTGTTTTACAAATTTACGAGAACGTTTCGCACGGATCGAAGTATTTTCGCACTGCACGAGACCCCGTAAAACACCCTTCACTAAATCTAAAAACTACAGATTCTGCAGGTCCTTGCATTAGTAGCCTATTTACCTGAAATGAAACCCGCCTGACCTGAGACATTCATGCAGGGGTTTGGAAAGCAAACGCGAGTTGTTAAGCGTGAGCACTCTGCACTATGTCATTGAGCAAAATATTTGACAGTTGGAATGATCTGTAAATACTTCATTAGACTGTGTATGAGTCCCCCTTGTGCCACATGGTCCAGCTCTGGTAAGATTTACAAATGATAACATAAACAGAGTAAAAAGAAATTGATCCAGCGTTTGAAAGCGGAGGAGGGGCCCTTAAGAATGTGATCTGCCCACTTGACATGAAAACCAGGACGTCTGTTGGGCAAGATGAGTTTTTGACCCACCACATAACTCGCGCAGTGCTGTAATGAATTTATTCAAGTTCAGCAGATAAGGAACCTCGTCAAAGGACGTCGCAAGTCTGTGCTGAAGGTAAGAAATGACAGCACAGTGGACAGGGCGGTGGGTGTGCTTTTGCTGACTTCAACAATGGGGAAATATGCTTTATGAAGTAGGTTAAACACTGTTGCTTTTTAGAGTATTTGTATTTCAATTATAAAAGTAGTTTTGTTAAAAAATATATAGTCTATATTTCTTTCTTTTGAATGAATTTTGAGTGTCAAAACCATGTGCAATTTATTTAGTAAATTTACATTTCATTCGGATAATTCACTAAATTATTATTTTACTAAGAAACCAAGTATGATCATTAGAACTTGCAAATTTACTGATTAAATTTCAATGTATTAATCAATGCAAAAATAGTTTATATTGCATATTTTTGATTTAATTAGGATATATTTGTGTTTATGTATAAATAAATATTGTAAAAAAGTACAGTATTGAACAGCAACTCTTGCCTATTTCTTTAAAAACCACTGTACTCGGCAGTTTAAAACTGAACCCACCAAATCCAAACCTTAGAAAGGATCTTGTTTCAGCTATCCACTGGCCCACCCTGACAGCATTTTTTCTAAACCCCAACAATTCAATCTTAGACTCTTAAGACAAGTGGAGGTTTTCTCTGCATCTAAACCACAGGGAGCACGAGAACAGGCAAGCCACTAGATGTCTAGACAAAGAACCAACATTTACACAGACACATGATGCACCAAACTCAAGGAGAACTGGCTCTTATCAAAGGTTTGTCTCAGGTGATGGAAAGGGCGGATGGGAGTTGTTTACAGCTACTGATGCTGATGCCATTTATGTCGTCACTAACTTAATAGGGACCAAAGTCCGCTAGTGCTAGTGACCAGGACAATAAACAAATTCCTAAGAATGAGGTCCACAAACACAGTCACAGTCACAGTCGCACATCTCAAACACAGCCCTGACAATACATTGCTGCAGCAATCAGTAAAACCCACTTATTTGGGCTTTACACTTAATCTTCAGCCAAACATTTGGACAGATAGGTATCGAATGAAAAGGTCTTACCCATTTTACTCACCACTTGTTACACCAGAATGCGGATGACTCCGGGCACTCTTCATCAGGCCATCTGGCTTTTCTGACTCTCACAGCCTTCACTGACAGCAGTTTGGCAGAAGCACGGCCTAGTAGTCAATCAATGAAAGCAAGCGGCCTGCACAAGTTTGGTTTCAAGACTGGGCGGAACTATGACACTTAGCGTGAATCATTTACTGCCACTCACCAATGAAGAACCGAGTCATTGCCAGCTAATGTCTGTGATTGGCTCGTCGTCTGTCAAACAGTCTGATTTACAGTTTGCTTTCGGTAGCTGATGATGGCTATAGGTTTGTTCCTGAAGAACTTTAATAAAATGAAGGGTAAACCCAAAAGGGGGTCTCGTTCAGACTCAGACGAGGTGAATTTTCGGAGAAAATGGGAACGTCGTATGAGCTGATGAGTTTGTTAAAGAAGGGAGGGTTAAAGCAGTGAGTAGCATTACACATTACTGATCCACCTTTTAAATCGTCCTTGGCTCTGTGAAGTTTCCCAAAGCTGGAATAGATTTATGTGTTTCTGATGCTCTAAAACACTGAGTGAAAGGACAGAGAAAATACAAAGAGAGAGAGAGAGAGAGAAATGGGGACTGGAGCCAGGTCATATTACTCTTACTTATTAAAATCTCAATCAGGTCTGAGAGCTCTGGACAAGAGCAGCCTGTCAGACTCAGCTCAGAGCAGTACCACAGAATTTGATCCTTCTCTTTCTCCGTGACATGTTTGTAGACTACATTTCAGTTCACTTACAATTATGACTCAGTGGCATGCACAAGAGACATGTTTTAATGCAAAGTATCACAGATTTGAAGAAAACGGCTACAGAATTTGTCTGTAAACCTCACAGACATTTAGTATCCTTCTTTTTGCATACTTTTATTAAGTCAACATTGATATTTAGTATTAGTCAATGTTTAGCGTTACTAAAGAAACAAATATTTGAGTGCAAATTTTTGTCCTAAAACAGTCATTTAATTTTAAAAGTGAAGAGGATGCTTGCATTTGCATCAAATCAACTTGTTTATTTTTAGCAAATTATATTTCATAAAAAATAAGTCATAACTGCTTTTCATAGGAATGAAAATTAAACAATATATGAAAATACTTGACTATCTCTTTCCTCCTGCCTTTTTGGGTCTTTGAAGTTGTTCCGTTTGATAATAATCTATGTGGTGTTGGGCAAGGGCTCTGAGGTCAGGGGTCGCACTGGTTCTGTGATCCTGTGTTTGTTATTGCTATGCTGCCCTTGGCCAGGTTAACACAGCGCCGTCATCTCAGACGTCTCACTGTGCGCTGCGGAGGGGGGAGGTGGAGGTCGCCCTCTTAAATGTGTTGATGGGACCTGGGGTGGCTAATCTAAAGTGGTGAAATGTTATCCCACTAAAGAGGGGGAAATGAAATTTCAAAGCACACTTACCACCATTGCGCCTGCTTCCCTTGTCAGAAAGACTGCTTGCCAAATCGTTGCACTGTTGAACAGGATAAGTGACAGCTGGAGGGAGCTCTCACACTTCAGAGGCCAACTAGTACTGAAACCCTGTGCTGTAAAATCATTAGAGTAAATCTAAGAATTTTAAGTTGAATAAAAAATGTATTTAAATTGAATGACTTAATATTTCAACAATTATTCTGCCTTGCTTTAAAGAAACTTAATTTGTTGTCAGGAGCTCCTTTTTATTATTATTATTATTATATATTTTTGCACCAAATAAACCACAAGCTCCTAGATTTGTATTGGTTAAAAATAACAAACAGATACTAACTTGAAGAAATATACAAAGCATATGATCTATTAGGGATGCAATGACATAAAAATTCTGTCAAAACCGATCATTACATTCTATACTATTTTCGTATAAATAAATAAAAAAGAAATCACTATCCTAAAATCAATATTTTAAAAATCATCTCTTAAATTCTAGAAGTGTATTTAGGCATCACCACATTATATTGTGCAGTAAGAAATATCACAACAATCATAGTTTTTTTAAAGATTAGAATTTAAGTGAGTGCTAGGACAGCAAAGGTAACCTAAATGTAAAAATCAATACATTGAAATTTTTTTTTTTTTAAATCATCCAATATCGTACTGATATATCTTGCATCACTATGATGTACATTTTCCTCCAACAACAATGGCTACTACTGTACATCACTAATGGCATCTGAGTTGTTGATTCAGTGTAAAAAGTGACTAACATAAACAGAGTAGTTAGAGTGAATGTACATGCATTTGCATCTATAAAGACTTCAATAAATGTGTTTACTTAGAGTGACATATTTATGACTGCTCACAACATAATATCTCTGCCACATTTATTTTGAATCCAGGCACAGTTTGACTCTGTTCAATTGCACATCAAAAGATGTTTAAATGTATTTTATTAAATGTATTAAATCCTCTTTTATTGAGGGCTTCCTCCGGCTCATGGGACCAGTCGCCTTGCTTTCTCAGTCCTCTTCAGTAATACTAATGCAGAACACATTTAGGGCCATAGACCTCAGACCCAAGCAGCGGTAAATTGGGCTAAGAGAGCTGGCGCAGCCACTTAATCAGCCATTATTTATGGGGCTCAGTGGTTTAAATCAACAAGAGCAGGAACTGGGGCCAGACCTTATGGGTTTATAACTGCTGTCAAAATAATCACATACAGATATATTCATCAGAGTGCAAACCAGATCAGTTTAGCACCCTCCCCTCGATGTTAGAACCCCCCCCCCTTCCCTAGCCTTTCACATTCTTGACACTTTCCTCTTCTCCGGTACTCCATCTCATGGAGCACGTCAGAGAACCTTCCTTCCCAGCAGTGCCCTCTTGCTATATGTATCGGCTCGTCCCCACGTTCTTTTCACTCCCAACACTTTTTTTAGGTAACACTCAGCTCTTGGACAATGACAGCATACCAACAGTTCATTAGAGAAAAAGATTTTGGCAGGATTGAGCAGCAAGAAGAGGGAAGGAGGAGCAAGAGACATATTTAAAAGGAATGGAATCTCTGAATGAGTAATACATGACCATTGGATCTGCCTGGTTTGGGAAGAGAGGGGAACAGAGGGGCACTGGCCTGGTCTGACACTAAAGAACTGAGGAAAGGAGGAATAGCAAAGAAATAAGACAATGGGATAAAAACTGCATGAGACTGAGATTCTGGGTGATCCTCATTCTCCATGTGCCATTAATTAACTTAATAGCCTTCAAGCTATTTAGAGGATAAAGACTCTCAGATGAAGGGTGGGGTCCAGCAGCAAGTACATTAATGTTATGCAAAAAGCTTGATTTCGGTTCAGTATGATCTATCTAATAAAATGAACTAAATGAGGGATGGCACTGAATAATAGCTTATATTCTGTACCACAAGTAAGACATTGTGAAAAGAAAACGAAAAGGTTTATTGTGCAAGACATACAGAATTAAGCATTGGATGTGTCAAAAACTTGACAAATATAACAAATTAGGAATAGTAATGAGCATGAACCTGACTCCAGTTTTTGGCCTGTGTCATGCAACTATAATTCTGTCAGGACAACTATCGTCAAATGCGATTGGCAATTCATAATTCAATTGTGGCAGTTAGGATTAGCGGTATGGTTCTGTTCTGGGCAAGAACTCTCTGCGCATCCATGCAGCCTAGCATGGACAAGAGCAGGGAGAGCAGCAGTAATCCCCCATAGGATAAACAGAACCAACATGAATGTTTTGCAGATATCATTAATTCAAGATTTTAAAGTACAACATAATTTGAGAATTTTTTCTGATTCAAGTGGAATCAGAATACCATACTGACTGGACGAGAGGAGGAGGTGGGGATGGAGGAGGGTAATTGGCTCCTGAGAAACGCGATAGCTGCTGATAATACTGAAGGAGCTTGTCGTATTCCTATAGGTAGATGTGTATCAGCTGAGAGTCAGCTGATGTGAGCTTGACTAACGTGACCTGTCAGAACTGACGCTACGCTCAATCCTTTCGCTATAACCATATCTGACAATTCACCTTCTTCATTTGATAACTCACACATTTTTCCTTTCTAACTGAAACGTTATCAATTAACAATATGGCATTTAGTTTGAAAAATCTGGTTAGTGGTTACGCAAATTTTTGGTTCGACTAACTGCCAAATTTGTAATTAACTGCACTGTATTTATTGTTCAGCATGTGCCTGTGAAACCTGTCAGAATGATTAATGGTTCCTTAGTTACAATCAATGTGGCCACATTGAGTTCATAAATAACTTACACAACAACTCAAGTGACAAAGATGCAGTTGTAGTAGAGTCATTATGTTCTGAATAAAGTTTGCATTTAAATGTTCAATTATTGGGGGTAACCCAAAGTTAGCAGAAAACAATCCAGAGCTAGTTTGGACAAATATAAAATGTATTAACCTTGCATTTGATTTTTAGTTGCAAAACATACACATTTGCCATTTTTAAGCTGGCTACACAACTGACAAAACATCATGTCCTCACAACCTGGAGTTGTCGTAAATTTTTTTTTTGCCTATTCGATAAACCGAGCTGGACATTTTCCACATTATAATTTGCACGGTGCAATTTTGACGTCTCTGATGTGACTTGAACTGGAAAGCAAGAAATTGAAAAAGCAAGTGGAAAGGTGATAGTGCAAATGATCCAAGTAGTGGGAAATGGCGTACCAGTTCCAGGGGCGAAAGGAGAAGAACAGCCAACACTATTTCAGCCTCTATAGCACCTGGTTTCTCTCAGGAAGACTGTGTGGGGAGAGGAGAAGGGAATGGTGGTGAGCTCAGGGGTCTAGTCAGGGACAAGGCCAAAGCTGTCTCTGCTTTGTGCAGCTCTAGGTGGAATCAGAGCTGCAAGGTGGCTTGTGTTTGCAGGCTTGGGGGTCTGGCTAGAAGCAGCGTTTGGAGTTTTCGAACTGATTAGGATCTAATTTGTTGCCCTGACTGCAGGGAACTTTTTCCAACCTCCACCCAAGGGAGTCTGATACAGGAGCCCTGGAGCACGCTGACTGACAGCCTGTGCAGCAGTAACCAATGCCACGATCTGGGAAAAGGGGCTGCAGAAAGGTGTGGAAGGGATCAATGAGCTATGATCGATGAAACAAAAATACAGCACTTTTCTTCGACCCATGAAATTGGAGAGCTATAAACACGTGCGCAGTCACACATTAAAACAGCATTTTCACTCTGTTGATTTACAGGTAATCTATATTTAAAATGCTTTCAAAAAGCAATACTGTGTTATTGTGTCTGACAATGTGCTTCCCAAACCTCAGCAATTGTACAGGTAATTCAATACAAAAGCAGTCACCTTGTTATCTGTACCAGGATCAGATGGTATTAGGAATGGGACCAAGCAAACAGCTGAAGGCCAGGTATCCCTGTCTGCATGCGCCTTTATCTAATCTACACGCTTGAGGATGAGCTGGACTTTGAATCCCAAACAGACAGAGTATAGCTTGCTTTGTTTGACTACAAAATAAAAGCCATTCGACTAAGGTTTTCCTCATCGGGAGGTCATTGTAAATGTCGGCCAAAGTATCAATTCACACTGCAGAGAGAAGCAACAGAAAAGCATTTAGCATATTCTGCCGCAGCCAAATTCTTCTGATTACTAAAGTTAAAACTAAAATATACTGTAGGCCTATACCTGCACTGTACAAAATACCCGGTTAAATGGATGGCTAAAAAAAGTGGCAGCTAATTGCCAGAAATTTACAATTAAAAGAAATATACACTTCCCAGCCAAAAAGAAAGTCACTCTTTGGATTTAAATAGGCAAATGCTTAAAAGTCTATGACTGGATAATTATTGCTGTGATTATTATGTTTCTAGCATGTTATATGTTTGGTAACAGTTCTTCTAACCCTACTTGATGGAGTGTGTAGCTTTTCATTTCTTAAACAACCATGTAGGAAAACACATCATGGCCATATTGCAGAATGACAATGTCATCAGGCTCAAATTATGAAGGAATGGTTGGGAGAGAGCATGAAAAGTCATGAATCTAGGCCTTAAATTCATTGAAAGTCTTTGAGATGTGATGGAGTAGACTTACCAGAGTGCTTGACTCTTGCATTATCAATACAAGATCTTGATGGAAATAATATCCCATATTTCCATCAAGAGGTGCATCAATTTCTGGTCAAGATCTTATGTGTTTTTTTTTAATAACCTTTACTTATAACCTTATACCTACACTAAATAATTTAAACATACATAACATGTAACATGAAACACATAATGTACAAAACCGATAACACAAATATTTTAAATTAGGAAGGCATTAGAAATATTAGGAAGAAATTAGGAATATGTAAGGCATCTTGCAGTGCTTTTTATTTTCTTTTATTTTTTACACATTTTTTTCCACTAAAATTTACAGTAAAAGTACATTTTTCTAATCAAGTATTATATCGATTTAAAATGTAAATGATGTGGTAATACTTTCAGCGTATATTATTGTAAACTGAGTATTTTATAGTAAACTGCTGTGTTAAACCATTATAATTTTTCACTGTATGGTAAGGTAAGTAACTTACAGTATCGTTTTCAATAAAAACTTTCTTTTTTTTACAGCGTGGGACATATATTTTAATTATTTATTATGAGCCAAATTATTGATCATGACACCTTGGTTTCATAGTGTTGCCTGGCAATGCATGTAGCCTGCTGCAGAATGGCTAAATGGTGGCATATGCAAAATGCAAAATGGTGGCATACAAATTAGTAATTAGTAATTAGTAAATTAGTAATTAGTAAACTAGTAAGGCTCATCAAAAAGCCCATTTAAGCATCCTAATCTCAAAAAGATATTGTAAGAGTCAAAAAAAGGTGAACCATCTCAACACCTTCACATGCAAGTTTTTTTCCTCCCCATGTTTAAGGTCATGATCATGGTGCACATGCGCACGGCACGCATTCACACACACACGCGTGCGAGCACGCACACGCACGCACGCACTCTCAGTCTCAATCGGCCAGAGGAACCTCTGTTCATAGGTCCTGCCTGCCCAGCATCAGGCTAAGTGCTCTTGACAGCCAACCGCACAGTTATTAACTGTGATCCGCCACCACAGGGCCCGGGCACCACGGCTGCGGGGAGGGTGTAGGATGGGCTCCACACCCACACAATGACTGCTTTCAGCGCTCCAGTCCTCAAACATCTCTAATGCACACTTGCTGTACTTTCACATACATACATTTGGTCTCATTTTTAAAAGTCGTGCTGAACTTGGGGGTGTTTTTGAAATTAGATAGCCGGCAGTTCCACTAACAACTCAGGCAATGGCAACCTAACAACATGACAAAAAAATACTGTGGTGTACCAGAGTACACTAATGGTATCAAATAGTGTTACCAATGGTCATTTTGTACATATGGTACTGAATGATTACCATATTCAAGTACAATGTTACTTCAAAACCATGTCACTGGTGATAAAAGCTGAGGGGGGTAAAATGGGACAGAGTGCTTCTCTCAGTTCCAGTTGAACGCAAACCATTATCGTATATTAGTATGACCCAGTACATTTCTGTATAGTAGCCCGTACGTGCCTGTAAGGAATAAATGCTCTACTTAACCTTGTGTCAAATGCAGTCAAATGCAGCCCTTCTAAACAAGACCGGTGGTCTGAGCGCTGTTTGTGTCTCTGGTTCACATGACTCTACCACCTCTTCCTGAGGATGTGGATGCCGAAGTCCAGTTTCAGCCCCCGCAGCGACGCATTAGCCTGTGAAATAGGGGTGCAGTATATTTGAGACATTCTTAGGAGACTGTCCATAATGACAGTCATCTATGTTTAGCCCTGAAAATATTTCAAAAAACAGCATCTTGTCCTCACAAACAGATGGACTGAAAAACCCCAAGCCACTTTTTCCTGCCTGCGTTTCCCATAATTAGAGCCCACAACTCGCTGTTAAATAGTTGAGGCTTTTTGCCTTTGAATCGACAGTCTTTTATATAGTAGCACAGCGTACTGGCCATTCACAGCCGCCTTCAAAGCACCAGTGGGCTGAAGACGACTGACATGTATTATTCTACACAAGCACTGCCTTTTGTTCACTTCAGGCTTCTAGCCACAAAATAGCTGGATTTGTCCATCAAGTACTGCTATTTTGGATACCATGTTTTTCCCATATGTGCCGTTGGTGGAGCACTGATAACCACATGCAATTAATCATGACACAGATTGTTATTCTCATAGCTGAACCCTTGCAAAAAAATGCTTTAATTATAATAATAATATACTAGATTTGTATTATCATTATTAGCAATAAATCTATTTATCCTGCTATAGGTTATGGGTTTTATTCAACTAAAATTGTAGATTAAATAAAACCTATTTTTATTTAGAAGACATCTAAACTGCATATTAAAGGTTAGCACATTTAAACTAAAAACATGATCCTGGTTCAGACTCAAATTGAGCGAAATTAGAGAAAATGAACCAATTAAACCCATTAAATCATTAACAAAACATACTGCAAAAGTGAAGCAAAGTGGAAGTGCTAGGTGGCTTTGACCCAGCACTCCCAGGAAGCCTCTGCAATTGTGCCATTCAAATCTACAGCCTGACAGGATTGTTTTGAAATAGAAAGAAGTCTTTTAAATAGAAAGAATAGAAAAAAACTATTGTGCTTATGTTTCTATTGTGAAAATATTAGTATAGATTCAACATATCATTAAAAAAACAAAAAACATTAGTAATTTATAAAAGCCTCTCCAAATCTTACTACTGAGACTTACTAACTTAAAAAATATACATATTCCAATTGCATTCGATTGCTTTGCTCTCCGTCCAATTACCGGTTGTGAACGGATCATTCCGAATCGGGTCAGTCTGATTCGTCTATAATTCATTCACTCAAAAGAATTGTTTGTTCAAGAATCGCTACTTCTCTTATAATCGCACTGAGGTTGGTGATTTACACAAATATCAAGATTTGTAACATTTAGGTTACTGAATGATGAATATTTCAGTCAAAATTATAAGAAAGCACAACATTTATATAGACAACTTTTATTGAGCTTCAGCTTTTGTGTTCTTTTTAAAGCTTGAATGCCCCCATTCATGAGCAACCAATTTTCCCCTTTTTCGTGTGGAAGCAAGCAGCCCAGTTATATATGTTTAGAGAGACGTGAAGATAAGTAAATTATGACAGAATTGTATTTTTTTTGTTGGGATAAACTCTTTTATTTAATCTTTTATTGAACTGCCAAGTAAACTATAATTTGTTTGTAGGTACAGGGCAATAAAGAGGACGAACAAGATTATATTATAATCTATTGCTGCAGAATACCACATTTAATTGACAAGAAAGTGAACAACACTTATCAACTCAGTAGGTCTAAGCGATATAGTGACTGCTGTGTCAACCCAAATTCTAAATCTCTTAGGACATGCGGTGGACCACCAGCAGAAACTCCCCCTCCTATAGTACTAATATCACTGTGGGAGTGCAAAACATATACATACTGTACATCCAGCAAGATTCGTCAACCAAAAGGGGTGTTAAAAATCTATTCTGGAGGCCATTTGGGAGGGGAAACAGAGGAAAAGGGGCATAAGTCTTGGTTGAGTATGATTTGAAGTAAACCCAAAGCAGGGTAAATAGCAGGGTAAATGGAGAAGTCTGTGGCTAGCAGTTGTGGGATGAGGGAATGACTCTTCAGAGCAGATGCAAAGGAGATGTTTGAGAAAGACCCCCCATATACTCCACGCATACACTTTTTATCCTGCTAACAAGACCCTCAAGGGAACGCCTTATTTCATCCCTTTAATTACAAACGCTCGTAACACTCATATACACATTTGGTTTGACTGTCCTTTACATTCAAACGGATTCTCTTCACCCTTGTCACTCCATCTAACAAACAGTGTTCTCACACAGGCTCAGAGATACACGGAAATTCACGACAAACCACACTGTAAAACAGTCATACAAACAGATGCCTCTAATAGTTCCAGGCCACACCCTGACAGACGACCTCCCCAAGATAGGCGACCACCCGTCCTCTCACCCTGGACACGCAGTGAGGCTCAGGCCTGACTCAGCCCAATGGCCTCCAGCATAGCGTAAGTAATACCACCTGCAGCGCAGTCAGAGGTCATAACCACTACGGTAATGGGTGAACCCGATGTCAGACACATTCAGCTCTGAATGACACCACACGCACTGTATTATCAGCAAACATGACAGTGATTAATAAACACACACATCAATCTCCATATGGAGTGTTCGGAACGGGAACTTATTCCTTACCAAAAAGGTCATGTGCACACAAGAAATTCACAAGCACAGTAGGTCTTATAAAGCTGGGTGGGATTCCGTCGCTTGATTAAAGACAGCAAAGGCCTTTGATCTGTAATGAGCTGTAATTAATGCATCTTATGATGTGGGCATTAATAACTGTTCTAAAAATGTTGGAATTCTGAGAAACAAACGCAGGTTTGCCTTCCTTCTTGCACTTGATTTGGTTTAACATTAGCATTATTACTTTTTTAGGTGATTAAAAAGGTTAGATATTGAATTAAGTGATAATATATTTTATACATATTAAATATTTTCTTCACACATCCACGATGGAGAACAAATGAAAACAGACACACACATGTAACATGCATAACACAATGTTGACATAATTGCAAAGAAAATGATACTACAGGACATTAAGTAAATTGAACAAATGCTAAATTGTTGTTGTAATAAAAATTGTATAATGTCTAAACAAATCTAAATGAAAAACTTGGGAATGGTAGGCCTATGTAAGCAATTGAGAAATCCTTTGCTTCCATCTAGTGGCAGTAATGGAGAATTCGTGTAATTTAATTTTAAAGTGTTTGCTTTCCAGTAGATGGCAGCAATCTTCCACTTAACCATGGCACTTTTTCAAAAATTGTTGCTATATTATATAAATGTATATTTTTAAATGATTAGAAATTGAGGCAAATAAAAAATACCATACATTTCCCAAAACTGCACAACTGTACAGTAAAAAGCATGTATAAAGTGGGTGATATTACGTTTTTTTTAAACGACATTATGTTACAAAATTACAGTTTTTGTCTGGTTACGTAAGCTAGTTGGACAGAAAAATAATTATTGTTGCCCTATATGTAAAAACAACATAGCATAACATAAGTGATATTAGCCCATTATATTAGGCTACTCATAACGCCATGAGTTACAGCAGTGGGCATATAGGCCTATTTTTTGCACGTTCCCCTCTTTGTTTTCCTTAGGCTCGTGGTGGTAATACCTTTTGTCTTTTCCCATCATTTCAATGTGTGTCTTCTCAGGCTGGAATCACTGAGGTGAGGAAAACCTACCCCCGCTCCTCCTTACTCCTGTCCTGAGTGAGTGTGTAGCCTACTTTTTTAAGGGGACTCCGAATCCTGAACAGGTCGAATGACCCACACGGTGACATTGACGTGATGTGTAAATGAGCGGTAAACCAATTGCAATGCAAACCCTTTTTTTCCCGTCAAGATGCTTATGTCGCCCATGCCAAAATCCGTCACTGTAAATATAATTATAAAATAGGCCTACTGAATGTGAATTTATATACGTGTTTAAGTAAAATTATTATTTTTGTTTAACTACTGAGAACATTTCTTCCGTATTGTAAGTAAAAATATTGTCATTTAGGCCTGGAACACTTATTTGAAGAATGTCAACTGGTCAAAATAACAAATAAGATGTTATGTTTTCATACCTCGAATAATGCAAAGAAAACACGCTTATATTCATCTTCAAACAACACGATACTAACTTCGGAAGAGTTCAGAAATCAATATTTGGTTGAATAGCCTAACCCTGATTTCCAATCACAGCTTTCATGCATCTTGGCATGCTTCGCTTTAACTTCACACTGCTGTTGGGTGTAAAAATTCAAGGCTTTTGTTTGGTGGCTTGTGACCTTCCATCTTCCTCTTGATCACAAACAAACAGGTTTTCAGTAGGGTTCAGGTCATGAGACTGGGCTGGCCATGACATGGTCTTTTTTTTTGTTGTAATTTGTCATTTATTACAAATAAATGCTCTAGATGACCATATTTGAATTTGGGAGGAAATTGTGTCAGTAAAATGTTCATTTTACTCATACATACAAATAGAAAATTATCTTATTTTTCATTTATAATGCATATTTAACTTGATATTTAAAATAGTTTATATAAAAGTACCCATCCTAAGAAATCCTGGAGATTATTATTTGCTACCATCTACTGGTCAAATCAGTTGCTGATGAAATACTGTACATTTTCACTGTAATCCCTTAATCTTAAGGAAATACAGATAAACTAAAAAAACTTATTTTGTTTTTATAAAATTTTATATTAACTGTTTTGTAAGTTTGAGTCTTCTGTGCAGCACTTTGGTAACTTTGTGTTTGTAAAATGTGCTATAGAAATAAAGTGGATTGGATTGGATAAGCAAGGTAAAAATGTGGAGCCATAAATAGAAATCTTCCATAAAAAACAAATACTCTATTTTGATATAAAGTTATTATTTTTTTAATAACTTAAATTGTTTTTAACAATAATTAGAAACTTTTAAATTTCAACTGAAAATGACAAATTATGTTTCCCCGACTTGTGCACAAGTTATCCTAAAATGTTGTCCTCTTTTGTCCGGTGCAGTTCACAAAACTGCAGAGGAAAGTGACAAACTAGAAAGAGACCCAGTGGGCTGAACATCAGGAGGGGTTGTGAAAGAAACAAGAAAGTGAGTCTGTCACATAAAAAATTCACAGGAAAGAGCTGAACTGTACAGTTGAAGATGTCTTCTGTTTGAACTTCAAAACCCAAATAAATGCCCCAGAGAAAACAGACGAGACACCAGATGGCAAATCTGAATCAGGCAGTCAAAAACTGGAGCAACACACGCACACACACACACGATTTGTAGATTGATAAACACAAAAACTGCATCAACTGCAATAACCGTGATAAATCTGATCTTTAAAACAAGCAGACCAAAGACTAAAGAGTCTAAGTTGAGAAAGTTCAATGAACTTACATTCATATAATTGTTTCTTTTTTAAAACACCTGAAGAAAAAGGTCTTGAAGACATACAGTGCTGAGGCAGGTGTTTAAATTGTCCTCTGGTTTGAATTTCAGTCCTCTTTCTGTTTTTGTCGTAGGTCTCAGGTCAACTGGCACTAAACATTATGCTGATCCATGAGTGGATGGTGGTTGACAGGTCATAGAAGAAAGTTAGTGTCCAACACTTAAACTGATGGAAAATGTCTTGAATTACTTACTCCAAATAAGAAACGGGGGACCATGTTTAGTCAAATAAAAATAAAAAATACTTTCCATGAGAAAACAAGGCTTTTTAAAAACTGAAGGACAAAATAATAATAATAAAAAAAAAACAAATAAAAACATCAACCATTCCTGAGAACAATCAGAAAAAAATAAAATACAACCCATTGCTTGTTCCTCAGTGTGCATTTAAGTGTGTGTGTGTGTGTGTGTGTGTGTGTGTAGGGCAGACAGGGACAGGGCAATCAGTCCTGATTTACTTGGCTGGTTTGTCAGTATCCCTGCAGTCCATTATAAATCTTTTGAGATGGTGCCTGTTTCAGAAGTTGTCTTATACCTGAAAAAAAATAGTTGAATTTATTAACTCACAAATGCACAAAACCATCCAGAAACACCACAGTAGTCACACAGGACAATTAAAAAAAAAAAAAAAAAAAAAAAAAAAAAAAAAATTTAATATTCTCTAGCTGTTCTCTTACCATCTTTCTGTTGGTCATCAAGCTGCTCCTTTGGGAAATCGACATCAAAGGTGACTATGAGCGATCCACGGATATTGTTGTTGTCAAAATTTGGTAGGCCCTCACCCTTCTTCCAAATACGTGCTCCTGGCTTAGTGATTTTATCTCTCACAATGTGCACCTACAAAGACGAATCTCTGTGAGTTTATGAACAGCCTTATTTCATACAGAAAATACAACGACATGACAACAGGAGGATATTAGGGATGCACATATACAAATCATGTACAGGCCAAATTTTACATTTCCAAATTTTGCATTCTACCATAACCATAAATAAAAGTTCACACAAAAAAAAAGAAAGTAAATCTGTTGAAAATAAAATCTGTGAAATTAAACGTGCCTTGTGGCTATCTAAATGAGTGATGTCCATCTCAAAACCGACCAGAGCCTCTACCAGAGAGATGGTGACATTTGTGTAAAGGTCGTCACCTCTGCGCTCAAACAGAGGATGCCTGGACAAGAACAAAAACAAACTCTTTCAAACAGGTACATTCATTGAAAGTATATTAAACATCGATTAATAGTTCAATTAATTGTTCTTATCACAACAGTATAATATTACTTTATTCTTACTTCAAAACTTTGATGCGGAAACGTAAATCTCCAGGCTCACCATCAATGTGAGGTTCACCTGTGGTCAGTCAAACAATAGATACACACTTGGTAAGTCTTATGTTGCAGTATCTAGCCAATTTATTAAATTAAGTGTTACTGTACGGAGTTATCTGTAGAATTATTTCCTATACCTTCCCCAATGAAAGGGTATTCCATCTCATCTCTCACACCCTGCTCGATCTCCACCTCTAGTGTTCGCTCCTCATTCACAAGCCTGGAAACAATGATACAGTGTTTATTAGAAAATCATGAACCGTCTTGGTGAGTCAAAGTGAGAGGGATTATCGGGCAAATTTACTTGATATTGGGGCATTCATCACAGACTACTTCCTGTGTCATCTGGAAGCGACCTGGTCCTAGTTGTGTGGTTCTCATTTCCTGCCGGCAGTTGCATTTTCTTTTGCCTGGCGCTTCTTTTGCTACAGGTTTGTTTCGTACCACCTACGTGTTGAAGAAGAGAGGAAACACAGGAAAGACATGAAAAAGGAAATGAGATTACTGTACATTACCATGTGACTATGTACACTGCCAAACAAAAGCCTATAAAATAACACAGAAGGTCTGAATACTACAGTACATCAGGATGGAAATGGAGAGGGATCAAGAACAAAAAGAAACTCGCCTCCACAAAATTCCCTGAATACACCTCTTCTAGGGTTACTTCAAGGTCCAGAACGATGTCATTACCCCTGGGAATATCCCGGCCGGCCGGCTGCCTATTTCCACCGAACATAAACCCAAAGTCGCCGAAGAAACTTAAAAAAAAAAAAAAAAAAAACATGAATATCAGTGCAGTCACATAGTGTAGAGATTGATTGTGCAGTTACAGGGACAACATTTATGTTTCAAACAGACATGCTTCTGAAACTAAAGAACTATAAAAAATATCAGCAGTTAACTGTTAAAGAAAATGTTAATTATGTGGGTGCCATCTTAATATTGTAGGCTTGTTTACCTGGAGAATATATCACCATGTGAACTTTGATGGCCTTCCTTTAACCCCTCCTCTCCATATGCATCATACTGTTTCCTTTTCTCCTCATCTGAGAGCACCTGTGTTTAAAAAGCACCATAAGAAAATAATATTGTACCCTGGATAAACACAATTAACTCACTTATAGCCAATGTCAGAAATTAATTTTGCCCCCTGAATTATACTCGAATACTATGAAAAAGTATACTTTTTAAAATCCTTTACAATATTGTTTATGTTACAATAAAGTCGGCCAATAACTATTTTCCTTTAAACAATAAATAATTTACTGTGTAAAAATTAAACTTTGTAATATTGTAGCCTACAAAAGTGTACAAGCTACACTAGATTCGAACACGTCACAAATCATATGAATGACAATAAGCAGATGTTTCAACCAATCAGAGGTGGCCACACATTTCTTTCAACCAATCAAATCGCTCCATCGGTTCGTTTCTAACAACAACGCTTATGCTGATCACATTCACTGGCATTATACTGACGTTTTGTTGAGAAATAATTTGAACACATCACATCAATTTTAATATCTACAACGGAGTAAAATTGTCTTTGTTCAATATATGAAGCGTAGTCAAAACGAATAAAAAGCCCCACGTGAAATGACTTAACATAAACAGTCATACCTCGTAAGCAGCTCCGAGGTCTGCAAATTTGTCTTGGGCATTTGGGTCATCTTGGTTTCTGTCTGGATGAAGCTGCAATGCCAGCTTTCTGTAGGCTTTCTTAATATCTTTAATTGATGCTGATCTACTAACCCCCAAAATGTTGTAGAAATCCCTCCTGAAAATACACATTATTTTAGAACTTAATTATTGTTAAGAATAAATTATTGATGAACAGATATAGCTACATGGATACGGATGTCTATTTATTTAACATATATACACCTTGACGAGAAATCAGCCAAGGCACAATAAAAGCTTCAGATACTATTTCTAAAATGTATATAAACATGTGGCATCGATGACAAGCAGCAGCCTTGTTGCAGCAATTATCGGTAACGTTAGGTACTTAAAAATAAAAAAATGTCATATTTTTTAAAAAACTCTCCGGCCTTTACATTAACGGATTAAATTACAATAAATAACGAGGTTATATAAAGTAGTTTATGGCGAGATTCAGCAGCATGATGCATGAACAGTGGCGTAGACCAATCACAGTGAAACATGTGTACGTTAACGTTACCACCAGAGTAGTGAGTTTATAATGCACTGAACCAAAACAATGAAAATAACACGATATTCACTTACCCAGCCAGCACTGTCACTATCAAATATAAAAGCAGAAAACACACACTCGACAGTTTCATTCCTCTAACAGCCATGGGTACTTGTTTCTTTCAGAAGTCCAATAAAACACACCGGCTTTCTGTGATGTCTATCAAAAAGCCTCTTCCTGCTCTGTCACAAGTCCCGCCTCTTTAAAAAAAAGGAAGTTTTATAAAAGTTCTATCGAAAAAAGTCTCACTGATTCAAGAAAACGTCATTATGTTATGTTATGTTATGTTATGTTATGTTATGTTATGTTATAGTATAGTATGTTATAGTATATTTTATTATGTTATGTTATGTTACATTACATTATATTGTTATGTTATGTTATTATATTATATTTAATTATAGTGCATACTACTAAATATGAGATGGAACTTTATTTATTTGAATTTATACTTTACTTAAATACTTAAATTTTATTTTGTTGTCACTATTTCGTTCTGCACGCAACTTTTATTTTGTTTTCATAGACGTACAGAGAGACGAGAGAGTTTACACAGTGTACTTCCGGAAAGAAATGGCATCTTTGGATAGGGTGAAAGTGTTGGTCTTGGGAGATTCTGGTAATACATATTATCTAAATAATCTATCGACCTTAATTTCTGTAACCTATCATGTGAATCTAAATTTAAAATGTAAACGTGTTTTATAATATTCGACTCAAGCTGGAGGTATTAGCCTGCCACATTAGCTTGGATTTCATTTCTTCAATACTAGTATTATATGTATTATTATTAGAGAATATCTATCACGAGAAACTTCACCCACTTAGATGTTGTACAGAAATACTTTGTGAGCCTTGATATGTCTCCTCTGATCAGTATTATTTTATGTCTGTTGACAGGAGTAGGGAAGTCCTCTCTTGTACATTTACTTTGCCAGAATCAAGTTTTGGGGAATCCTTCATGGACTGTTGGCTGCTCAGTGGACGTCAGGGTACAGTGAAAATTATCAGTAATTATTATTAATTAACTGTCATTATCATGGCAAAAACCTGTCTTGATTCTTTGCACAGGTACATGACTACAGAGAAGGCACTCCAGATGAGAAGACGTACTACACTGAACTCTGGGACGTTGGAGGATCTGTTGGCAGTGCCAGCAGTGTTAAAAGCTCTAGAGCTGTGTTTTACAATTCTGTAAACGGTTAAGTATCCGACACTCACATTAAAAGTTGTATTTTCATGTGCACAAAAAGAAAAGAAAATGTTGGAACATTTACAATGACTCTTCTTTAACACTAAATCACTATGTTTGTCTTTTTCCTGCAGGTATTATTTTAGTTCATGATCTGACCAACAAGAAATCCTCCCAGAATCTGTACCGCTGGTCACTGGAGGCCCTGAGCAAAGACTCCTCTCCAACTGGCATCATTGTATCAAATGGGTGAGTCAAGGTTAACTTCTGATTCTGTTAGAATTGCATCAAGCATTTCTTCAGGTGAAATACAATGCTTATATTTTGTAGTAAATAAATCAGAATACAGTGAGCGAATATTTGATTATGTCTATAATTGCCAAGATATGCTGAAATGAGTAAATTCTGATGTTTTGCTCTTGCAGAGATTATGATAGAGAACAGTTTGCAGAGAACTCAGTTCCTCTCCTGCTAATTGGCACGAAATTTGATCAGATCCCGGAAAACAAGAGGAATGATGTCCTGACCCGCACTGCCTTTCTGTCTGAAGACTTTAATGCGGAAGAGATTAACCTTGTGTGTGCCTTTTAGTGCTGTTATAATGTTTTTACCTAAACTAATATAATATTAAGCCAAAAAAACTCAAAACTTGTCCATTATGCATTCTGAGCTTTTTCCTGGTTTTCTTCTCAGGATTGTACAAATCCACGGTATCTTGCGGCCGGATCATCAAATGCTGTTAAATTGAGCCGTTTTTTTGACAAGGTAGCGACTTTAATTTAACTAAAGTCTATATTTCCTTTTTGACCCTTATGATTCTCTGTCATTTTGTGAGTAAATGTCTGATATATCTCTGTGCAGTGTATTAACATGTATATGCATTGTGAGTAAACACTTATTGTGTCTCTTTTAGGTAATAGAGAAGAGATACTTCACAAGAGACCCTAGCCAGGTGAGTGTGTGCTTTTCTTTGTTTACTTTGTTTTCTTTGTGTAGCCACAAATGAGCATATTTGAAATAATGTTGTTTTGCAGTAGTTTTAGAGAATTACCTTTAAGATTATAAATCAAATTGTAGATGTAATTCATTTATAATTAATTTTATTGTAGAATAATTAATTGGCAACCTATTGTTCTTTTTTTCACCTTAGATGCAGAGTTTCACAGACAGGAGGCGCTTTAATTTCAAGAGTCTGCACAGTGATTGAGTGTACACATTTACTTTAGATTGGTGGGTTTAGTCCTGTTTGTTATCTGAATAAGCATATGAATTGTACTCTTCTGCCATCATGTTCTTTTGCAAAGACCAATTAGTTTGAGGGAATGTTTATTTGCAAAAAAAAAACACAAAAAAAACATTAACATCCAGAAAGATTTATATGGATTGGTGATAACCTGTCTCGCATATTCTGAGATTTTCTGTATTTTCATATTTTTTGTTCAATAGCAATTTAAAATTGGGAATTTGAGGATAGGAGATGTCTTTGTAACACAATAATCCTAAATTGGAAATATCCCTTTATTTTCCCTTCTCATGTTTACTGTTTGTACTAATGAGATGACATGGACCCTTGTTTTCTTTGGTAAAATGTAATCTATGTTTATAGTATCATCTAAGGTGAGATGGCAGAGTTTTTTTTATTTTATTTATTAAATTAACCATTTCTACTTAATCTTTAGGATCATCTGAAAGGAAAAAAAGTAATCATAGATTTACAGTTTTTATTATTGATCTTTGTAATTTGAAAATAATAAGCCTTTGCTATATTAGCAAGCTGTTAATACTGTGCATGTACAGAACTCTTTACGTGAGACAACATTAAATAAAGATGCATTTGAATAAATTGAACAAATATGTCTCCTCTTTTCCACTTCTTTATAGGCTATACACCCACCGGCCACTTTATTAGGTACCCCATGCTAGTAATGGGTTGGACCCCCTTTTGCCTTCAGAACTGCCTCAATTCTTCGTGGCATAGATTCAACAAGGTGCTGGAAGCATTCCTCAGGGAGTTTGGTCCATATTGACATGATGGCATCACACAGTTGCCGCAGATTTGTCGGCTGCACATCCATGATGCGAATCTCCCGTTCCACCACATCCCAAAGATGCTCTATTGGATTGAGATCTGGTGACTGTGGAGGCCATTTGAGTACAGCGAACTCATTGTCATGTTCAAGAAACCAGTCTGAGATGATTCCAGCTTTATGACATGGCGCATTATCCTGCTGAAAGTAGCCATCAGAAGTTGGGTACATTGTGGTCATAAAGGGATGGACATGGTCAGCAACAATACTCAGGTAGGCTGTGGCGTTGCAACGATGCTCAATTGGTACCAAGGGGCCCAAAGAGTGCCAAGAAAATATTCCCCACACCATGACACCACCACCACCAGCCTGAACCGTTGATACAAGGCAGGATGGATCCATGCTTTCATGTTGTAGACGCCAAATTCTGACCCTACCATCCGAATGTCGCAGCAGAAATCGAGACTCATCAGACCAGGCAACGTTTTTCCAATCTTCTATTGTCCAATTTCGATGAGCTTGTGCAAATTGTAGCCTCAGTTTCCTGTTCTTAGCTGAAAGGAGTGGCACCCGGTGTGGTCTTCTGCTGTTGTAGCCCATCTGCCTCAAAGTTCGACGTACTGTGCGTTCAGAGATGCTCTTCTGCCCACCTTGGTTGTAACGGGTGGTTATTTGCAGCCCGTTCTCATCCCAAGGCGTAATATAATGACGCTTTTGCCAAAGCGTCTATATCGAACGCGGATGGCACCCTTTAGCGTCAATATGAGACGCCGATATATATGGGTCAGAAGGCGCCTCCTAGCGGTCTAACCCTAACCCTACACCATACCTAAACCTACCCATCTCTCTGCGTGTTATATTGACGCTAAAGGGTTCCATGGGCGTTGGATTTAGACGCTTTGTCAAAGTGTCAGAATATGACACCTTGGGATGAGGATGCGTTGTTATTTGAGTCACTGTTGCCCTTCTATCAGCTCGAACCAGTCTGGCCATTCTCCTCTGACCTCTGGCATCAACAAGGCATTTCCGCCCACAGAACTGCCGCTCACTGGATGTTTTTTCTTTTTCGGACCATTCTCTGTAAACCCTAGAGATGGTTGTGCGTGAAAATCCCAGTAGATTAGCAGTTTCTGAAATACTCAGACCAGCCCTTCTGGCACCAACAATCATGCCACGTTCAAAGTCACTCAAATCACCTTTCTTCCCCATACTGATGCTCGGTTTGAACTGCAGGAGATTGTCTTGACCATGTCTACATGCCTAAATGCACTGAGTTGCCGCCATGTGATTGGCTGCTTAGAAATTAAGTGTTAAGGAGCAGTTGGACAGGTGTACCTAATAAAGTGGCCGGTGAGTGTATATAGCAACCTAATTATTTAAATATAATATATAGCAACACTGCAAGCCCTGTATTCTGAACTCAAGTATCAATGCCACATAAATTCTATATTCTGAAGTGAACAGCAGTTTGAGAGTGACTTCCTGCAGCACCCCTGATGCACTTTATCCTGGTTAGTTAGTACCCCAGCCCAGCCAGCAACATATTCACATTAGCTGGCATTTTTCCATCCCTGTTTGAACAGACAATAATGTAGTTCATGTCATTTTCTTAAACCTTAAACATTTTTAGTCAGATTTTTTTATTAACAAATGTAGAAATATTTCATTTCATGTTATTACTAACCTCAAAATGCTTTGGTGTAATTCAGTCAATTATCAGATAATAAAGCATGAATCACATTTTACTTAATGTGATAACCTACAGTATGAACTTTTATCATCTCAGATATTCATTTGAAATATAAATAAATAGCCCGTGTTTTAATAACGTGTTTTTAAAATACCAATGTTAAAACTAGTTGAATCAGCTTTATCTAAAGTACTTAAGAGTAGTTGGTGAGTGACAGGATACATTTTCAAATAAGACAGAACAACATGTAAAAATTTTTTTAAAAAAAACATTTCCTGAGAGACGGTAGTAGACATATTGACAGCTAACTAGAATATTTTGAACTCGGGCTCAAACACACCTCCTAACCTCACCACACACTTCAAAGGGGCTTCATAGGGGGACTTTTCACGCTTCTCGGAGCAAAGAAGTATGCAATCACAAGACCAACAACTGGTTTTAGCGTCAGACTAACATAAAAAGTATGAAACAATCCCACACTCGCACACAAAACCCCACACAGTAATAATAATAATAATACATTTATTTAATATAGCGCCTTTAAAAGTTACTTTCTCAAGGCACTTTATATGAAAGCTTTACAAAAAGTCAAACACAACTATAAAAGAACATTACACTGTAAATATAATAAAAGGCAGATAACTAAAACCAACCCAACAGAAAAACAAATCAAGTTTTAAGACAAGTTTTAAAAATATGTAATGATTTTGCTTCCCTGATGTCAGCTGGGGGAGAATTCCACAGGTTTGGAGCATATGCTGAGTCACCCCTGGAACGAAGGCATGTTTTGGGAACAGCTAAGAGACCACACTGAGAAGATTCTAGAGCTAAATCATGTAAAGCCTCACACTGTATGTTAGCACTAAGATTTCAAAATCTGCACGATACCTGACAGGAAGCCAATGTAACGTCTCCAAAATAAGAGTTAAATGGTCATCAACCCTGGCCCCAGTTAAAATTCTAGCTAACAAGTTTTGCAGATATTTTAATCTGTTAAGAGAAGATTTGAATGCTCCAATTAAAGAATGAATCATTCTTTCAGCTACAGAAAAGGACAACATATGCCAAATACATAATGTTTCTAAGATGATAAAAGGTGGTCTTAACCATATTCTGTACAAAAGGCATGAATTACAGGGCAGCATCAAAGTTGGCTCCAAGATTTTTTTGTTTACTCCAAGGCAACACCATCAACTAACAAATCTATGGAAACAGTATTGTGCAGTTGATGGGCAGAACCGAGGACCATGACTTCAGTTTTAGAGCTATTTAGTGGAGAGAAAATTGTTAGACACTCACAACTTCATCTCAGAGAAATTGACCAGACTTGGAATGTGTGATAGCTGAGGTCAAGAGATCTTAATAGCTGACCAAGAGGGTAGATATAAATGCTAAAGAGCAAAGGACCAAGAACTGAGCCCTGTGGAACACCAGTAAAAACAGGACCCACCTCAGATCTAAACCACCCATATAAACAAATTGATTGTGATCCCTAAAAAAATTACCTAAACCATTCTGACTCAGTCTCAGATACATAAAAGACAGTTTCCAATTGGTTGAGTAAAGCATATGGTCAGCGTTGTTGATAGCTGAGCTAATATCTAATTAGAATCAACAAGGAGCCAAAATCAGAAGCTAATAATATGTCATTGACGACTTTAACCTGTTTCAGTGCATTTTCCTAAACCCGGATTGAAGGGGATCTAACTAATTATTAACCATTAAATGATTGTGCAATTGAGATGTGACACCACCCTCTAAAATTTTAGACATAAACGGAAGATGTGAAATTGGACAAAAGTTGGAAAAATAGTTTAAATCACTGTTTTACTTTTTTAATACAGGAGTGACAGCAGCAGTTTTAAGTGCTGCTGGCACAACCAGTAGACAAGGAGTCATATATTATAGTTAGAACAGCAGGGCAAAAATAACCGAGACAATATTTAAATAAATTAAAAGGCATGTAAGTAACATCATTTTATTTATTTTTATTAGGTGAAAGCAATGTATTTGCACATTTAAAAGCACTTTAAGCTAAAGCTGTAAAAGTGTGAAGTACACAATACTGCAAGCAGGCTACTTTTCATTGTTAAACTGTTTTAACAACTTTTTAAAAACTGTTTTAGTTTTATGGTCAATGAATAAATACTTCACATCAGAAATCAAGTATTATGACCTTATTAATAATCTCAAACTGGCTAAACATTTGGGTTTTTTACAGTTGCAGCTGAAAAAGGTAATTAGCAGAGATGCAGACTTTGCAGAGTTTTTAACCAATCTTCTTTTTAATCCAGGGGAGGAAGTGGGAGATTTTTACATAAACTTGAGGATATGTTTTATTTGCACAGTTACCATTATAGGTATATGAAGCAATTGCTTGTGGTTTGGTATTGCAGATAAGAGGACTTCCTGAATCACCCTAGTGAAGAAGGAGGACAGAGGAAACATATTAATATAATATAGTATAAATATATCATATAAAGTATAATATAAATATATAATATAAAATATAATATAATATAAAACATAATATAATAAAATAATACCAGACAGAAAGCATGTTTCCCATCTGAAACACTACAGATCATTCTCTCAGAGTTGAAGTAGTGCTGCCACTTGTCTTCACATATTGAGTTCTTCAGCAGTTGAAGAGGGACTTCCTGCATCACATTTGATCCCTCGACTGCCTTTGGGGTTTTTAACCCCCAACCAGCAATGGAGCATTTAACATTAGCTGATGTTTTTCCATTTTTCTTAGGAAGAGGCTGAACTTTCACAAATTTATTCAGCTTGGCTTTGTTCTTCAGCTACAAATAACATAAATTTTTTTAAAGAGAGCAAGCAAAGCGCATAATATAGAGTCACAGTGAGTGAAGGTGAAAATACCTTTAGTAACATGATATCATAGCTGTAGTTCCTCTCAGTATCAGGTTGAAACTTAGGATGTTGGATGTATTTTACCACTTTGATTCTCTGCTGGCTTTTTTCATCCTGCTTGATGTTGTGAGCTCCCAGAACAACCTCAAAGTGACCCCGACCAGAGAAGGCACTGCGACTGCGGGGGCAATGTATACATTGAATCATTTAAATAACTAAAACAAAAATTACAGATAAATAAACTAAAAGTCTTGAGGCTATAACTTTTGAAAAGCATCATAAATAATCCTTCACACTCATCTTAGCACATACTTCAAACAGTGGGCCGCTGTCAGTACATAATCCTCTTTGATCAGCATCCCTCCACATGTGTGATGTTTATTCCCAATCTGAATAGATGCCATGTATGGTCTGGAATGAGGTTTAGCATCTTTTCCACCAATAATACCACTCTCCATCCCACCTGCAGAAGTAACATACCATTACTATTTAAGGAGGTATTTAATGTACATATTTTTACCATTTGCATTATTATTTTATTTTAATTTATATTTGAAATTTATTTGAATATATTTTTATTTTAAAATATTTGAGTTTTAAGATGTTATGCTATTGTAAAAGGATGCACAATGTGATTTCAGGAAGAAAGGAATGAATTTCTTACCAGCCAAAGAGATACCAAGGAGAAGAAGAAAAGCGTAAAGAACCATGGTGCAACTGCAACAGCCTGTGTTAAAGCATTAGTGTGCATATGCTATCAATAGTATACTCAAGCCCACTCACTATACCCCTCACTAGTTGTATCTCCTCCCCCTCTTACCTCAAACCACAAAATGTGTGTACAAAACTGCAAGCAGCCATAACTCAGAAATCATTACAATGAATATGAGTTACAGATTAATAAAATACTCTACTCAATAAGTGTACTGTTATTAGAAATTAAATACAATAAAAAGTACATTAATTCCAAATCTTCCAAATGTTTGTTCAAATTATTTGTTGGTTTATTATATTGTTGGTGTCATATAGTGATCCCACACTGACTGACTGTGTATATAGTATTTTTATTTGCAGTCAATGACTGGGCGTTGCTTGTGGCAAGCATAAAATATCAATGTGTTACATAAAAAAGTTACTGGCTGAAAAACAATCAAACAAACAAACAAACAAAACAGGTAAAAAAGAAACCTCTTTATAATAGAAATTTATAAAGATTATTTCTAATTATAAATCCCATTTTGAAGGTTGTTGCTGGCCTTCTAATGACATTTGTACTTTATATCACTTTTATGGTCATTTTAATAACATCTTATAAAATATATAATGGTGCCTATAGTAAAGTTTCTGGCCTAAAAAACTGGAATAGGCTCTAGCACTATGACCCTAAGAACCAATCAATGAATGTACAGTATATATAGAAATCTATATCTTTCAACATCAACAAGTTCAAAAACAAAACAAAACTGGAAATGGCAGCAGGGAGTAGCCAAAAAGTAGATGCTATTTCAATCACTTAATGTTCTTCCTAATCCACGGAAGGAAGGCAGATATTTTCATGTAGACCTCAGGATACTTCTTAAATGTACAGTTATCAGGATATGTGTATGCAGCCATTCCTTGAAGTTTAGAGCCACAAATAAGAGGACTGCCAGAATCACCCTAGAAAGAAACAGATGAAAGACTTAAATGTATTCTGCCACTATGTGAATGTTTTGTTAATCATCTAAGTGATGTTTAAGTACCTGACAGAAAGCCCTTTTCCCATCTGAGACACTACAGATCATTTTCTCAGAGTTGAAATGGTCCTGCCACTTATTTTTACATTCAAAGCTGAACTGCAATTTGAGGCTGACTTCCCGCAGAACCCTTGATGCTTTTCCTCCGGGGGTTTTCATACCCCAGCCAGCAATGGAGCATTCCACATGGGCGGGAATATTTTTATTGTTCTTAGGCAGACCGATAACATCCACAAACTCATTTCGCACAGCTTTGGTCTTCAACTGTAACATATAAATCAGTGAATACCAGAATACAAAAAATAGCCCCCTCCCCCCCAAAAAAAAATCTGAGCACCATGAATACCTTTAGTAACATAATATCATAGCTGAAGGCATTGTTTTTATAATCGTGATGTTGGATGTACTTCTCTACTTGGATTATCTGTTGGCTCTCCTCGTTCTGGCTGATATTGTGAGCTCCCAGAACAACTTCTAAGACGTTAGAGGTCTTACTGTGAAAATATTAAATGTTGAGGTTATTTTAAAGCATCATGTCAGTACATTGTTACAAACAAAATAAAGACTAAAATACCTAACTTTTTTTTAAAATCGGTTTAATAATCAACTGTTTTTGAATACTACATATTACCCAGTTTATTAGGGATATATGGGTGCATACTTACTCCCAACAGTGGGCTGATGTCAACACATAATCATCCTTTATCAGCATCCCTCCACACTTATGTTGTCTTTTATACTGGAGAGATACCATGTATGGTCTGGAATGAGGTTTCACCTCTCTCCCTCCTACTATACCACTCTCTAACCCTCCTGTGATAATGAGACAAGAGGATGTCATGGGAAGAGTTAAAACCTATAGTAGAGTTTAACTTGAAAATATGACAAATTACCAGGGCCGGATTGGGACTCATTTTCAGCCCTGGAGTTTCATGCCGACCGGCCCACTTTAGTTCCTGACTGACTATATTAAAATTATGTTATTAAAACCTCAGTAGGCTATGCCTACAGGTGAAACTCGAAAAAGTAGAATATTGTGCAAAAGTTATAATTTTGAGGATTATGGCTTACAGCTTATGAAAACCACAAATTCAAAATCTCAGAAAATTACATGAAATCAATAAAAAAAGAATTTTAAATACAGAAATGTCGGCCCTTTGAAAAGTATAATCATGCATATGTATATAGTTATAGGCTACTAAATAAATTAGTTTCACCTTTTAATTTGAATTACTGAAATACATGAACTTTTGCATGATATTCAAATTTTTCGAGTTTCACCTTTAGTCTGAACAACACGATCTCATAAAAGTGCGTATCTATTCCACGAATTTAATTTCTCGAATCATTTACGCACCAAAAATGTTTTTTGCGTGCATATGCTACGCACTGTAAACCCGGGGTGTGGAGTGCGTGCGTATTACGAGTATACACGCGCCATAAAGCGTATCATATGCACGCGAAAACTGCGTATCATACACGCAAAAACTATTTTGAGGTATAAATGGCACAATAAATTAAATTCGTGGTGTAGATACGCAGTTTCATGAAACCGGGCTGATCTGCAAGTGCACTGTTCTGTACAGCCTTGTAATTCATTGTATTTAAAAAATATATAATTTTCTATGCAGTGCAATAGCCGTAGGCCTACACAGGGTTTTATAAATACAGAAGTCCCAAAAGTGATCTTTCTAGTGGGTTCGGGCCGGGGGCATATTATTTTTCCACTGTCATTGGCAAAGAACTATGTGTTATCTGTGTTAAATAGGAATCTAATGTAATAAAGTTATTCTCATTCTGGGGGCTCTGCTGTCCTCTCTCATCTCCATCTTCTTCTCTCGTTCTTCTTCTCTCAGTCTCTTTATCTTTACCTGTAAATCTCCCCTTCCCGAAGCTGAGCTTTGATTGGTACAGTCTTTGCAAACTGATTATTTATGTCGGTCGTTTAAAACTTCAAAAAACTTTAAACAGCTGTTTAGTTTAGCCACTTGCATCTTATCTCGTGAAGCGTCGCGTTGGGATTCGCGCGCGGCTCGCGCTTCTGTGAACATAAATCCTGTTTTGATCGGTCATCTCAAACATTTTGCCAATGCCGACGACTCGACGAGCGATGTTTGAGTGCTGATGATGAGGTCGGTTATCGTCGCGATATGGGTACGGTACGGCCCTGACTCGTAGGCGCTAGGTATGGAACGCCAAAAGGGTCACAATGCGCCACTTTCTTACCACGTTTTGCTTAAAAAGCGGCGTAAAAAGCGCCGTTTGAACGGCCAGGACGCCGCTTTTTACGCCGCAAAAAAAGCGAAACGCCGTAAAAAGCGCCGTGGGACTGTGTAAACTACGGCGTATTTTTCGTCGGTCCGGAGGCGGCGAAAAAAACGACGCTCTGTATGCTCATGTAACGCCGCTTTTTACGGGACACGGTGTCCCCAATGAGGCGTATCATAACGCATCACAAGACGCGTAGTATTAAATGATAATGATCTCCACCCTGTCTTTTCCAAAGCCAATCAATTTGAACTCTTATCACCCAATCAGTAAAGAACAAGACCAGACCACATTAATCCAACCCAGCACAAGGATGAGCTTCCATGCCTCAATATTTAATATTCAATTATTTTAATTATCACAATTACAGTTTTAATTTGATTAAATTGAACAAGCACAACATTCAGCATTCAATTAAATATTATTTAATATTTATTATTATTATTAATAATATTATTTCAACATAATATCTCGTTATTTCGAGATAATTATGTGTGCGTGCAACAAGCAAGATGTGCATTTGTAAATCCGGTGAATTTACAAATAAATTAATCAATGAGGCCCTTTTAAATATATATATATTCAGTTTTTTAAATATAATGTATTATAAGATTTATTTTTGTCAATAGGCTATATCTTCATTACCTAGAGATATAATTAAACAAAAAGTAGCCAAAACACATCTAACAGAACATAGCCTAAGTTGTTTATTTTTTACAACATTGTGTTCTTATTTTGTTTAATTAACGAAATGTCAATCGTCGTCTTTATATCAGAAGATACAATACAATGCAAAAATCTTCAAGATACAGAATCTTGCATGTATAACGAATTGTCACCTTATAAACAGTCCTTTGTGTGGTGGAATAAGCAATGTTATATAGAAATATATGATAAGTATCTTAATTTAAACTTTATTTTATTAGTTCATTAACTAATCATGCTAACTCAACTAATTTAATGTAGAATATCTGGATAATTACTAATTAGATAATGTCAAATATTAAATGTAGGCTATTGATTAGAGTTGCCATAGACTAAAGATTTTTATAGGCTAGTAGTCATTCATTTAAGCAATTATGACTAATCGCACGTTTATATTCAATCCTGGGTGCATATAGCCATTCCGCGCTCAAGCGCATGCATAAAAAATAATGATAATAAATGTGTCTGAAAAAAATAACGAAGAATTTTAATTGTTTATTAATAAACTCTTTTCTAATCAGTGTAGGCTGCCTGCAAACATATCTCCATACATCTCCGCTGTAATGTAGCCTAGATGCGCCTTTACGGAAAGGATTACATTATCAGATGGTACCGTACGTATTTGCTTTCGATTGGTTTTTTTTCGTTGGTGGACATTTTTTGTATAGAATGCTATATTTCACATGAATGTGAGGCTTTTTTCAGTTAATTTTTGAGACGCGCTCCAATTCAGAGACTATGAAAGCGCGCCCTGTTCGTTTTATTTTATTTTACAAAAGCACAACGTTTTCTTATTGTTGTGAGTTTACACAAATAAATGTAGTTGCGACTGATCTATTATTCTTTTCTGTATGACCAGAAATTATGGAGTATTTTAAGTTGTTTCCACTGTTGATAGGAAAGTGCGAGTGATAGCACCGGCGCCTCCATGTCATGCAGTGCGCGCTCCACACTCCACACACACTTGGATATGCGCGTAATAATAGCGAACATTTATCCAGGTTAACTTAAAATACTCCATCATTTCTGGTCGTCAGAACGTCTTAACCCCAGTTGTCCAGATGGTACAAGGGATGTAGGGGAGCGCGGGGCACAACGTAACACGGGGCTAGATGTAACACACTTGGTGTATTTACTAGTTGCCATATCAACACCATATAGAGAAAAAATTGCGCCAAAATTCAGAAATCTTTGTAAGATATCACTGAACATGTATTTAACCATAGCAAAATACATTTCTTACTTAAGTTAATTTTTCATCTCTATTTTTTGTGTTTATTTAAAATTAGACAAATCTGATATTATTTTAATCTCCAATCTGTTGTTTAACAGTTGATATAGTTATTTAATGCTTCACTAACTAGCAGAAGACACTAGCAGGGTTTAAACCCCAGTTGTGCAGTTGGGGCATGTTGTAACACTGCGTTACAATGTGCCCCTATTATAAATATGCTATTATATTCTATACTTTTATGAATTCAATTGAGAAAACATGACAAACATGTAAATAAAGACTGAGAGTCAATGTTCAGAAATGATTAATTATTATTTTGTTTTGAACTGCTGTAGGCCTATAGCTGCGTTTTCTGGTGTGTTTGTTGTCAAACTAAAAAATTAGTTTATTTTTAATTATTAAAAAATGTCATTATTTTATATGAAAAAGTTAATAATTGTATTTTATTAAGAAAATATTTTGGTTTGACTTGTATATTTTTTTTATTAGATCAGATAGCATTTTAAGCTGTCATATGGTGATGTTACAATGTGCCCCTCACATGTTACAATGTACCCCACCTATGGGGCAAGTTGTCACATTTCACTTCCATTCTTTCGGGGTAAATCAAGAAAAATGTATACACTGTAATAATAAAACAAAACCACATAATTGTACTAGACATGTGGGAAATTAATGTGGGGAAAAAAAAAACTCTAAACCTTAAGTAAATTTACACAAACTGAAAAAGTAAAAAAGTGTTACGTTGTCACCCGCTCTCGTGTGTGTGTGTGTGTGTGTACATTTTCGTTAAAGTATGATCCTTTAATGCACCTTAAAACAATCAGTTTTAAGTGAAAACAAACAGTCAGTAGGCTATATGTTGGATCGGTTCTATTAGGTTAACAATAGATGAAAACACTAGTTTTTGCCTACCTACAACTTAAGTTTACCGATTGCCATTCTAAATGAAAACAGACTGTACAAAAATATTAAAAACCTTTCGCAAATAACAGGATGTGAGTGGGTGCAAACCCGCGACCCACAGAGACATGCCTTACAAGGTGGTATCGTTAGCAGTGAGCTAAACCATATCTCTCAGTTTCAGTATACATTCAGTGAGCGGAGGCATGGAAGCTCATCCTTGTGCTGAGTTGGATTAATGTGGTCTGGTCTTGTTCTTTACTCATTGGGTGATAACGGTTCAAATTGATTGGCTTTGGAAAAGACAGGGTGGAGATAATTATCATTTTACACTATGCCTCTTGTGACGCGTTATGATACGCGTCATGTGTCCCGTAAAAAGCGGCGTTACATGAGCATATAGAGCGTCGTTTTTTTCGCCGCCTCTGGACCGACGAAAAATACGCCGTAGTTTACACAGTCCCACCGCGCTTTTTACGGCGTTTGGCTTTTTTTGCGGCGTAAAAAGCGGCGTCCTGGCCGTTCAAACGGCGCTTTTTACGCCGCTTTTTTAACAAAACGTGCTAGGAAAGTGGCGCATTGTGACCCTTTTGGCGTTCCATAGTATGGGCCAAAAACACGTGAATTTTAACGCGTATTTAATGCGTATTTTACGTGAATTTTACAAGTAAAATACACGTAAAATACGCGTTGATTATGTCACGTGTATTTTACGTGTATTATATGCGTATTTTACGTGTATTTTACGTGTGAAATACGCGTGAAATACACGTTGATTATTTCACGCGTATTTCACGTAAAATAGGCTACACGTAAAATACGCGTGAAATACGCGTTAAAAATCAGTATGAACGGGTCGGTGTCATTGGCTGCTGAATACTTGGGTCTAACCATTTCTGTGAGCTTAGAGGGGTGTACCTTTCATAGACTAGGATACCACCAGTTTACATGCTATAGATCAGCTTATTCAGGTTTTTTGTATAACCTATATAAATAATATATTTAAATTGCAGTTTAATGAAAATTTAGATAAAAATAAAATTGACTTGTTTTTCTCCACTCATGCCTTTTTGTAAATAAACACATTAGTGGACATTCTAGCTTTAACATCAAAGCATTAACATTTGTGAGGGGAAATCAGTTACAGTGGAGGTAACCAATGCAGGTTTATGATCAATGCAGGTTTAAGATACAGACCACTGTAATCAATATCTGTCTTTGGAAAACAACGTGAGCTTTTGTTGTGCTTACATTTACAGCTATAGCAAGCAGGGGGCGCTTATTCAAACCTTTTTGTTCTGAAATTGGGCACTCAGACAAACTGTAATTAGGTATAGGTGATATTATCAATTTAAAGGAATTTAATGACTTAAAGTATTTAAATATGTTATTTAAGGCTTTCAGAAATAGAATGAGAGCGTGTGCTCAGGTCAGGACAGGTATAAGAACTTGATTTGGCTTTCCTGACAGCAGAAGTATTTTACTGTATACTAAAGTAGGTCACCTTGATAATTGGTATTAAAGCAATTTATCTGTAAAAATTATTAGACACTTTGGTAAAACACCATATAACATTTAAGTAAACATTTAAACATAAAAATACTAAGTAGCTTATTTTTTTAGAACCACAGTTAATCTGCAAGTAATCTGGATTGTTGCTGAGAATCTTATTGTACACTTCATAACAGCTAGAATTTATTTTTACGGCTGGTTTTGTGACAGTTTATATGCTTGTTTAGCAATTGTGAGGGACTTGATTGGCTTACTGAAAGTATTAAAAAGCTATCGGAAGACTAATTATACTGCACACTGCTCAAGGACCTATACCATGAAGGTAGCTGAACAAACTCAGGGTTAAAGGAGTAGTTTTGAGTTGACAAAACCAAATCAAAGCAATCAGGCTTTGTTGATGCCATGAAGAAACTCACAAACTGTCTCTGTCAACTTAGATCTTGAAGCTATGAACCAAACTCCTGAAACAACTGTTATTGGCACCAGATCAAGAAAAAAATATAATTCAAAGTTGTATGTCACAGCCTTTTTTGATTCATTTTGGGGAAAGTCACCTGCGTGTTCTGTTACACAACTGTATACAGTGACTCTGCTAAGGCCATAGTTCATTGTCTAAGTGCTCGTTTTTTAGATATTCTTATGAACATGTCCAGACAGAGCACAGCTGATAATATAGAACAAATCAGGCTATTTACTGTTTAACTTAATCAAATAGCAAGTCAGTTGTGTATTTTGCTGAATATTCTTCATGTGTAAATCTCTAATATTTAATGTTAGAATATTTACTCTGCATTTTCTGTTTCTATAGAAAACCACACACTAAATACACCCATAACTAAGGACAACCATTCAATCCTTGTTAATAACTGAGTTGTTGTGGTGACATATAAACAGGTTACTCTCAAATTTCCAACATGTTTTTACCAAGTCTCTTACCAGACATTATGTGGCATATTTTAACCAGCAGTTTACTGAAATGAGACTGTGCTATAAAGCTAACTCGTTTTTTTCAGTTCCCCACTCACTTTGCCTTCCTCAAGCACTGACAGAACACATCCAAGCTTGTGATCATAAATTCATACAAATCATCTGCATGATAAGATGCACTTAGTAGTCAGTTTGTTAACATATGCATTACTATTTTAAATCAGAATTGATGTCACCGAAACTGTATTATTTAGAAAAAATGAAATGAAGCTGAACTCTGTTATCTGTTATCTGTCTCATCTTTGACTTATGTTCATTGTTTTTAGTGTTTGCCTGTCTCCATCTGCTTCTCTGCTTGTTCGCTTGATATAGCCTAATAAGCTGACTGCCTGTTTCTTTTGTCTGTCTATTTTTTGTATTATTTTGTGAAGCGACCTTGGGTTCTTGAAAGGCGCTATAAAAAATAAACTTATTATTATTATTATCTGCCAAATGCCAGGGACTGCAGATGAAATTTAGCTCTGTAGCTAATTCTGGGACAGTTCTTTACTGTCCATTGTCCCTGTTATAATAATAATGTGTAAATGTACTAATGTGCACAAGGGAGCAATCTTGGTAAAAATATTTTTTCATAAAAATGCAATCTATTTTCTTTGGTTTACACAAGAAAACGAAGAAAAAAAGAAATAGGAGGATATTTAATTGTTGTAGCAGTAAAATACTTCTGCTGTCAGGAAAGCCAAATCAAGTTCTTATACCTGTCCTGACCTGAGCACACGCTCTCATTCTAATTCTGAAAGCCTTAAATAACATATTTAAATACTTTAAGTCATTAAATTCCTTTAAATTGATAATATCACCTATACCTAATTACAGTTTGTCTGAGTGCCCAATTTCAGAACAAAAAGGTTTGAATAAGCGCCCCCTGCTTGCTATAGCTGTAAATGTAAGCACAACAAAAGCTCACGTTGTTTTCCAAAGACAGATATTGATTACAGTGGTCTGTATCTTAAACCTGCATTGATCATAAACCTGCATTGGTTACCTCCACTGTAACTGATTTCCCCACACAAATGTTAATGCTTTGATGTTAAAGCTAGAATGTCCACTAATGTGTTTATTTACAAAAAGGCATGAGTGGAGAAAAACAAGTCAATTTTATTTTTATCTAAATTTTCATTAAACTGCAATTTAAATATATTATTTATATAGGTTATACAAAAAACCTGAATAAGCTGATCTATAGCATGTAAACTGGTGGTATCCTAGTCTATGAAAGGTATAAGAACTGTCACGTAAAATACACGTGAAATACGCGTGAAATAATCAACGTGTATTTCACGCGTATTTCACACGTAAAATACACGTAAAATACGCGTAAAATACGCGTTAAAATTCACGTGTTTTTGGCCCTAACGGCTTTCCATAAAACGCTGCCAGTATGAAAGCAAAACGCGCGTGTCCTGCTTCCGCTCACTATACGCACTGCTCCTGCGCTTACGCTCTGCGAACGCGTGCGGTGTGAAACCGGCGTAAGAAAGCATTCACGATATTGGAGGAGTTGTTTTTACCTGCCGCTGTGGATATGTGCCGTGAGATGACCGGAGAAGCTGCTGCGTCTCATTAAGAGGGGAACATAAATAGGGAGTTGTAGCTTGTTCAAATTGGACTGTTGTGACTGTTTTTGTTCATTTATCACAGATATGAAGAGCAACTTCAGGTTCTGCCATGCAAAACATAGACTGCTGAAACAATTATCAAATTATTTTGCAGATTATAAAGCTATATTTTTTCATTTGCACTTTATTTAAATTTTGATTTACAACTTATTTATTTAATTTGAAAAATATAATTTTTTATTTATTTATTTTAGCAACACATTTTGTTGTTTTTTTAAATACATTTTCTATTATTTTGTAAGTAAAATTTGTCAAATCGAACTGATTTTTGTGTTAATATGCCTGACTTGAGACTTTTAATTTGTTCTTGATGCAGATTGATTTGTTCCATGAATTGTTGTGTGTTTGGCATCTTGTTGTATGTGCAGGTTTACATATGAATAATAAACTGTTAAACTGCAAGTGGATTTCATTTAGTTATTGAATACAAATCAAACCAAGGGTGAGATCAATAAAACAATACAGTGCTAATATTTGAATGGGCCCTGGGCCACTTTGTACTATAAAATTTGGGCCCCGACATCAAAAAGGTTAAGAACCCCTGCTATAGGCTATGCCTGGTTTTATCTGTGGTTATCATGATCTAAATGCATGATGGATGACCAGTGGTTAATTTTAATAAAACCCAAACAGTCAGAATATTACATTTTACCAAATAAAAGTGAGGTTGTAACATTTTTTTATAACAGTGGTTAGTGGTTACTGTTTTTGTTAATGAACATACATTTAACATAGTAGCCTATAGGCTAAATCTGCATCCTAACTCAAGCTAATAAGCTGTCAACTCACTGTCAAATATGCGTTTGGAGACAAAACATGTAATATTAATATTGCAGCCTACACTGCAAACATTTGCAAACTGCAAAACACTGCCATCAAAGTCAGGCAAGACAAACCTGTTTCAAGACTTGAAACAATATCCCCCATTAACACATGCAGAAACTAAGAAATTAATTTTCCAATAAAGATATTTATTTTGTTAAGGAAAAATCACAAATGTTTGAATGTTCTACCTCAGATTTGTGAAATGTTCACTTGTTTGGCAAGTGTTTGTCATGATATGTTCTGACAATAGAGTAGTCTAAACGCTCTGGTTTCACAACTTTCACTGATAATTATCATAATAATTATTTTTGGCCATATCGCAGCCAGCCCCCTAATATATCACAATGATTTAAACTGTTTGAAAGCCATTGGTACAAAAATGTGGATATGTACATAAGTCTAAAAAACAAATTGGATCACATTAAAATATTCCCACCCAAAACAATCTACCTGATTGGTGCAAGAGGTGAATGTCTTACCGGACAGAGAGAAGACAGAAAGCAGGAGACAGACACTGAGCAGCATGATGTATACATGTGCTGATACAGGAGTGGAATATGAATGGCCTTTCACCCTCAGTATTGCCTTTATACTCTCTGACCTATACAGTATTCTCTGTTGCATATGAAGGTATACAACGGAAAGGTGTAGGGGAAAGTTCTGACACGCATATATTCATAACACCGTGAGTTCTCAGGTAAAAAAACAAAACAAAAAAAGTGCCGTGAAAGAAAAACCTCATGCTGTTCCTAACCCGTATTACTTTACTTTCTTCTGTAGTACACAAAATAATATATTTTGAAGAATTTTGGTAACTAAGCAGTTTTGGTGAACATTGACATTGACAAAAAAATAAAAATTCAGCAAAGGCTGGTAGATGACATTTTCTGTGGCCATCAACTTTTGGCCCACAAACTGCCACAAACACATTCATACTCTGAGTCAGTTTACCCATATGGCCTAATTCCTATTTCTATTCTTATTTGAGAGTGACCATATTTGAGAGTGACCACAAGTTTCCATCCATTTTTTTTCATCCGTTTTGTTCCAGTTGCAATACGAATCATGGGGTTATAATGGAACCTCACCTCCTACTCTAAAATATCAACATAATACACAATTACACCTAAATGGAATATTTATTGAAATTTTCATAAACACCAATGATACAAATTTAAGAGGCTGTTTATGCCCCATTTGAACGCCACATATCATCATAGACCAAAGACTCTAAGACACAGTGATTTTGTAAATTGGAGCTCTGATTTATCCACTTTCCTTCTTCTTGGTCTTTACAAAGGGTTGGTGCAGTACATCATAAAGCCTTCTTGCCTAAATGAACCACAACAAGGAAAAGTGATTAAGACAAATACCCTTGGATTGGTTAAAAGAGTCAAATGCACTTATTGTGAAAAAAATTTGTTTTCAAAGTACAATGCTATGTTACGTATAAAGCCAACAGTTCAAAATATTACCGGTATATCAAAGTGTCTCTACACACCTTCTGTGGCCCGAGTCCAGGGCACAAAACTAGTTCCTCCTTAGAAGCCTTAATGATGCCCTCCAAAGACTGAAGAGATAAAATACCATCAATATAAGGACATAAAAGTATTTCAAGATCACTAATTTAAAATAGGCAAACACTACCATCAAAAAGAGGTCTGTAAGGTTTTTTAATGTTCTGAAGAAATTTCTTCAGTGTCACATGATCCCTGTCACATGTCCAGAAATCATTATAATATGCTGATTTGCTGCTCAAGAAAAATTTATTATTATTATCAATGCTAAAAATAGTTGTGCTGCTTAATATTCGTATTTAATCATTCTTATGCCTTCCAATTGTATGCATCCTTGCTGAATAAAACTAATAATTTCTTTAAAGCTACAGTCTGTAGCTTTTCCTCTTTGTCGCCATCTCTGTTCGAAATCTGTAACTGCAGTTATTCGCGGAATTATCAACTTACGTGAGTTGTACATCGGCATGAAATAGCGCGGATGAACACAGTGTTTTGAGGCGAGTGCTGCTGTCAATCACCGCGCTGTGTGGATACTGTCATTCAGATTCACAGATTCACTTTTTGAAAGTTTGACCAACATAAGAATTGTCACCGGATAATGTAATCTGAACAAGTAACATCCATTTTTGTTCTGATCAACTAAGGGAGAAAAGGCATTGCTGTAAATCGCGCTGATTAAATCTAACGATCGTTTATCATGTCGAACCGTGCAAATTATACTTTGTTCTCAAATTGTTCATGTTAACAACATCAGCATTGCGTGACTACATTTAATGTGTTTTATGGTTACCTGTGTAGTTCAGAATTCATATTCTCCAAAATAGCTAAATGAGAAAGGCACCTTTCAAAAGCCCCGCCGATGTTTATCCTTGTGTTCGCATGAGCCGGTTGCTTTTTCTCCTGCCTTTTTAAATCCGAAGTATGAAGTCTTTTGGGTTTAATAACTGGTGAATCTCCAGTTGACACTGATGATTGTCGTTTGGATCTTTCTGGATCGCCATGAGTTTAATTATGTAAAGTACTGCGAGAAAAGGCTATAGGCTACATCTCCGCACCGTCAACATCCTCATGCGTAGTATAGCCGGCTAGCCGAAACTCCTTTATGTGTACGGATGTGACCTAATGACGCAAAGGCATGCTTGAATTTCCCACGGAAACCCACCAGTACCCCTGGAACAAGCTAACCGTTTTGAATCTAGCTACGGCAAGCAGATAGTTTTGAACACTGGCTGAAATTTTTTTTTTAAAATAATTATTTTTGATTATTTTTAACTTAAAAAAAATTACGGACTGCAGCTTTAAGAAAACTAATCTTTTGAATGGTAGTGCAAGTAATAATAAGATGTGCAACATCTAAAGGAAAAGTATTCCTTACAGAAAAAGTAGACAGCAGAGTCATGGCATCTGTCTTATTGACCGACTTTACGGTGGTTAAACAATCTGTAACCTGTCAAATAAAAAGAAAGCGCCTTTATAGAAATGACACCATCAGTGTTTGATTAAATTAAACCATACATAATCATTTCAGATGTATAAATAGATTTTTGGGCTCTAACCTGGGACAGGTAATTTTTCTCCACTTGTTCTTTCAGAAGATCCGCAGGTTTCTTCTCGTAGGATTTAAATGTCTCAAGGTACCGACCTGCTTCTTCAGGACTTACACATACAAACAAGTATGTTTAGTTAAAGGAACTAAATTAAAGCACTAAAAACTAGCAGGAACTTTAACAGCTTATATTTACACAAGCCACTAAGGAAATTCCCCTCCAGCTTGATTATTTAGAAACATCCCCTTACCTCCAGGCCAAAATGAGGGTGCAGTCAGCCATGATGCATATTCGAGCAAGCTCTTTCAGTGCATGATGAGGGTCTTTCTGATAAATGAGGAACAAAGAAATGGGACATGAATATCAGCAGTCTCTAACTGAATTAAAGATACTCAAAACTTAAAAAAACAGGCACTTAGAAGATATTTGTTACCGGCCATCGATTTATTTATCATTTAATTCAGAAAGAGATTTAAATAACACATCATATATGAGAAAGGACAAAGAAATGTGAGTGAAACAGACAGACTCACCACATCGACCTGGATGAGCAACACTCTGAGGGTGAAACTCTGTCCCAGCTGTTTCAGACGCTCATGGATGTAGTTTGGGTTCAGATTATGGTAACGCACACTGTGGTCATATGAGAGAGAGAAAGAGAAACTAAAACATCCCGTATAGCACTGATATATGTTTGGTTAATATAAACACTTATAGTGAATTTCAATTTGCCATTTGTAATTCAGTCAAATGAATTAGGAAAAAAAAGGGACTGAAAACTTCTTGCAATGATTCATATATTAAATAAGCATAATCTTGCATATACATTAAATTAAAAATCCAATTACAAAATTCATTTGTTAATTAACATTTCTTAGCTGATTCTACATTGTCTAAAATGTATTGTCATACCAATCATTGCAGTCAGCCACAACATGTTTACTTTCTTTGAATTCTCACTAATTTTCTTTGCAAAGAGAGGTGGAGGATGATGTGGTTTCACACCTGACTAAGTGAGAGGATTCTTACAAAATGAGTTTAAAGTGCACATACACTTGTGCACAACCATGTTTCTACAATTTAACACTTGATTTGCCATTATAAATGAAGTATTATTCAATTTTATTTAAGATTTCTTGGCACGAAAAGATCTGCACAGACGTTCAGTAATTGGTTTGATAACAAAAGCCACACAATCTCTCACACACAGAAAAAAACAATGAAGTAGTAGGCTACTTTGTCTTTTCATTAAACTAAGCAAATAAAGGAGAGAGCAGAGCTGGCAACAGAGCAGAGCTAGCAACATTTATGAAAGTGGCATTTTCATAAACTTAAAGAGGACCTATTATACTTTTTAACATTTTCAACTTTCTTTAGTCTGTAATATTAAGGTCTGCAAAGTTACAAAGCACAAAGTCCACTCAAAAAGCTGCATAACATACAGATAAAATTCCACGCATTGTGCAAAGCAACAATTGAAACCTGCTAATTCACTGGCTTGTCATGTTGCTGAAATAATGTACTAGCAAACCTTATCTAGCATTACATATCGCTAGAATAATTACTTACATACTGTAACATTAGTTACCGTTATATTATCTTACTAGCTATTTAAAACTTATAGAAAGAGTGCAACGTTATAAAGTTACATTACATGTATTGCATAAAATACGTAATGATTTGAGGACCAAGTTTGTAGTCAAAGTATGGGCAGGCCATAATCAATGTAAAGCATATTGTTGATGATGTTTGTCCCTACCAGTGAATGCAGAGAGCAAGGGGGAAGGACCTGTAAGTTGTGCTTGTTCAAATTTTCAAAAAAGTCAATGTTTTCTCAAAACTCTAATAATAAAATTTTATAATTTAAATTATTAAATAATAACCGAAACACACTCGAAACGGCACGAGTCCAGCTGACCAATCAGAGCTCATTGTGCTTTTTTCATTAAGACAGGAACTAAACAGTATTACTGACAGATTGGGAAGAGAGGTGCTGCAACAATGTAAAATATGCTAAAAAACTAAACAAAAAACAACAACATGAAAACCTATTCTGTTAGAACCCCCCCAAAAAATCAATGGAATAATATGGCCTCTTTAAATATGCAAATCTGGTTCAGGTTTTGAGATCAAGACGTGTGCAATCGGGCTCAAATGTGTACAATGAAAAAAAGCGACACCACTGCTTCCATATTTATCTCCATCTGTGTCCTGCTGAAGTTTCTTGCTTTTCAATGTGTACATTTGGATTCCTATTTTGAATTAGAAACATTGGCAACTGTAATATTAGAAATAATCTCACTGGTACTATACATATACCCACAAACCAACCTGAGAAAAAGAGCACACGTTGTCCGTCCCAAAACATAGTCTGGCACCACTTCTCCAAACTCCCAAGGAACATTTCTCACAAACTTTAGGATGGGGTTGCCTCTCTGTATACAGATTAAAAACATATCTTAATCAAGTTTAATTGTTATATTTTAATATTTGTTATATTAAAAATCAAATAAAAGGTGCATTCAGTAAGATTTGATTTACACTGCCGGTTAAAAGTCAGTGAGATTTTTCATGTTTTTGAAAGAAGTCTCTTATGCTCACCAAGGCTGCAGTTATAAATAATGATTAAATAAAATAAAATAAACTGTAAAAAATGTATTATTACAATTTAAAATAACTCTTTTCTATTTGAATATATTTTAAAATGTAATTTATGGTGCATTCAAGTCCTCCTCGGGCAGTTCGTACATACGAGGTGGGAAGTCGTGTTTACGACGGCAGTGCGTTCAAGTCCCTTTCGTCGGAGTAAGACGGCGGAGTACTTTCTCTTAATTAATTACACAAAAATACAGTAAGGTTCTTAAAGGTGCCTTGAGTAATGTTCGTCAAAAAATCAATTCATACTCCACATTCCATACCAGTTGAGGGCAGTATACCTCCAGAAAGTGAGTTGGTCTACTCTAGAGTAACAAATGAGAAACGGCATAGTCTCTATGCTCCGCCCTTACAGTCTATGGCTGTGTCCGAAATCTCCCACTACTCACTATACAGTGGACTATATAGTGAGCTCGCCATTTTGTAGTGCTGTCCGAATGTATAGTGATGATTATTATACCCTATATAGTCCACTCAATGTATCCCAGAATGCATTTTGAAAAGTAGTGTACAACCGATGGTCACTAACCCAAGCCCTACATACCATCATGCATTGCTCTGATTGTAAAAAAGACGGATGGGCGACAGCAATGACGTAATCAACGGCGCCGAGAGACGATCGAGTAGTGTCCGAAAGTGGTGTTTCTATTATGCTGGTGAGCTCACTATATAGTGCTCTACTCCCTACCCCCTACATAGGAGGTAGGGAGTAGTGGTTTGAGTGGAGATTTCGGACACAGTCTATATGTCTCCGCCCCTACCTTCACAACGACCCTAGAAGCCAAGCCAACTCCTAATCGGTCTTTGTCAGACACGTGGGTTTGTTGTGAGTGACGTCACCGCGGGCGCCATTTTTTAGGTATCGCTACTGACTGTGAGCATTGAAGAGATTACAAGAGTAGCGATAACTCGCAAAACTGGAGAAACACAAGAAAACTGAGAAAACGACGTTTTGACTCCAGAGCAACGTTGGTTGATGTCAAGTGATTTTTAAATATGACATCTTCAAGCTACTCCCCTTCACCTTTACCAATGAATATGTTCATATTAATTTTGTTCATTTTACATTTTTATTGTTAGTTTGAAATACATTAATTTGACAGACAGCATTCGCTGATGTTGACCAAGCTTGCGCCATTCAGAGCTGACAACTCTCACAAATTCACCGTGAGACACACGCAATTGACACTTTTCACACGCTTTCACATTAATTTTCTCACGCACAGAAAAATCGCAAAGCAAAGAGGACACGGAGACCGACAGACTAGACAGAGCAGGTTAGTTAAAAAAATCTCAGCTCTCAGATTCTGTCAATTTTAGTACGCAATTCAAACAATAAATACCGTTTTGGCGCTTGTAAATGTTACACGACAGATCCCTAGCGCACGTGAACCGATCATCTCTACTAGCTAATAGTAAAAAAAACACGAACACTGTTGAAAGATACAGTAGGCTACAACTTACCAAAATGTAGGCTATTCCTCATACATAATATCGACCAATCGTTTTTTTTAAATCAGCGTGCAGAGGTCAATAACATAGCTGGAGAATATGTCAGATTTACAGGAAAGCCATTTAATAAACATAATATGTCACGTAGTTGGCAAGAAAAAAAGAGAAATGTTTCAAGTTCGGAGTCATTTCTTTCATGTCCATTAGTTGTCTCCAGTATGGAAGCCCGTTTCCGCCACGTTGAGTAAAAAAATATAATTCTGTAAGTCATAATAATGAGAAAGTTTCTCATAATAATTACTTAATATCTCATTATATTGAGAAAGTTTCTCATAATAATGACTTAATATCTCATTATATTGAGAAAGTTTCTCATAATAATGACTTAATATCTCATTATAATGAGAAAGTTTCTCATAATTATGACTTAATATCTCATTATATTGAGAAACTTTCTCATAATAATGACTTAAGTATCTCATAATAATGAGAAACTTTCTCGTAATTATGACTGAGCATCTCGTAATGAGAAACTTTCTCATAATAATGACTTAACATCTCAAATTAATGAGAAACTTTCTCGTAATAATGACTTAACATCTCGTAATAATGAGAAACTTTCTCAATATAATGACTTAACATCTCGTAATAATGAGAAACTTTCTCGTAATAATGAGAAACTTTCTCGTAATAATGACTTATTTTTCGCACTTCTACGCATGCGCAAAGCAGTGGAGCAGAAGGGAGTGCCACGCTAGCGACATCCGCTGGTCAAAGCCGTGTAAATGCATCACAGCAAACATGGCACGCTCTGCAGTGAATAACAATAATGATAAATTATCAGTATATGAGATGGGCTTCCATACTATATAGTCTTTTATTCATTTGTATTATTCATTTGTATGTTTGTGAACAAGCAGCAACACAAAAGGGTGATCCGTGGATTTCAAATAGACGGAGGAATGATAATACAGGCAGCACACCTTTCCAAATCTGTTAAAGAACGCTTTATCTGGAAATCTGTGTTCACCATATTTTCAAGCAGTTTTGTTTTTCCGTTCATACAGAACGCGCCTTTTCATTGCGTTTCTAGGCAAACGCACACTAGACGGGCGTCACGTCTCGCGCATGACATGCCGTTCTAAAAACGCGGCGCTCAAATTGAAAAGAGGTTCAGCTTTTAAAAACACGCCTCTCAAGACCTTGCGTTTTCCCCCCATTCCTCTGCCCACTTGTGTAAATGTCCCAAAAGTCATAAAAGTACGGTATTGATATCTCTTCCAGGTGAACCTGCACATCCTACACGCATCCGCAAAATAGCCTACGTGTTATATTAACACAATATACCCATATATTTTATGAAGATGTCACACTTAAACTTAACGAATAAATGTAATATTCCATTTTTAATCTGATAGTTTTGTAAGTTAAAGGTCCCGTTCTTCGTGATCCCATGTTTCAAACTTAAGTTAGTGTGTAATGTTGTTGTTAGAGTATAAATAATATCTGTAAAATTATAAAGCTCAAAGTTCAATGCCAAGCGAGATATTTTATTTAACAGAAGTCGCCTACAGTGAACGGCTCGTTTGGACTACATCGCTCTACTTCCGTTTTTAATGACGTCAGTAGAACAGCTCTCTGACTAACCTCCGCCCACGGGAATGCTCCCTCAACTCCCTCAACTCGCGCACTTCTTATAACTTACTGTGTTTACTCAGGTCTTACGGTGATTTTCTGAAGTAAAACTGACGCTTCATCTTTTGTGTGATGTACAATAAACTTTATTAAACTCATCATTATGTTTGATCATCATTTGGACCTGGTCTGACACAGCAGACTTGTAGGCTATTAATAAATAATGGATACATACAAGCAGATGACAAATACGTTATAATAACCGTAATTAAACTACTAAACTATACCTGTTCCATCTCTATACAGCCCTCTGACTCTGTAGGCATTATTGTCCGACTCGAAATGAACACCGTTACTGAGAGTTGCTGATGTTATCATTATTCCATGAGATGAAATTGTCCTAAGAGTCTGAGTGCAGCTCTTGAAGCTCCGCCCCCTGTGTCGTGCAGCAGGAGCTTATTTGCATTTAAAGGGCACACACTAAAAAAGCGCGTTTTTCTGAGTCCTCAAAAAAGACAATTTAAACATGCTGTAAAAAATGATCTGTTGGGTATTTTGAGCTGAAACTTCACAGACACACTCTGGGGACATCAGAGACTCATTTTACATCTTGTGAAAAGGGGCATAGAACGGGACCTTTAAAGTAACCCAATTTCCACCGGTGTGCACGAGCAGGCGTCCTTCGTTACCATGGTAACCGCCCTGCTTCTGCATTCCGCTTTCACACCTTTTTGTGCGCATGGAAAAGTATGGAAGATATACTGATGATTTTCAATTGATGTTATTTAATGATACTACAGATTGCACTTCGTAGATCACACTGACTTTAATGAAAACAACTGTTTCGCAGAGCGTGCCATGTTTGCTGTGATTTACACGGCTTTGACCAGCGGATGTCGCTAGGGTGGCACTCCCTTCTGCTCCACTGCTTTGAGCATGCGTAGAAGTGCGATAAATAAGTCATTATTACGAGAAAGTTTCTCATTATTACGAGATACTAAGTCATTATTACGAGATACTAAGTCATTATTACGAGAAAGTTTCTCATTATTATGAGATGTTAAGTCATTATTACGAGAAAGTTTCTCATTATTACGAGATGCTAAGTCATCATTACGAGAAAGTTTCTCATTATTATGAGATACTTAAGTCATTATTATGAGAAAGTTTCTCAATATAATGAGATATTAAGTCATAATTATGAGAAACTTTCTCATTATAATGAAATACTAAGTCATTATTATGAGAAACTTTCTCAATATAATGAGATATTAAGTCATTATTATGAGAAACTTTCTCATTATTATGACTTACAGAATTATGTTTTTTTTACTCAACGTGGCGGAAACGGGCTTCCATACTCCAGCGATGGAAAGCAGTGCCAATGTTTACTCTGGTTCTGCTCCTTTTTTTTATCCGATTTTATTTGTGATTCCGAGAGCGGTTTTTTCCCTGCAGCGGGTGGTTGTGGTGGTGGTAAGGGTCTATTGCCAAGGACTTCAGCCATTCATCCGCTCTCTTCCCTGAACTGAAATGTAGTAGTGGGCTGTACTTTCCACACGATTGACATCAGGTTCAAGTACGCCCAAAAGCCATGCGAGTTATTCGTGTATTGCAGTTTGGCTGGTGGTTATGACAAGAGACCGCATACCGCCTCCCATGGCCGAAACTGGTATTATGACACCTGTCGGGCCGGGGCTAGTAATTTAGCATGCTAATTTAGGTTTATATCTCGGCAGCACTATAACTTGTCATTTTTTTAATGACATCATCGCCCTTATTTCTTCTCATTCTTTTGATGCGTGTAGCTCATTTTTTGGATATTTTTACCTCAATTCTGACACATGGCACCTTTAAACTCTTGTTCTAGAAAATGAAGAACAAAGAAATGTGCATCGGATGTACTTTGTTTTTTTAATGTTTTTAATTAATTTATGAAGCCACTGCCAACTTTATCGTTACATGTTGCATTGTTATATTATAATGCCATAATATTCTGTGCAGGCAATTCGCTTAACTGCGCTGTAAATAGAAAACCTTGACAATGACGTGTTACAAATTTATCAAATGTTTAATTTAGGTTTCCACTCCAATAGTATAAACTGATCAAGTTTTGTAGACTGATTTCTCCAACAAGAGTATCCTTTCCTGCTAGCTCTATTGTATTTTAAATGAGTAAAATTACTGAGACTCAAACCCTTTGTCTCTATGATAATGTTAATGTTTGAGCAATCCAGGCTGATGGGATTAGCATCTCAAGGAACCGAATGCTGATGAGATCAGGGCTGGGGCATTTCCGGTAACGAGCGGACTTCCGTACTACATTTGCATGCTTTGTTTGAATTTGTCTCCACCTCCAGAAGTCCCTCCTCTTAAAATGCCTATAACATACCATGTAAAGTTACTTTAATTTAGACTCGTGACTAGCTTGAAGACTACAGCAACGAACAAGCTGGTGTGCTCAATAAAGAATCCTGCTTAAGATACTGCCCGAGTCTCCTGGTCTTAGCTTCTGAATCTTCTACACTTGAGAAGAAATAAGTTCACTACAACAATATCACTGCATAATATTTAAAGGTGCCCTAGAATGGTTTTTATTTTTATTGTATAATGTTTTCTGGGTTGCCCTTATAATGTTAGTATGTTTTTTTGATAAAAAATAGTCATAATTTAGAAATAAAAGGCATTTTTCCTAGCCTGATTTTAGCCCTGAGCCCAAACGCTCTGTTTGAAGGGGCGTGTCTGCTGTGTGTAACCGGCCTCTGCTGTGATTGGCTGACATGCTTGCATATGAAATAGCTACGTATTACATGTGAAACTCTCTCGAATACTTTTACTACAGATATTATACGTTTTTACTATTACAGCTATCGAGATTAACGAATCGTGAGATGCTTTTAAAGTATTTAGATCTATTCCCATCACATAAAATGTTGCCGTGATGAGCATTGAGCAAACAGATGACAGTGTGTTGATCGCGAGAATAAAGATCGTATCATTGCAACGCAGTTTCTGCACTCTCTCTAATGCTTTCACCAATGCAAACACGATGATGTAAATACAGTATTGAACGATTTTGAGAGAAAGATTACCTGTCTGAACTTGAACAATTACACATTCAGAAAGTGTTGCTTGGTAGCTCGATCGATCGAGGCCAGCTCTGCATTGGCCCAAGTTGAGGAAACAGTCTCGTCGCGTCGTCTGTGAAATGTTTGGAAATTTCCAGAGAAAATAAAATTAACCCATTGTTTCTTCAGAGGCTCGGATGAAGGAACTAAATACTTTTGTGTTCATTTGTACATCCAAACACTGAGCAACTGCCATGCTTCGGCTGCGCAGTTCCGCCTGTCATTGAACATGGGCTGGCATGTGCAGATTTTTGGAGTCGTACATGTTAATGATCCCAACTATTGCGTCACAGTCGGTATTATGTGGAGATTCGCCTGTTTTTCAGGGGTGTTTTTCACAAACGAGATTTAAGTAAGAAGGAGAAAACAATGGTGTTTGAGACTCACTGTATGTCATGTCCATGTACTGAACTCTTGTTATTTAACTATGCCAAAATAAATTAAATTTCACATTCTAGGGCACCTTTAAGTATTGTGGTATTCCGCCATGGTTCTCAGTGACACGCCCACAACTCGGACAGATCAGGGCTTAGAGAAAATCCCGAGTTCCCCACTGGTATTTATGACATTGTGGTGGCGTTCAAGTGCGTTCAACTTGTAAATACGATCTATATGAGATGACTTGAACGCACCATTATTCCGCCGTTCATGGCAAAGCTGAATTTTAAGCATCATTACTCCAGTCTTCAGTGTCACATGATCCTTCAGAAATCATTCTAATATGCTGATTTGCTGGTCAGGAACATTTCGTATCAATGTTAAAAAATAACAGTGGTGCTGCTTAATATTTTTGTGTATTTCACAATATTGATATTTTTACTGTATGTTTGATTAAATAGCCTCGATGAGCATAAGAGATATTTTTTCAAAAACATTAAAAAATCTTACAGACCCCAAACTTTTGAACGGTTTGTTTTGATGGTTTTTCTTCTTCCAAACGGTCTTGGACTAATACTGACACCTATCGACATGGAAGCATGAAGTTGATTTATTATATGCTTCGACTTCACACAAGAGTATTTCTCAATAGTACTATACAATTCTTTATATATAAGAATAAAGGGTAACTATTTTAAAATTAGAGGGAGAAATACTGAGCGAACCTTTTAAAGACAATGATAGATAATGAACATATGTTATACAGACCTGTCGAGGACTGACAATAATACTGTTCCCAGATCCTAAGAGATGAGGAGGAATGATACGACTCTCCAAACTCTGACCTTCCTCTTTTGTCTGATCTTCTGTCGGTACCTCTGCTGGTCCCTCTGCTGGTCCCTGCGGTTCAGTCTCGGGTTTTCCTGAGTCTGTGGATGACGTACTAACTGAGCCGCTTCCAGCTGTGTTTACACTGCTTTGTCCTGCAGCATCGTTCCTACATTGGGCAGCAGATATGTGTTTCTCTGATCCATGAGCTGCTCCCTGAAGCCCCCTGTTTTTGCTCTGAACAACAAACTCTGCATAAGACAGTGGTTGGCCCGGAGCTGGAACAGTTGAGGCCTCTACTTGACCGTCTTTGGCCTTAAACAATGATGCCACCTGTGAGAATAAAAGGAACCAGGATACTTTGATCATTTCAGAGACACTGCCATCTGAATAATTTAATGTAATCTTAAAGCCATATATTCTTCTGCAGCATTTTTTTTATTTTTTTATTAATCTCTCGCAACTTATTATTTTTGTCATTTGAATGTTACATTAAAACTGTCATTAAAAAACAAGGTATTGGGCAAGGCTAAAACAATAAAAATCTACACATAAAAATAATTTGAAAATAATTGTTCGCTATTTTTCAAATGCCTTTTATGTATAGATTTAGGTTAACCTTGTCAAAGACTGTTTATGAAATTATTAACTTTAATGATTATGAAATCATATTAATGATTATGAGATTATGAAAATGTATTAACATTAATTTTTAAAGTTTTTTTTTAAATGTTGAAGAAATTTAGAACTATGATGATCAGTAGAACATGTTGATTCAAATATTGAAATAAATTATTACTGTGAAAAATAATTTTTATACATATTTGAAAAAAATAAAGATTACCCCGCTGTTATGGCATCATTTCCATCACACACACACACAAAAGTTACTGTTGCCTACTTGTTTCCAAGAACATGCTTGATATAAAATAAGAGATTGCCTATCATTTGTGAAGGGGAAAAACACCACAAAATCAAAAAAATATATTTAAATATCAAAAAGTGTGTTTAGGAGATTTTATATTAAAAAAATGCACAGTCATAACTGTGCTCAAAGAATGATGTTCTCTCTAGCTCGGGGCATTTTTAAAAATAATAATGCATGGCCTCTTTGGGCATCCGTAATGCAAGGATCTTCCACGTTTATGGTCCACTGAGGAAAAATGTCATGGTTTAGGAAAGGATAAACATGGTGGTAAGTTATGATAAAACTGTAATTTTGAGTGAACTGTCATATGGATCAAATGTATGAATCCAGCTTGTTGTGATTTATTTTAAGTTCTGTCTTCAGTTGTTGCACTTACTGATCGTGAGTGGTAAAGTTAACATACGTTATGTTAGTTAACGTTTGACTGTTGCAGTGGCCAGTGTGGAACATGATGCTATGCATCAGTATGATTTGAGTCATCAACACCTTGTTATGGCTAACGTTACTTGCAGAGAGAGTGTGAAAGTAACGTTAGCTCATTAAAGTGGTAAGTTAGATCGTGCTTGTTTAGTGACTTACAGTAACGTTAACGTATGCATTACAGGTTAAGTCCCCAGGCTTCAGTGGTGATAGTTCATGTATGAACCTATGAACTTTGGTGAGGTTTGAACCTCCATACTCAAAGTTTTACCAACTTACTCCGTAGTTTTACCAAGACCTCTGCTACAAACGTTACTTACACAATCATAGTAAGGAAACAAAACCCACCGGACTTCTTTCCTTTGTGAACGCCGAGTCGTCCAAATTGATATTGAATTTCTTTTTTTCCATTTATAAATGATCAGTGACTGCACAAACCATAGAAACCAAACATACTAACGTTAGCCCATCTGCCGCCATCGCAGAAAAACATAACAGTGTCAGACAAATGTGTCAAACACAGAAACATCGAACCGACACAGAGACGCTACTGGTACTATCCGACAGATGGCGCCCAAACCCGGAATTTATTACATTTGCTCACATTATCCGGAAGATTTCGACATTGCAAAAGATTTGAATACTTTTCACGATGCTTTTCACACAAGGGGTCCCAAATGTAGCCTACCAATTTTTAATGTTATTCAAAAAAATATTTTAAACAGTATTTTACTTCCGTAGTTTTTAAACATTTACCATATGATATGGTATATAGCCTGCTATATATCAATATGGTCATTTAGGGTAAATTTCAGACTGAAGCTAGTTGCCATGTCATTGTTTCACCAATTTTTTTTTTAAATAATACATTTATACCATTTTATTTGAGATTTTATTTTTATATACTATATATAGCCTAACTATAATTGTATACAATTTAACACATGTGACAACGTATTTAAGACCTATGTTTTAAATGAACATAAAAACCACTGCCAAAAACAAATTGGACTTGGTTAAACCCTTACAGATATAGTCCTTGTGACAACGTCCACATGTGACAGCTAGCCCCAGTGCCTCCTATGATCAGTTGGCACTTGGCAGTAGAATGGTTTCTTTTCCTTTAATATAAAATATGTTCATTAATGGACATTGACTAAAGTCTCATTCGTGACTTTTTCATCTCATCTCAGTCCTCAGAGCATCATGTTTTTGTAATGTTAGAGGTTATCCAATTAAGAAACCCAAAGTCTGACAGACATCTGTGTATTGCCCATTTAACCCTGTTTGTGTGTGTATGTGGATGGCGTTTCGGGACGTCCTGCCACCGTGCCATAGCATCATGGGTCCCACAGACAGATGGTAACAGCTTCTTTCTGAAGTCATGTTCATGCCCTCCAAGAGATGTGATGCATTTACACAACACGCACAAACCTTTGGCATCACACCAATGTATGTCAATCACCTTTCAGGACAAATCAGACAAGATCATATGTTGAAAGACAGTATGGATGCACATAGACACACACACAAACAAATGTGTGAGCAACCATGAAAGATTTGTCTGGTTAAGTAAGGGTGTGACAAGGACACAGTTAGAGTTTTAAGGTGAGCGGGGCTGTATATCCAGCCTGTGGAGCAAAGGACTGTGGGTAAAGACGTCAAGCCAATTAGCTGCTTCATGGGTATATAACCTTAAATACGTGTCCTCTTATTGAAATTATAATAATCATAATTTTCAGAAAAAGCTTTCATTTTATACCCATAAAGATGGAATGGTATTTTATTTTACTTGATTTCATATATATATATTAAATTCTTAATCAGAACAATTATGACTATAAAATCAAATAGAAAATACAAAAAGTGGCTGTATTTGCAATCAGATGTATTTTATTAATACTTATATTTCATATTTAATTAAAACTTTAAATCAGTTCCACATTAAACAAGACAGTAATTACAGATATACTGTAATTACCTACTTAACCTATATAACTAAATATTTTTATAATAAAATATTCTTAATCTTATGTTAGATTCCTTAAAAAAAAGGTGGATATTTCTCATTTAAAATTTACGGGGCATTTTTATCACATTCAATGATGTTTTCTCCTAAAGGCCTGGTTAGTTTTTGTCACTTTCAGCATATAAGATGAAAACTTGCTGCTGTCCTGCAAATGTTTTTTGGGGGGAAGAACACTACCAATCACATCCCACACCTGAGTAGACCTGAACTAGCTCAGTTTGTGATGGTAGGACACATGTAGGATCTATAATGTTGTGTGAACTTTTATTTCTTTCACCAACACTCATTTTCACATTCCTATTCATTTTCTTGTCCAAAAAAGGAGAGGAGAGATGCAACAGCAAAGTTACAGATGTGCTTTATAACACTTAGCTGGTATATCCAGACACTGTATTTACTGTTTTGCTCTTCCTCTGTCGCTCTTTCTTGCTTTCTCTCTCTGCCCATGTTGGCAGTGAGCCTGGCTTTGGCTGCAATAACGGCCACCTCCAGACCTCCGGCCCCTCCCTCAGTTCTCTCCTACCCTCCCCTCGCAGACCCCATGCTGAGCCGGCTGTGTCGAGCTGTCAGCCCCCGGCTGTGGGCTTCTCCTGGGCTCCCAGTGTGGGTGTGTGTGTGCGTGTTGGGGCAGAGGGGTAACGGTCGGGTCCGTAGTGGCCGCTTATCTGCCCTGCCATCGTTGGGCAGGCGAGAGGACAGATTGGCCCTCCAGCTGTCTGACTGAAGGACTCGCAAGACCCCTTACTGAGGAAACCACATGCCCCGATACACAACACGCACATACACACACATATCTTATTGAGATCACCACATTCCCTGATACGTACACACACCAAGTCACCCTCAGCTGTAACATATGCGTTTCAGCAGCACACTGACTCTACCATCCTGTGCCAAATGAGCCAAACTACCCATTAGGTTCAGAAAAAAATGCTTTTTTCAGTATGAAAGCACATAGCATTCACACATTATATCAGCACTGCTCCGGCGTCATTTAACCACACAGGGCCGAGTGCTGTTGCCAATGCCATTACTAAAGTTCATAAATAAAAAAATAAAAAATAAAAAAGCAACTTAAAATATTGCCTAAGCTGGTTTTTAGTTGGTCAGACCAGCAAGTCCAGCTATGCCCTTGAGACCATCTTCAAGTACACCATCTTAGGCTGGTTTAAATTTAAATTTTAATCTTAAAGAAAGCCTAATTTTTAATAACAAAGTACTGAAAAGTCCCATAACAGTGTAATTTCAACCTCATCTCAAATTATGTATTATTTGAAAACAAAATTCAAACATAATTTGATTTTTAAAAATCTAAAATTATATTTGTAACATTTTTGAAAAATGCTCTTTTATATTTTATTTCATTGTTTGTTTTTTTTCAAAAAGAAATGTATAAATATATTGTGTCAAAAATATAAACTGCTGTATATCAAATATATACTGACAGCTTAAGCTTAAAAAGTCTGCTCATAAATTATGTACCTTTTTTCTATATTAGAAACAAATATTAGGAGCAAAAATGTCTGTGTGGATGAAAAGGCACATGGGACAATTAAATCATTGTTGGAAAAAAATGGTGAATTACTTTTACACAAGAAATGTTGAAATGGTTTGTTTATTTTACTCTTTGATTTCCACGGATTACATTTTTATGCTGGTTTTTCTTATAGTTGAACATCTGAATCTATGACAAAATTAAAACTATAGAACCTATGTAAAAGGAATTTGAGAAATTTCAAATTTGATCTAAAAAAAAAAAAAAATTAAAATATGTTTTAATATTTTATTTTAATAAAATAAAATCTACTCCTGGAACATAAAAATGCCCCAATTTAAAGAAATATCCTAATATGCATTTAAATAAAATGAAGAAACCTTCCGTGATAAGGAAGGGTGTGTACCGTGATAAGTAACTGTTGTTTATGTATTAATTTATACATTAAAGTTGATTGTCAAAAGCCCTAAGCTAGAGCATGAGAAGTAATTATAGTGTTGGTTTATTAGCTACAAAACTTCACTTTAGATTTGCATCATACCATGGATTTATGCAAGTAGAAACATATTTTCTTTTTCTACAGTTTCTGCCACCATATATCATGGCATTTATATCCTATTGCAGCAGACACACTAGGTCAGGAGCCCTGTTGTTGTCTACAACATTAATAACCTCTTCTCTTAGCACATAGACACATAATGAAGTGTGTTTTCTCAGTCAGGTTACAATACAGTGGTCCCCACGTCCCAATGCCACATATTATGAGAATTCCCAGTCAGGCTTCGTTACACTATCTTACCTCCCCCACCCTCTAATCCTGGGACCAGCAATTCCCAAAACTGCCTGTTAGCTACAATATCAATGCACAGTTTTTCACTGGCCCCTGGTGGCTCCGTCTTGTGTACGTGTACATCTGTACACATACATAGAGAGAGAGAGTGAGAAGGAGAGAAATGGAGGCGATTATGTGCACTATACGAATATAACTTAGAAAGTAAAGATGTATAGAAAGTAGGGTTAAATGAGGTAAAAAAAAAATGCTTTCGTATCTACGTGTGCACTTGTGTTTGTTGGTGTGGCCTTCGGGACAGCCAGGCCGTCTTGAGGGCCTCCAGGGGCTGATGGTAGCAGACTGCATGCTGTCTGTGTACGGTCTGTTCTCCAGTTGTGACAGGGAGCAATTTCTTATGAGCGCAATTAACCAGGGAAAGGGTGAAGCCAAGACAACGAAGTCAAAGATGTACCCTTAGAAAGGACAAGACATACCAAGAGTTTATAAAAGAAGATAAAATCTTAGGTTGGTGGGAATTAAGTTAGATGAAGAAAAGACAGGATGATCTTGGACGAGAAGGATAGGTGGAGCCAGGTGTGGAGAGAACCAGGACGCAATTAACAAAGACACTTAAAATGCCCACTAATGAGAATACAATCAAATCTCAAGTGGGAAAGAGCGAGGGCAAACACTGCCCACTGGATTTGAGAGGTCGTCAAGGTGAACATCTTGGGAATACTTCCTCGCCAGCCACTAAGCCTCAAATATATATGATATTCCATAATCTTCACAAATCACGTGCACTAAAATGACCTCGTCTACCCACAATGCATCTCCGTCCAGATCCAGGGCTTCTTCCCATGACCTACTTCCCCCCCTCGTGTGGTGCATTGTTGTGTGTTTGCGGCTGCTGAATGCACCCTTCTTTTGTGGCTATTTGTGAGACCAGGGGGTTAAGACCCTTGTGTTCTCCCCAGTCTCCAAAACAGGCCTCTAAACAACCGCAGCAACAATAACAACAAAAAAAGCAAATGTTGATGGCAGCCGAACTAGGAAGCGGGCCGTGACGGCATTGCGCCAACACAGTGCCGCCTTTGTCAGCGCTCACATGCCGTATTGTGTGGCACGACATCATCGCCTCCCAGCAGCTGTTGCCGATGGAAACGAGCATGACTGTCAGTCGTGCTGGATTGTGTAACGCTTGGGCATCGGGCACGATGACTCAATGCGTGTGTGAGTTTAGATTGGGTTACCGTTTTTGCCAGGGTTTCATCTGGTTTTCATGGTTTACGACGTATGCTGACATTCATTCACAATTTTCATTCTTAGTCCAGAAACATACTTTGTGCAAGTACCCAAATAGCATATATCTTTAAGATGTCTGTTAAAGACTGCTTCATCTGAAAAACATCTGTTGTGTATAAATATCTGATAATTTGATAATTTGATGATAATCAAAATAATAATCTTAAAGGCTAAATGTCTACTGAACATCTGACGGGAGACATATTTTAGATGAACAAAAAATCTTGTAGTTGAAATAACTTACAGTTCATGTAATAACTGCGTTATTATTCAACTTGAACTTAGTTGAATTAAGTTAAATTTAATTTAGCAAGGTTTTCTTCAAACGTGGCAGCAATCAAAAACTTTTTGATACTTGAACGAGAAAACTGACCAAAAAAAATAAGACATTTAAGCTAATAACAGCTATTTCACTCCTTTTGGCTAATCAATCTTGCATATTAGCAAGCGTCTGTATTCATGTGCTTGAATTGAGTATGTTTCAGGCCCTAGACTATACAATGTACATGAGAAGAGTAGTATGTGTATTTATAAAACAGTAGGCAAATGTACCCGGATGACCTTCTACTTCAGATGAGATTCTGAAGGGCGCATCCAATGGACACTTTACTATCCAGGAAGGGAGAGGATTTGTGAATGGCAGTGAAGCGATGAAACTGATGCTGGCAGGTCATATAGCAATATGATTTCAAAAAAGAAGAAATTGTGCGCACATCAAAAAAACTTTTGGTAGGTGTTTGATCAAATGAAGCATCAACTTCAAAATAAACAAGAATCAGCACACTGCCACTACTGCTCCCAAGGATTTATTAAAATGAACAAAGTTTCCTTTGTCAGGAAAGCAAAAATCATAGAAAGGTACAATTTATATCAGTGTGAACCATCACACCTGACCTGACCTCATTAGTGAACTAATTACACAATCATCCAATGCAATAACGACCTAATCAAACTCAAAAGTAATCACTAAAGCATTTAAAAAAAAGTAAAAACTACAGAAAAAATAAATAAATATAAATCCTTGGGAGCAGAAGTGGCTGTGTGCCGATTTTTTATTCGTCTATTTATTATTGTTTAGTCATATAGCAATGACATCATGACAAATGTTTTACGTCCAGAGTACATTCATACTACACACATTTATACTATATAGAACATACTTTTTAATGGTTGCAAAGTAATTACTTTTTTTTTAAGTGCCTACTCAGAGAGTAGCCTATGTAATTTTGGGTGCAGCCATACAGAAGTAAATGCAATCTTTTCTAGTTACACTAGATCTTCAAGTATGTTACATTCTCAGCATTTCCACAACGGGTGCTAAAAAGTGCATTAGCATAAACCGTGACACACCAAGCTGACGTCAAAGAACTAGCGGCAACAAAATCAGACTTTGTTGCCTTGCGTCGGCTGCGTCTGGGCCAAAAAGCTCCATTTGAACACACCAAAAGGACTACAGGTGACTGCCAACTAGCATGTGCGTCCTGCGCCTATATCGGTTACGAACTGCTCCGAGACTCAAAAGATTGGAGATCCAAAAGCAGCTTTTAATAATGGGACAATCTAGACACGTAGTCCAATGTACAGGCAACAGGTCAAAACACAGGTAGTTCAAACAAACAAACAAACACACAAGACAAGGCAAGTTTATTTATTTCATACACAATGGTAAAGGATTATGGGGAATGGAGTCTGTGAAGGGTTGGAGTGCCCTCTGATGGTAATCCCAGGCACTCTCACTGGTGATTGTTACAATATCAACAGGTATCAATAGTCTATATTCATCATTCAAAAATGAAAACCGAAACTAGGACTGCAGATATAGGTTACAGATTGTAAACAAAGCAGTGCTTGCATACCATTTTTGATTATCAATCATGCTGATCAATTTATGATGTTTTAATAACAAATTTCATCAGGAGCACATTCAGATAATCAACCTAATTAGCACAAAAGGAGCTCTTAACAATTTCCTATCCTAAACAGGGATGGGGGAGTACTCCGTGTTCGGGCCAAATTCTGAGCACGGAGCCCTCCCCTCGGATGCCACACCAAATATGCTTTTACTATATTTGATTATATTTAAGGGTGAAATCGTGAACTTAAAATATTTGTGTCTTGTATGCTCAGGTAAGATAACGTAAAATTTGAAAAGCCTTCTGTTTGTGCCATCTTGATTTCCTTGCTTGCTTTCATCACTTTTGCTTTTATTCTTGTGCACTGATTTGTTGGCTAAATTGAACAGCCAATCAGAGCGATCTCTCTCACAGACGGCTCTGACACCAGTTAACTGCTTAGTTGAAATAATTAATTTGTTGATATGTTTATGCTAGCTACCTGAAAAACAACAACATTTTTAGTAACTCTTCCAATTCATCCCAAAGGTGTTTAATGGGTTCCAAAACCATTGCCACATAGTTGAAAATACATAATTCCTTAGAATGTCATTGTATGCAATATCATTAAGATTTGTCCTCTCTGGAATAGGCAGACTTAGTCATTTGAAAGGGTGACTATATACTTTTGGCCATGAAACGAGTGCATCAATGGTTTCAAGGTATTACACATAATAGTTTTGTCAATGGGTACCTATACTTTTGATACCAGCATGTCATGAAATTGAACAAACCCCAACACACACCTTACTTTCTCCTCTCTTTTCCCTATACCCCATGTTTTTTGTCCTCCTTCCTCCACCCTTAATTGCCCATAAATGTCAGTCACAGAGTCTCCAATGTTCTTCCACTAAATTAACCCATGTTCCCCCTACACACATTAACTAACACACACACACACACACACACACACACACACACACACACACACACACACACACACACACACACACACACACACACACACAATTAGCTCTCCTGTGATGACTCAGAGTTGTTCATTAGTGCGGATAAACACCCAGAAATGGAGTTAAATCACAAAACACACCTGACAACATTTATTTGAGCAGATCATCCTCCCCCTGCCTCTCGCTCTGTGTGTGTGTTTTAGAGAGAGGAAGAGAGACTCACTTGGGAAATTAACCCCTGTCTCACCTTGTTATTGTTGCTGTAGCTTGCATGCATGGTGCCAGCCCTGACTGCCTTTCTGAACTTAGGTTTCAAAATGTTTCCCTATTCACAAGCAGCTAATGCATGTTGCTAGAGTGCAACAGTTTGATTACGGAAGTGAAAATCTCTTTTTCTCAGTAGGAAAACTGATTTGAAATGGTAACATAAACCTTAAAGACAGACCCACATGGTTTATGCTTTTGTTGAAGCCACCAGCCAGCATGATTTAAACGTAAATTATTTCCCTACGTTCTCAAACTACTTATATACAGTATTAGCATACTGTATACTTTTAATGTGGCCATTTTTAGTAAAGGAGCATTGGATCCAAATGCAGTATAACATTTATTTAAACAAAACCACAAAAGTAAATCCAGGCAGAGAACAAAATAAAATCCAGGCAAAGTAGCCAACAAGATATTCCAGACAAAGGAGAAAACAGAAACTAAGGGTCTGTTTACACGACACCGTTTTCAACTAATAACATAAAACTTTTTATGCGTTTTGGCTGTTTATTTACACAACAATGGCATTTTGGGGGCTTTTGCAGGAACAAGGAACAGGTGTGAGTGATTAGTTACAATGGTAACAAACGAGGTTAGCTAGGCCTATACAAACAAACAAGGAGAAAGAAAACAAGGAAAACAGTAGATGCTTCTCAATACTCAAATTGATGCTTCCTCGTTTTCTTGCTCCTTCGTCCTCTAGCCCTTGACCGGAAAACTGATCAAACTCAGCCGTCTTGAAGTCATAAGCAAGGATCCACAGGCGTATCCCACATTTTAAGGGGGTGGAGTTAAGACGTGAGGAAAGGAAAAAGAGGATGAACAAATACAAAATGAGAAGCACCCAGGAACTAATCACAGGAAGTCAACAACAGAAACAATAGGAACCAGAATACACTTCAAACTAAGAGTCAATTAAACACACAGGGGAACAAGAGACAGGAATCATAATTACATTATATTACATTTATTATATTATATTATATCATAGTTATACATATATACATACATATTTAAAGACGTTAAATACCTTTTGTCTTTTTGTCTAATTTTTAAATATGATTTTTGCTTCAAATCAAAGTTTGTTGTGTTGTGATTATCTTCTAACTGGTTTGTTTAATTGCTAATAACTCTTAACGAATATTTAAAATACCTATGGAAAAATACTCTGTTGCACAAATGAATAATCTGAAGTTTTTTAAACTGACATCAGGGAAGAGTGAAATTACACATAGTCTGTACTGCAGTTGAGTGAAGTGGCACATCAAAATGAGGACATTTAATTCAGTTCAGTTCAATTCACATTTATTTGTATAGAGCTTTTTACAATACTATATCATTTCAAAGCATGAAATGTATGTGTCTACATAACAATTTAGACTAGTGATCTGCTATCAGATAAAAATAATCTCATAATAAGATTGATTGAAATTGCACCAAATAGGACAGGACCAATGCATTCTCAGTTTAAGTCTCTTTTTTATGGTTCACTTTAATCTAGTATTTTATCTCATATAAGCAGCTCTGACCGAAATGAACAGCAATTTCTGAGTTTACACTTGTTAAGACTACTTGTTTCTTTATTAACTGAACTGTAGGAAAATTGATGAACTCATTAATAAATAAAAACATTAAAATGAGAACCTGAAGCAGTTTAAAGCAGAAAATGAATTATGATATATCGGCATGACCTTATTTGCACAGATTTCATGGGCAGGACTTTGGATACATTTTTCAAGCCAATTTGATACTTTCTAGTTGTTTGCAGGGGGAGAGACATTCTTCTTATTATATAAAAAATTTGACTTGACAAAAATCGACCAACTATTTTGGTCAGTTTTCCTCGAATGTTTTAAAAGTAAATGCTAAAAGTTAATTGCAGATATTTTAAAATAAATTAGTTTGACTTAAGTTTTAGGTGCACTACATTTCTCAAGGTTAACACAAATGATGGAGTTTGGCTTGCTTGCACTGTTTTTACTGCTCTGTATTGGATGAGAACTGAATTGAGCTGGATGATGAGACCACTGTTTTCTGCAGTGCTGCTTTATAGCTGATTCATTTCATAATTGACATGAACTACTGACTCAAAGTGAACACTAGATCTACAGCTGAATTGACACAGTTATTGAACTGAACTGAATCAACACTGCACTGACTTGTAATAATTTGCATCATTAATCATTTTTTTCCAGTTAATGATCTGTATTGAACAAAGAGCTAGAAATGATGGTCTGACTTGACAAATGGACTTAAAGCCAAAAAACTCTACTTTTAATAAAACTGACATTTCTCCTCAACATGAAGTTTAGTGGAGATAAAGTGTGAAAGAAAGAAAGATGCAGGTGGTATCTTGTTGCCTAGGTGATGGTTGGTGCAGTCTGGGGGTTTCTATCCCTTTACACCCTGTTCACAGCTGTGTGTGAGAGAGAACCTGCTGGAAAAGACACACACACACACACAAACACAGCAATAATGAGCATCTTAGTGAAAGATGGCTCCATAAGCTCTGAGGACTGACAAACACGCTCTCTCTTCTCACTCATGCTGTCTCTTCTCTGTCCTCTGTCACACAGTGGCGTCTCTCTTCTCCAATAGCGTTTCAATACTCTACTGTCACGCCTGCTGTATGGGGACCAGATCTTATTGTGCCGGCTTAAGAAGCACACATTGAAAAAGAGGGTTTGTGTCAAAGGGAGAAACAGAGAGAGAGAGAGAGAGCGAGAGAGAGAGAGAGTTAGAAAGGAGAAAAGAGCCCAGCGGGTTCTCTATGATATCATTGCACAGGGAAGAGATGCGTTCCATTGTGAAAAACTCTTGGCAGGAATACAATCTGCGATGTAATGCTTTGGGCCGGTCAGGTGTGCGTGTGTCGGCGCGTGCACGCGTGTGTGTGCGCGAGTCAGTCACAATGTTTGTACTGTGGGGGTTTGTTGACAGATGGTCAGGCTACTCGTAGCTGCTGTGGAACAGACACGTCTTTGTATCAAAAGAAAGAGAGCGATTGTCATTCTGTAACACTTTCGTATCCATCCATCCATCTATCTCTCCATCCATCAACACTCAAGTTCTACAAAGTTTTATGGTGATATATTTCACCTTTTTTAAGTTTCACACTTTCACCTTTCAATGTGAATTAGAAATATTGGTTTTGCACATTCAGGTTTGCAGACCCAAATCACGGTTACGATCTTTTTAACATCTTGGTTGTATCTGTGATGGAATTTTTTATTTTTTATTTTTTGATAAATGTGAAAAGGTCATTTGACAATGTGACATGGAATGTGAAGGATCTTGAAAAAGTGTTAAGAAATTGATTTAAGGAAGATGAAAATTATGGTACCGGGTTTTAATGATTACTCTTCTATTATATTATACTCAATTCCTATGATTTAAAATATGCTTATGTTGAAATGTTCTGTGCCCTATGGAGGTCATTGGGCTCAAAAAATAGCAGGCTCTGCATTGGAGTAAAAATAACCCATATGTAATGACTATCTAATCTACAAATACTCTCTCACATTATCTAATAAATCTATACTTTAGTGATTAATATGAAAATAGTGTCAGCTGCAAGTCAGGCAGGTGAGTGCAATCAGATGGTGAATGCTGTGGAGCACATGCGCGTCTGCAACTTGAATATTTTAACATACTGTAATCTGCAAGGTCTAAATGTCTGTTAATTTTTTTGGTTGTTGAGTTGCCATGCTGTGTCTGAATTGACTCCCAGCTGAGAGTCCACTATAGTAACTGGGCTGCCAAGAACCTTAAGTCAGATAAAATTATTTTGAAAGACTGAGATTGATTGGAGACTACTACTTACATCTCTTGAGAAAAAGACCACAGTAATTTCACATTTGTCTTGTCTAGGGTTTCAGAAGATACACTGTCATTCAAAAGTTTGGGGTTGGTAAGATATTTTTTTTTATATTTTTGAAAAAGTCCCATTATACAGGCACATGGTTTCTCCTACCATTATGCTGATGACACACAGCTCTACTTTTCATTTCAACCAGATGATCCCACTGTAGCTGCACAGATCTCAGACTCAGATCTCAGCATGAATGAATTTGAATCATGCAGGTTTGCACTTCACAGCGTTAGGAAGATCAAACCCTTCCTGACAGAGCATGCACAACTAACACACAACCTAACACAACTTCTCATGCAGGCCCTTGACAATATTCTAGCTGGTCTTCCAACATGTCCAGTCAAACCTCTGCAATTGTTTCAAAATTCTGCAACAAACTTGTCTTCAGTGAGCCCAAGTTCATTCAAGACTTTCATGCTTGAATACAGAATGGCCACAGGCTCTGCACCCTTCTACCTCCACTCTCTCTTACGAGTCTACGTCCCCTCCAGAAGCCTGCATTCAGTAAGTGAGCGACTCTTTGTGGTTCCATCGCAGAGAGGCTCAAAATGACTCTCAAGGATGCTCACTGTTCCTGGCTGGTGGAATGATCTTCCCAACCCCATCCGGACATTCAAATCCCTCACAATTTACCTAACCCTTAAAAAAAACTCCTCTCTTCATGAGCACTTATCTTAAAAAAAAAAAAAACGCTTCAATGCTTTCACTGTTCCTTTGTCTATGTTCTCACCATTCCTTAATCCCTCCCTGTTCTAGCTTATACTATCTTGAATGATGACTGAAACTTTGTATCACTGGCACTTCTCGTGTTTATTGCCTTCTTGAGATGAATCGCTTGTTGTATTCCTCAACTGAAAGTCGCTTTGGATAAAAGCATCTGCTAATATATTTGATAAGTTGAATAAATGGAAAGTTCAAAAATTATAAATATTTCCCTTTTTATCAATATTAAAGCATCCTTGCTGAATAAAACTATTAAAATCTTACTTACCCTAAGCTTTTGAACAGTAGTGTATCTCAACATTATAAACTTTTATTGCTCGGATTTGCCAAGACACGAACATCTTTTCTTAAATATAATTCTCAATGTTGAGATACTGTATAAAAGCTTAGGGTAAATAAGAGTTTAATACTTTTATTAAGCAAGGATGCATTAGATTGATAAAAAGGGTAATAAATGTTTTTGCACTTTCTATTTATTCTACTTATGTATCACGGTTTCAAAAACAAAATGTTAAGCAGCACAACTGTTTTCAACATTGATAATAGAAATGAATGTGATCATGGACTATTTTTTCATTTCCCAAAGAATAAATAATTTCTTTATACTTTTTATTTCTATATTTTATGAATTTCTAATTTTTATAAATATTAAATGTATCTGAATATATATATATATATACATAACACATTTTTAATAATGTGTTTCCAAAATTCTTCATCTAAATCAAACCCCGCATTGTGCAGAAATTTCTCCTCCCTCACTTTGTAATATTTAGTGTTTGCGTGTGTTTCACACCTGTGTGAGACTCATGCTGTGCTACAAGCCTCCCTGTCCAGAGACACCACGGCAGTAAACAAGCATCAATGTCCCTCAGCAGGAGAGGACAAACTCCGAGAGAAGGTGAGAAAGGGAGGGCAGAGATTCATTTTAGACAGCGATATGTTAAACTAGTACATCCTGGAATTAAGAAATAAATAGATAGATGCTTGGCTACTTTGAAGTCTCTCTTACTCCTTTCACGTTATGTTACTTTCATGCATTTACAGTATGCATACACTAAAAGCCTTGCAGGCAAGCATTCCTGACAGTTTCCTTTTGAGATGGGACTATTTTTTTTTCTTTTTTTTTTCTTTCTTTTTTTTACAGTATATGCCCTTTCAATGTACTTACCGTGTACTTACCCATGAAAATACTGAATAATGTAAGGTAATAACATGAGTTAAGGTTAGGTTTAGGGGTAGGTTCAGGGTTAGTACACAGTTATTATCTAGTTAGTGTCATTACAATAAGTATATGCATGCAAAACAGAACTGTAAAATAAAGTGCTACCACTTTTCTACATGGATGACAATCAATGTAATTCCTGTGGGCGGTGAAATAAACATTTACTAAAGTTTTTTTCATGTGATAGTTAAATATATTTGTTCACTTTTCTTTTTCTTTTCTTTTTTTTTACAAAAGGAATAGAAAAAACAATAAGTTGGAATATACTGTAAATAACTTGAAATACTATATAAATAACTAATATTCCTTTAAATAGTTAAAACAGGACGTTTTCTCTTTTTCTCTTTATCACCCTGTCTCTTTTCTGCATTTAGAACTCAAACTGGCAGCATCTCTCTGTCTCTCTCTCTCTCTCTCTCTCTCTCTCTCTGGTTTTGGGTTAACTCCAACTCTCTGACGCTGTCTGACAGTATGCAAATATATGCAAACAAGGCTCTAGTCAAGCCAAGCAGCACCTGCGTACCTGACCAGTTGAGACCAGTAGTGACCTGTGTGTGTGTTTGTGTGTGTGTGTATGTGTGTATGTGTGTATGTGACCGTGCCCTTCCAACAGAGGGCTTTTTTTTACACCACCCACTTTTCTCACTGCCCTCCGTAAGCATAAGGACATTTGTACACAGGCTGAATGAAATTACTTTATAATCAGCACACGATATGTACAAAACATCTGGAATTTAACTCGATTGAGCTGAGACAAACTAAAGTTGACTTCATCATCAATAGGTTGATATCATATTTGTATATATTCTTTGGGATATTGCATAATATTTTATAAATGAAAACAAGAATGGAACATACAGTACTTGTTTGCAGTAGTTTATTATTATAATTATTATTATAGTACACAGAAACACAGATACATTCCTACATTCCTTAGAGTACTTTCCTTAGAGTACTTTCGATAGCCTTTTCTTCCCATTTGTAACGTATATTAGAGTGAAGCCGGTTCTCAATAAAAAATGTATAGGACAGGAGATGATTTGTTTCCCTTTTTTCCCCTTTTTTCCCTTTTTTTGTTGGGTCATTGTCGTTTGCTGTCATTGCAATGTCATCTGGGTGAAAGGTATATATATATATATATACAGTCGTGCTCAGAATTAACGGTACCCCTGGTAAATATGATAAAAACTGGCTGTAAAAAATAAATCTGCATCGTTTATCCTTTTGATCTTTCATTAAAAAAATTGCAGAAAATCTAACCTTTCATTGAATTAAAAGAATTGAACGTGGGAGGGAAATCACATTATGAAATAAATGTTTTTGTCCAAAACACGTTGGCCACAATTATTGGTACCCTTTTATTAAAAGCTTTTTGTAATCTCCTTTTGACAAGATACCAGCTCTGAGTCTTCTCCTATAATGCCTGATGAGTTTGGAGAACACCTGACCTGAGATCAGAGACCATTCCTCCAAACAGAATCTCTCCAGATCCTTCAGATTCCCAGATCCATGTTTGTGCTTCTTCTCTTCAGTTCAGCCACTCATTTTTTTTGTAGGGATCAGGTCAGGGAACTCTGACTGTCATGGCAGAAGCTTCATTTTGTGCTCAGTTACCCATTTTTGTGTTGATTTTGATGTTTGTTTTGGATCATTGTCCTGATGGAAGATCCAACCACGGCCCATTCTAAGATTTCTAGCAGAAGGCGTCAGGTTTTGATTTTTATCTGTTGATATTTGATAGAATCCACGATCCCATGAATCTGAACAAGAAGTCCAGGACCTCCAGCAGAAAAATATGCCCACAACATTAAAGATCCAACGGTATATTAAATCAGCCTGTTCTCACGTAAATGCGTCTCTATAACACGCATGGTGTATTGTCGTGTAATATATACGCGAAAATTAGTTTTTACGTGCATATGACACGCAGTTTTTCGCGTGCATTTGATACGCAGTTCATTTGCGTGTAATACACACGCACCCCACACCACTAATTCTACCCAAGCGTATAATACACACGCACCCCACACCACTCCTAAACCTACCCTTAACAACCAATGCGTATCATATGCACGTAAAAACTCACTTTAGCGTATAAATTACACGACAATACACATGCGTGCTATAAAGACGCATTTAGTGTGATCGGGTTGATTAAATTGTACACATGGGGTACTTTTATCCTTGTGTGCACCAAACCCATCTAGCATGTTTGCAGCCAAAAAGCTCTTTTTTTTGTTTCATCTGACCACAGAAGCCTGTGCCGTTTGAAGGTCCAGTCATGTCTGACAATTGAATTTGCTGGAGTTTGTTTTTGGAGGAGAGAGGAGGATTTTTCTTGAAACCCTCCCAAACAACATGTGGTGATGTATGCGTTGTTTGATTTTTTTTAATAGGCTTTCTGACCCCCAAGACTCAACCAATCTCTGCAATTCTCCATCTGTGATCCTCGAAGAGTCTTTGGCCACTCAAACGCTCCTCCTCACCATGCATTAAGGCAATATAGACACACGTCCTCTTCCTGGCAGATTCGTAACATCTTTAGATGATTGGAACTTCTTAATTATTGCCCTGATGGTCAAAATGGGGATTTTCAATGCTTTAGCTATTTTCTTACAGCCACTTTCTATTTTGTGATGCTCAACAATCTTTTGATGCACATCAGAACTAAATTCTTTGGTTTTACTCATTCTGATGAATGATTAAGGGGATTTGGCCTTTGTGTTTCCTCATATTTAAACTCCTGTCAAACAAGAAGTCATGCCTGGACAATTTCATGTTCCTAGTCACCCTGGTGTGCTAAAAAAGGTAAATATTAATGGGAATATACTTCAGAGATATTTCACTCTTAAAAAATGTTAGGGGTACCAATAATTGTGGCCAACTTGTTTTGGAGAAAAACATTTATTTCATTATGTGATTTCCCCCCACTTTCAATTATTTTACTTCAATGAAAGGTTAGATTTTTGGCAATTTTTTTAATGAAAGATCAAAAAGATAAACGATGCAGATTTATTTGTACAGCCAGTTTTGATCATATTTACCAGGGGTACCGTTAATTTTGAGCACGACTGTATATATAAACTGGAGTAATGGCTGCTAAAAATGTAAACTTTACAGGAATGCAATATTGTTTTTACTTTGTTAACAATGTTGTTTCAGCTTGCAAAGTTTTTAAATCAATTTTTCTTTTTGTTCAAAACATGGCATGTGAACATTGATTAATGTTATTCCCATGAATATTAGAAATGTTGGTAAACCGCAAAAATGTGTTATGTAGCAAGTCATTTTATACACCTGCAGATTTTAGTCCATTTATGAATTCTGCAGAGCGTTGCGCTTTGATCCTGCCTGCTGGTTTTGGCATTCCAGCAAGCTGGAGAGGAGAGAATCTGACCCCTCTCCTCCCTCTCTCCCTCTTTCTCCTCATCTTTCTTTCCTTCCCTCCACTGCCCTTGTGCCGATGTGTCTTTAGGTTTGTGCTGGTCAGCACAACGTCTGTCCACCGTCTGGCTGAGTTCTGCTGTCAGTACAGTTCCAGAGGGTGTGTGTGTGTGTGTGTGCGTGTGTGTGTGTGTGTGTGCGTGTGTGTGTGTGTGTGTGTGTGTGTGTGTGTGTGTGTGTGTGTGTGCGTGTGTGTGTGTGTACGCTTGGCATGGATGTCAGTGTTTCCCAAATGAGGAGATGTGTGCATGTTTGGTTGGGGTGTTAGGGTGGGGAAAAGCTGAGGTAAGGTGGCTCAAGTCCAGACCTTGTCTATAAATGACACAAACCCTCATGTCTCTCTTACACACACACACACACACACACACACACACAAAGCATTTGCCCTTCCCTGTCTCTGATCAGTGGCAGAGTGCACAGGGGAGAAGGAAGAGGGCATGACAGCATCACTCACACTGTGCGAAAAGCACATGCTTTGCACACACTACTGTGGGGCTGGGTTTCACTGGCTCATACCAAATACAATGAGAAATGTATGTTTAAAAGCATGTCATTGTGGATCAGTTACTTGTAATTACAAACAGACAAGTATGACAAATATGGACCATGTTATAATCCTGAAAGCACTCGTTTCAAGTTTAACATTTCACAATACATTCGATTCAGTTATGAAACAAAAGATACAGACACTTTCTGGTTGTCAAGTGTTCGTATACTGAACAGTGGGTTACACTAAGACACCTGTGTGAACATCCACTATAATTCCCCTGACACATGTTGGTTGAAAGTAATTGCAAAAACCGCAAAGAATTCAGAGAATATGTCTAGCATAATTTGTTTGATGCCAGTTGGCTTGATATTTGGCTTAACTATTTCAATGGTATTCAAGTGTGACTTAATTATGTCAATACTTTTCATTGTTAATATGTGCATACAATTTGAATTACTGAAAAACATGAACTTTTGCACGATATTCAAATTTTTCGAGTTTCACCTGTACTTTACAATAAGGATCTACATTTTAACATTAGTTACTTAGAAGAAAAGGAACATAAGCTAACAATGAACAATACTTTTACGGCATTTATTAATCCTAGTTAATGTTACTTTATGTTTATACATTTTTAACATTAAAAGCTGTATGATGTTAACTGATAAAGTTCATTGATTATGAACTGACAATGGCTACAGTACAATGAAATATAGTATATTTTTAAACAAACTTTAACCAAGATTTCAAACAAAATTCTGAAAAATATAATTTTCATTGTTACTGCATAATATTAGCTAGCATAATATATGTTAATGTTGTAAAGTGTAACTAAATGTTACATTTTTTTTATGGCATACTGTATAAGACCAAACCAATTTAAAACTGAAATCATGCTTTCACAAAAATATTCAGATATTTGTTGTGAAATTAAACCTAATTAATGTATATTACATACTTGTATGTTTTGGAGGCATCACACATGTGATTAATAGGCTACACACACACACACACACACACACACACACAGTGTTTACTGAGCACTTTTATTTAGTATTTTGTCTAAACAGATTCAAGCCTCTTGTGGTGAAGTTTAACTGCACTTAGAATCATCTGGAAAGAACTTTGACTCAAATGAGGTTGATATTTATGGTGTTTGCTTAGCTGTTAAGAGCTAAGGGCTCTTTTTCTCAGCCCATTTTAAAGAAAAGAAACAATACATTTGATAAAACTTTAATACACTAGAACATTTGAACCTTTTCACTCATTTATAATGAGCAAATAATGTTTGCTCTTTTAAATCATCAAATGTCTGCAGTTTAGTTTAGTTTAGTTTAGTTTAGTTTAGTTTAGTTTAGTTTAGTTTAGTTTAGTTTAGTTTCCATGGCCTGTCAGATAATTTAAAAACATAGTTTCTGAAATATTTAACCTCACTTTAAAATCATTAATGAATATTTATATCATGGTAATAGTAGTTATGGGCAACAGAGTTACTTTCCACCATACAACAGAGATTCATTTTAAAACATGATGTCTAAAATTTAAACATTGATGGAATTTGATGTAGCTATTTGTTTATTGGGGATTCACTCCTAAAAAAGATTATATTATTTCCCTTACCGCTCTCTGTCTCTATCGCTCTGTGGAAAATCTAGTCAAGCAGCACTAACAGTGAAAAACTAACCCGTCTAGTGGAGCACAAAGAGCATCTCACACACTCTGTGTGTGTCTATACACACACACAGACTCCCCACGCTGTGGCGGCGGGTTGACAAGCCCGTCTGCCAAACAACTCAATTAAGCAGAAAAGAGGAGGAAAAAGAAAGAAAAGGAACAGAGGAGAGAGGGAAAGGGAGAGAAAGAGAAAAGCCTGTTCCCTGTCAGCTGCGCGGCCGCCTCTGCGGGGCAAGAAGGGCAGGAACACGTCGGAGAGAAAGAAGAGAAGAGAAGAATAAAGGGAGGGTGTGAAAAGAGAAAGCTCTGTGATGTGTTAACTGGCATTCTGGACCCCAGGGTAGTGATGGGGCACAGGTCAAACTAAGAGCCACTGGGTCATTGCCACGCCGACAGGGACACCCGGCCCAAACAGTGTGTCTGTGTGTGAGAGAGAATGATTGTGAGTATGTGTATGTTTGCTCTTCTCTTCAGTCTGGAGAGAACTCTCTCTGTCCCAAGAGTGCGAGTGAGTGTGTAGCTATTTATATTGCACTTCACAGACTCTTATGAGAACTGAAACATGACTACATTCTAGCTTTGAATGCAAAAACGCACCATAGAACTTAATTCTTAGCACTTAGGAATTTATCAATGTTTTTCTTCCATGATATTTGTCATTCATAATGTCATTCAGTTTTTTTTTTTATTGCTATATGTTTTGTGGCATATAGTGGTTGTATAGAAAATATTTTGACACTTTAGTCAGACATTAAATATGTGACTGTCATTGTATTACATTAAATATCAAGAGGGATATATTGTAATATAATATAATATAATTATATTATATTTAAAAGATGAAATGAAAAGATGTTTCAAAATGAAGACACCAAGTATTCAGACACTAAATGCTAGTGAAACATGTTCATGTAAATATGAACAAAAACAAATGGACAAAAACTAATTTACCACTAAAATGAACTTAGTTAGTTAGTTAGTTAGTTAAAAGTAATTACAAAAACAGCAAGAAAGTCAGTTCTCAGAAAATGACTAGAAGCATTAGATCCCACTTGGTTTTATATATTGTTAGGTAATGCAATGAACTGTATACAATTTCAGTTTACGGTATTTCGGTGTCCAAATACCTGTCTTGAGGAACTTTATTTAATGCCACAATAATTGTGTGTGCAGGATAAACAGAATGAATAGGGCTTAACTGAATGAAAATAACATGTCTGGAAAGTAATTTTTCAGATATCTTTGGCAAGACACTGAACTCTCTTTTCTAATGTCTGTGTGAGTGTGTTTGACTGTTAGGGTCTGGTTTGTTCCCATGCCACACCACCCTGAAGCACTCACAGTCTTCAGGGGCATAAGGGTAATGAGACACTGTTATGGAAGCCAATAAAACTGTGTGTGTGTGTGACAGAGAGAGGGTGTGAGAGGATCGGCGGGTTAATGGCACAGGTCATTACTGGGCCCAGTAAAGTGTGTGTACTGGGCTGATCTGGCCCGGAGAACAGTAGGCAGGAATTTTGGGGTGGAGGGATGAGGGAATACAGGAGGTTTAATGCTTGAGGAGATAAATAAGAGGGGTGGGAAGAGGAGAGGGGGTCCCCTGTTACACCCGTCCCTCCCACTCTCTCTTTCATTCACATGTTCCAATTTATGGCTCAGCATTTCCTATCTCCAAGACTCCCCACGTTGAGAAGAGAGAGAGGGAGAGAAAGCAGAAGAGATAAAACCTTGATTTTGTGAATAAGATCTTGAAAATATAATACTCTGAATAGCACAAAAAAAAAGGTTTAAAAATACATTTTCATTGAAATAATGTTTATTTAAATTACTTTTGTCAGTGTAAGTTAATAAAAGTCAGCTTAGTAATAATTTGTATTTTAAATAAATTATTTAATTTGAAATAATAATTAAATGACTGAATTGGATCAAATCATTATTATCTTACTTTATCAAATATTTTTAATATATAAGAAATGTGTGTGTGTGGGGGGGGGGGTAAGATGTTCTGCATGGTTTTAGGGTGTTGCTATTAGGAGAGTGTTCAAGGTCCTAGTGTTACATAGGGTGTTTCTAATTGGGTAATACTAGTTGCTAGGGTGTTGGGTGGTTGCTTACTGACCCAGGGTACATGAACCCTCCCCAAGTTTCTTTTCAATAAGTCAGCTGCCACATTTAAGGCATCATTCATGTTCTTAACAGAAATTGCACATTAAAGTTTAGGAATTAGCAAAAGTAAGAGTGGTGTGTGTGTGTGTGTGTGTGTGTGTGTGTGTGTGTGTGTGTGTGTGTGTGTGTGTGTGTGTGTGTGTGTGTGTGTGTGTGTGTGTGTGTGTGTGTGTGATATATCGATGACTCTCTAACCCTTCATAAGTCACAAAGAGATTGGTGTTTTTTGGCCGGATTGCTGGAATAAAGAACCTGAAGAGGAGAGAAATAAATCCTGAGACATGTGCAGAGGCTCTGAAAGGAGGAGTGGAGATCTTCTCACACTCATCTTTTCACCCATAGCTAAGGATGGATGGCCCTCAATCAGTCTTAAACTTGGCCTGTCTCGGACACTAAAACATTTGCATGTTTACAACAAGACTTCTATTTTTATTCAACAAAGCGAATAAATGTACATTTTTAAAATATAAAAAGAAAAATAATTGAGTATTGAGTTTTTAGCATGAATTATTTTAGTATTTTTAAAACCATATCCTTTGAGGACGTTCCTTTTTTTTTTTTTTACTTCAGGAAACATTTTTGGGCACCAAAACATTAGAAACAAACCTGCTGATTTAAAGCAAAACACAAAAATAGTGAAGACCACTTCATTTTCACCATACATTTAGATTTGAACATTTTTTGTGAGGACATTTTTGCCAATTTGGTCTTCATAAGAATCAAAATTTGTACATACATTCCTACTTAATTAACTGATTTTACAAACATTTAATTAAATAGTTAATGAAAACTGATTCGCCTGACATTTTTAGAATTCACAGTACAGATGTCAGATATTCTCTCGTCAACACACAGTGGTTGGTGGGGCCATATATCAGTGAAGTATACCAGGACACATTGGCATTTAGTGGTGAACAATAGGACACCCCGTTCTACTTTCTCTTCTTTTGTCTCACTTTGTTTTGGCTGGATTTAGCTGCACTGATGAGCTGAAGAACGAACACAAAGAGAGAGAGCAGACCCCTATATTCTTCTCACAATACGCCTACCATCATCAGAGAGAAAGTTATCACCTCAGGAGAGTACGACAAGGGAAGATGGCTTTAAGAAAAGCACTGAAGTGAGGTGAAATTAGTGAGGTAATCTCTTCAAGTTGTCAGCGGACATAAGGCAGCTATATGTAAATGTAAGAGGTGGCAAGTTAAAGTGAGTGTGTGCGTCCTCGCAAAGAGAAGGGTTTTAAGTCGGAGGGTCTTACTTTGATCTTTCCCACTTCTCTGTCCCACCTCTCCCCCCTCTGTACTTCTTTTTCTTTTTTTTACCTCCTTGTAAGAAAATCAAGGCCTATTAACCCTAATCTCACTTAATGGCATATACCTCTCCTTTTGTCCTGGGCGATGGGCAACAGACTCTTTCCATTCAGCCTCTCGCCCTCTTTCACGCGCCTGGCCGGACTAATCCCCTTTTGCTGCAGGGCTGATTATTCCTTGTATTTTATCATTATTCTTATGATTATAATCTGCATTCTCATTCATTCACCCCTATCTACAAGATGGAATTGCTTTTCCCTCTCTTTCATGGCTTTCACCGTGCCCCGACATTGAAAGAATTGCTCCTTCTTTTTTTCAACTGCCCGGCCTTCGGAGGGGTGGATGTCAGAGTTTGGGTGCAGGAGTGGGTGTTGTTTGTAATTTAGGTAAGTGAACTCCTTTGGTAGAAACACATTTTCTGGCCGTTTGAATGTGTTGTTCACAGAGAGTAATGAATGGCACCACACTGGCCCGTGTAAACGCATTTACCTCGACAAGCAGCGAATGAGGGAGTGGATTATAGACGGTGAGGTTGGAGAAAGAGTGTGGGCTAATTATTATGGGGCTGATGTGGGGTTTGTTTGGGGAGTTGAATGGGGTGGGTTCAGGCAAGGCTGGGGTGAAAGAAAGGATCTGTGCTGCAAAAGGGGTGCACAATTAATTATTTCAATCCGTTTGGATGCAGCCGAGCACACACGCATGCAATAGCTTACTCTGACAGAGAACAAGAGGAAAAAAACAGGATATGTGTTTAAAGATTAACTTTTGCACTAGTTTTAAACAACTGGCTCACACACACTGTTTCAGTATTACTAGTTTAATTCTAAGCACACAATAGAACACAATATGGAAGACAGTTAAGGCTAGAAGATTTTGCAGAAAGAAATAACACTTTACCAAAAGTTTCAATTTGTTCACATTAGCTAATGCATATTTGCACATTCAAGTTTAAACCACTTGAAATGTTAAAAATGTATTAGTATACATGAAAATGTTGAAATATGTAGAAATGAAAATGAATCAAGATTGACAAGTGCTGTAGAAGAATTGCTCAAATTTTCCATCATGTTGTTCCAAACCTGTGACTTTTTTTCTTTCATGGAAATTTAAAAATATATATATATATTGTGTTCCACAAAAGAAAGTCAAACAGGTTTAAAAACATCATGACATCAATAGGTAAACTATCCCTAAGGTTAACAAATTGGACCTTATTGTACGTTACAAAAAAAATTAAATAACTAGACACCTCACCCTCCTCAGACATAAAAAAACTGCATGTTGTTGTATTGTTCTTTTTTAGTCTTTCTCCAAGGCATGTTGGAATCACTTTGGGAAACGTGTGGCGGGATTAACATGCACCACCCGTGGGGTCCGGCAAACCCCACACTGGCACACCAGGCTCTCCGTCATGCTGCTTGACCCCCAAGCCAAGGGCTCCTCCTGGGCACCCTGAGGCAGGAGAGGGCACTTTGCCACAGCCAGTTGCTGCTCAGGGGAGGAAAGCAGAAGCTGTCCCGGCCCGGTGAGAAATGGCCACCCTCCTGTTAGCAGTAGACGTGGTACAGTTCCACTGACGCCCATCCCAATGCTGACCTCGCCCAGCAGACGCCTCATCTCCTGCAAGGAAGAGCCTAGGAGTAGGATGTAGTTACGGGCCAGCACCAACGTGGAGATTTTGGACAGGCGCCTTCCAGTCGGAGGGGCTCCAGTCGGGAGGTAAGGGTGCTGCAGTGCTCCCCCTACACCGGTGGGAGAAGAAGAGTAAGGCACCATTACTTCCCTTAAAGCATCCATGGCCACGTTGAGATCCTGCATTCTCTTCCTCTCACGGCTGTTGATCTTTCTCCGTAGCTCCTGTTGCTCCTCCGCACTAAGCTCACGAGGGGGTTTTGAAGATCTGAGATGTCCCTGGAGACCCACAGCATTGGAGGTCGGTCCTCCTGCTCCTGTTACCCGTACCATTCTTGGCATGAGTTGCTGTAATGAGTCTTCGCCCTGCTCTCTGCACCTAAAACCAGGCACAGCCTGCATTCTGAAGAAGATATTGAGAAAACATGAGTAAGATATGTAATTGAATCAAATTGAGGGATTTGCAAATATCTTTGGGATTTACATATTAAAATTACAGTTCACTCAAAAATTCCATCATTATTTACTCACCCTCATGTCGTTCCAATTGTGTATGACTATTTCTTTTTTGAAGAATGTGAATAACTGTTTTTTTCCCCCAAATAATTCAAATCAATGGGGCCCAAAAACAGCACTGGACTCCTTTGTCAAAAAACACAACAAAACACTGGGACATTTTTCTAAATATATTATTTTGTGTTCCACAGAGGAAAGAAAGTCATACAGGTTTGGAATGGCTTACAGGTGAGTAAATGAGGACAACATTTTTATCTTTGGGTCAATAATCTCTTTAAAGTTCAGTTGTCATATTGCTCAGTCTTTCGAGTAGGCAAAGACTTTACCTTCAAACTCTTGATCCACACACTCCAGATCTTCTTCCGGGATTCCTCAAATAATATTAAAGCAGTTCACTTCTTCAAGTCCATATTCTAGTCATGAGTTAATCTTCCTTAAAACAATAATTGTTAAATGCTCAATTAGATAGTTTGCTCTCTTGTCCATGTACTGTAGTTGTCCTTTATCGAGATCTTTAAACTGCGGCTAACTAACACGCTCCTAACTATTGGAAGAATATGAGAGAAGTACTGCTATAATGAGCTAATGAGTTACTCTGTCACTCTCTCTCTCTCTCTTTCTGTTCCTGACGCCCCCTCATCTGCCCTCCATGCTAATGATTTGATCATCATTTCCAATGGTTAAAAACCCTGATCGTGAGCACATGCCTCATGTTTGTTGAATGGGATATGATGATGTCTTCATCTCAATGCAATACTGTGACATTTTCTTGCATGCATAGGATACATTGTGACATTGATTTTCAGCTACTGAATGGGGAAGCAAATGAACAAGTGAGCCAACAAACAGAAGGCCTAATGATTCTCGTCACAGGTGGCACACCGGACATACCCAGGGCAAGACTGATTGTAAAACATATAAGCGGTGCAATTGTCTCTTTTACCAAACTATTGACACACTTTCATTTAGCCTCCCTCTAAATGTGAGAGGAAGGAAGAGACACAAACAGAAAGCATGTTGTTCACGTTGAGAGCGGGAGGTGAGAACATAGAATCTCCTGTTTGTCTCGCAGGGGTGAGAGGAGGGTAAGAAGGTTGCGGCACCCGGTCCCGGTGAATGGTATCATGGCATCCATGCGCACATACTCGTAGGCTCAGACAGGAAAGAGAATTTAAAAGAGCAATCGCAACGCCAGGCACCTGCAGGGCAACAGAACACAACCTGCCAGTGTGTTGGTGTGTGTGGAATTGTGTGTGCTTCTAGCTGACCTATAAAAGACAGCCTGTGATGGATTAGAGCTGGGATGTTCGTCAGCTGTATGTCTGTGAACGTGTGTGTGAAAAGAAACGGCAACCGAAAGGAGGGAGGGCGAGAAGAGAGGGCCGAAAGGGACACCTGCTCTGACACAGAGACAGAGAGAAGAGATGAAAAAGAGGGAAAGAAAGAACCTGGTGTCCACCCGCAACACCGCCCCCCTCCCGCTCACTCCGTCCTTCCTTCCAGCTTGTGGGGGGTTGAATGGGGTGGCGCGGTGCCGGGGGCCTCACATCCGTATCCCCTGCCCCCAGCACCCATTGCCTCCGTGGGTTTCATAGGGAGGCTGGAGCAGGTCAGGGACCGGTGGAGCCAGGCAGCGGGGGAGATGAGGGCTGTCTTTGTGGGGGCCAGAGTGTTTTCCGTCTGGGCCAAGCCGGCGAGCTTGGGCTGGGTCTCTGGAGCTGCACCTGGGGGTTCAATCAGCTCATTCACACCAAGCCTGTTTCCTGTAGTTACCAGTAAAACGCCTGGCTGAGGTGGTGTCCACTTGGCACCGCTGGGGTTCCCATCTCTGAGACACGCAAACACACGTACGATAGCTTAATTATGCTTGTAATAAAAAGCTTGGGCTGGGTCTCTGAAGCTGCATATATACAAAAATATACACACATGTTCACCGGCCACTTTATTAGGTACACACACCATTACACCAGCAGCGGCCTGAACTGTTGATTCAAGGCAGGATGGATCCATGCTTGTATGTTGTTTACACCAAATTCTGACCCTACCATCTGTATGTTGCAGCAGAAATCGAGACTCATCAGACCAGGCAACTCTTTTGCGATCTTCTATTGACCAAATTTGGTGAGCCCGTACTAATTGTAGCCTCAGTTTCCTGTTATTAGTTGACAGGAGTGATGCCCTGTGTGTTCTTCTGCTGCTGTAGCCCACCTGGTTCAAGGTTTGATGTGTTTGACATTCAGAGATACTCTTCTGCACACCTAGGTTGTAATGAGTGCTTATTTAAGTTACTGTTGACTTTCTACCAGCTCGAACCAGTCTGGCCATTCTCCTCTGACCTCTTGCATCAATAAGGCATATTTGCCCACAGAACTGCCGCTCACTGGATATTTTCTCTTTTTCGGACCATTCTCTGTAAACCCTAGATATATATAGATTATCAAGATGCAAAACGGGTTGTATAATTGGTACCACCTTGGTTAATCATTTTAGGTATGCTGATGATTTGGCCATTTTTTCTCCCAGCAGTGCTGGTTTTCAGCAGCTACTGAATATCTGCTCTGAATATGGGGTGAAATTTGATGTGCTGTATAATGCCAAAAAGAGTGCTGTGTTGATATGTAGGACAAAAGTGGATAAAGATCTTTGTTTTCCAGACTTTTATCTGTCAGGACAAGTGATGAGTGTTTGTAATACAATTAAATACCTCGGTCATTACATTACAGATCAGTTATCTGATGATGAGGATTTATACAGGCAGCGTCGCATATTATATGCCCAAGCTAACATGCTGGTAAGAAAATTCCACAGGTGCACAGATGACGTAAAAATTGGCCTGTTAAAAGCATATTGCACTCCTTTGTATACTGCTCCTTTATGGACTATAAGTTTAAAAAGGCTAGTATGCAGAAGCTTAAGGTTGCTTATAATGACTGTATGAGGACACTGCTTAAACCCATGTGTTCTAGTGCAAGTGACCTGTTTTGTAATGCAGGGGTCAGTACTTTTCAGGCATTACTGAGGAGACTCACCTACAAATTCATTTGTCGCCTGAATGACTCCCAGAACAGCATGATGCTGCTAGTAAATCCTAGATTTAGTGACATACGATACCAATCATCGCTATGGAAATGCTGGTATAAGTGTCTTTTATAGAAATGCCGTATTTTAGCTTTTTTTATTATTATTTTTATCTTTGTATCTTTTTATCTCTTTGTATGTTTCTGATTTATGTATTGTTGCATGTTATGTCTGTGCCTTCTGAATGGACCAAGAGTCTGTAAATAATGGTTGATGATGATGATGATACACTCAAAAAAATAAATTGTTGAATGAACATGATTTAATCGTAGCACCCATTATGCATCTAATCAAATCAAGTAAACTTGAACTACTTTGAATATATTATATGAACACAATATACATTTGTAGGTTCAACATGATTGTAATATGTCAATGTAACTTCTTTACAACTAATTGAATCAAAATGTTTGTATTGTGTTAGTCTAATCAAATTTATTCTTATCCACTCAATGTCAGTAAAGCACTTCAATTCAACAAAATTCTGCCTTGTTACATAAACTAGTTAATGTCTTGTTTTGGTAGTTTAATGAATATCTATCTTGTTTCATTACATTTGTTTTAGATGACAGCACTAAGCAGCATGACATTACCAAAACTAAGTAATCTACTAAAAAAGCACAGAAACATGCAAACAATTTGAACATTTTTTTTTTTTTAATTCTCATGTCACATGTTAATAACACTGAAGTACACCAGTCTTGTTCAAGCTCACATGCTCCAGTAGCTTTGTTTGGAGGAACTGTGCCAAAAATAAGTTGTCCATATACAGTACATAAACTCCAAAAGTGCTTTTTGATTGACTTTGTCTTTTTCAAGCTCACTTACCCCAAAAGCTTGTTTTTGAGGAACTATGCCTTGGATGACAACATCTGTCCATTTAGATTTAGAAAGATCTTCAGCAAGACTTCAAAAGTGCATTTGAGCTCTTGTAGGTAGCTCAGGTTCAAACAGTATATCAGTCCAAACAACAGAGCACAAGCCTGTGCAATGCTATTCAAGTCACTAAGGACTTCCACACCTTTAATTAGGACACCAATGTCTGCTGGGTCATCGTCAGGCAGCGCTCCCTCCTTCAGTATGACATACACTCCCATCACAGTTTGCTCCATGGTACTTTGTAACTCAAAGTCTGAATCCTGTGGGACGAAATACATGAAAGATCACAAACAAAAATTAGCTCAAATATTTATTACAAGAATTGCACACTTATACACTCACTGACCACTTTATTAGGTACACCTGCAAAGTAGACATCAATTCAATACAGGAGCTCTGCCGTGAATTCTACATCTACAAAGTTATAATTTCTCAGTTTTTAACCTGTAACAGTCAGAAAGGTGATATTTCTACTATGTTTATTATTGAGGTCACAGTGGTTGCTGGAGTGTTATTGTAGTGCATTATATTATAAGATTGTTATAATTTAACTGGCCATGAACGAGGTGGCTAAACATTAGAAACATCTAAGAATATAATGCACAGCAATAAAACAAAAGCATGCAGTTTCTGATGCTATTTATTTTTTATGTAAATTAGGCCCCAAAAGAGCTCAACCAATATGAATAAAAAATTTATTGGTTTAGAACATCAACCAATTCACATAAGAACTTTGTCATGGTGTACCATCAGTTTCCTATAAATAAACAATTTGTCCAGCTCAGTAATTTGACAGTTATGGGTTCTCTCATGTCATATGTTTGTTGTAGCAAATAGGGGAAAACATGGCCCAAGTACAGATTCAATGGGCCTTTGAAACTGTATTTTCTCATCAACTCACCAAATATGCCTTCACCAGTTTTTCAGGGTCTTCATTCAAGTAGGTGATGAGAGAGACTTGATGACACAGGCTCTTCGGGTATGTATAGTATCATCCTGTGGGGTGTACAAGATTTACTCAAACTTCAGTGGTGGCACAGCTAAAGAGTACTGTTTGGGAAGAAAATGCCAAACTGCATCCGTCTTTCCATCAGCATTGAGAATGACTATTACAGCCATTTATCAATACAAACCTTGGAGATGGCATCCATGATCTGTGAGATTTTCTTTCCTGCTTGCCCGCCTTTTCTACTGAAGATCTCCATCAATCGTGGGGAGTACCGGTCAAGCTCAGCAAAGAATGTAGAAAGCAGTGGTAGAGTAGAAATCCGCAAGAACTCCCTATCAATCTGAAGAAGAAAAAAGACATTGATAATACATTTGTTAACTCTCATCATAACAGAAGAATAAAAAATAAAAAAATGTTTTAGCATCTCTATCAGCAACAAGAGAGTTAATAAGACATTTACACAGCAATCTAAATATGGCCTACTCTGTTTTTTAAATTAAAAGTGTAAGAGCTGAATTTTCATTATCTTTCTGTTCTCTTAAATGTGTTTCAGTCTGTATATATAAACATATACATACATATATATATATATATATATATATATATATATATATATATATATATATATATTATGGGGTATATATAAACCTGATGTGATGAGATACACACCTCTTTCACATTGAAGAGAGCTGGCCATCTGCTTTTAAAGTCTGCAACCATAAGCTCTGCTTTAAGAACTTCTTGTCTTCTGTAAGAGAAAGTCATTGTTTCATTGTTTCTCTTTTTAATTTCTGAAAGCATTGCGATTCTCTCCTGCTCCAGACTAAACAATGGTGTAGTTTATAATGCTTAAGTAATTTGTACCTACAACTCTCCTTTGCAACACACTGCCTGCACTGCCACATTCACATCACTGAAAGAGAAAGAAAAGGAAAGTTCAGTAATCAATAATAGTTAGTTATACATTACTGTATGTTACAAAAAAAAAACTTACCATGTAATAAAGGTGAGGTTCAAACCAGAAGAGCATGGGGACAGCTTTATATATTCTTTTTTGTATAAAGAAAAGTAACAATTTCACTGTGAAAAAAAAAAGAAGTGTATAAAAGTTAATCTTCAAAACTGTAACTAATTTACTCTAATGTGTATGCTAAGGCCAGAAAACAGAAAAACACACAAGCAGTATTCTCCTAATTTCAAAGACTGACTTTAAAAAATAGACCAAAGAAAATATGCTGCTGTTACTAAATATCAAGAGTTTTACTTATATTGATAACTATATTCTCTGAATTAAACTGTGCATACCTATTCAATCATAACTTTTACTGCAATTTGTTAGGACACTTCAACTGCATCATAGATTTTACTTGACATTTTTTGCATACTGCATTCATTAAGATTGGTAAGTTAGCATTATGTGGCATTTTGGAACTCCATGTTTGAAAAGACAGAAATGATTAGTTACAAAACGTTTAAAATTAATATTTTGCTGACACACATTAAAATTAGTTAATTTAGATAATAAAAACAGTCCCTCCGTTGGCACACTCAGCAAAAACTCAAAAGAGAAATAATAAAATAAATAAATAAAGCTCTTAACGTTAGCTACACTGAAAAGAGCGACGAGAAGTGCACAAACTTCTGTTGTTTCGGATAACCGATAGGCCAAGTTACGTACATGTAACGTTACCCAGGGGTAACCTAACGTTTATCTTAAAAATGGCACATTTATGTAGGTTATGTATTTAATATTTAGGCGTAGCTAACATTGAATTGTGACAGAAATGCACCAAGTGTAGCGGATATATTAACGTTAAGGTGAAACTCGTATCGACGAAGACACATAACGTTAACATTAATTGAACCCAACACATGTTCAAGTCTGTGAAAATAAGCCTGCTTAAAAACTGTCTAATAACTTATTTTTGATCTATAATCCAGCAGTAGGCTACTAATAACAAACAGGTAAATAAAGTACCTACCCCTCAATATCAAGGATGCAGAACGATGAAACCGCACAAAAAACTTCCAGCCGCCTTGAGTGGAGTGAACCCGCGTCGCGTGGCGCGTGCTCCCGAACTTCCCGGTTCCCGCCGCAGTGCTGAGCATGCGCAGTGGCTCGCCAGAGAGAATTGTTGATATGAAGCGCCTCAGTCTCGTTGAATCAACAAGTGCTGATCTAATTCATTTAATTATTTCTTAATTTAGTTACAAACAACAAGAATAAATCATTTAACAGAAGTAAACTCGTTATATTCTTATATATTCGCCTGTGCTTCCCCCTAATATAGTCCCCAAGTCAATATATGCCTAGGAAATCGCCTAGTGTTAATCTGCATCACTATTTGTACTCGTTGTGAATACGCAGGCCACAAGAAGTAATTACGTGAGTTTGTTTATTTTTTTTAATCACTTTTACTCAGGACATGCTAGCTGGCAACAAAGGATTCCATTCATTGTGCTAAGCTAAGCTAGCGCCGACCCTGTCAAACTAAAACAATGCGTGCACTGAGACAAAAATGCATTTGCACACATATCTAAATGTAGGAAAGAATGTGAATAAGCCCTATTTCAAAAAACGGTGGAGTCTTCCTTTAATCAGACATATTTGTATTTTGCAAATCCAGCAAGTGGCTAGTTGACTTTTTTGAGTGTAGTTGTGCCTGAAAATCCCTGAAGATCAACATTTTCTGAAATACTCCGACTAGCCAATCCGGCACCAAAAAACATTTAAGGTCACTAAAATCACCTTTCTGCATATCATCTTGACCATGTATACAAGCCTAAATGCATTGCTTCCATGTGATTGGCTGAATAGATATTTGCATTAATGAGCAGTTAAACAGGTGTGTATACTGTATATACCTTAATTACTAATTTATATAAAAAATGTATATAGTGTTGAAACCTTTACTACTTATGAATCGTTAAAAATATGGTCTTAAATTATTTTAAATTATTTCATTATTTACATTAAAAGTCTTATATTTTTGTACATTTCTTTCCCTTAAACATTCACAAACCCGATGAAGTTTGACCAGGCGTATGAGCTACATCTCCATTCACTTTATTTGTATGGAAAAGAGATGGCAGGACAATTCTGAACATTTCGCCCTTTATGTTAGAACAGATGAGTATATTGGGGAGTAAATGACAGATATTTAATTTTGTGAGCCAATTGTAATCGACAATTTCATTTTGTAACAAATCCATTTCTTGTGTTTAGGTGAAGGATCGTGCAGCACAAAGACAAGACGGAAGACCAAAAATAAATCTGTGCACAAGCAGAAACATCACAATACCTCTGTGACAGACACCTGCGCTTAATTGCCCAGAAACAAAAACACAGACAACAAGGAAACAATTGGGCATAAAGAAGTTGGACTACCTGTGCTAACTTTGACAGCTTGCACTGCTAACTGTTTTTCATGATGTGGAAGGTCACAACACAAGCTGATGCATAAAATCCGCAACATTGAAATGGAGAAGGTCTGCTTCCATATTCATTACCAGACCATGGACGCCGAGAAACGTCTGCTAAATGCCGAGCGTGATATTTCAACCGCCGGCTGGCCAGCCCTTCGCCAGCTTGTGTCCGTACTGCACGTACTGCGGAGCTGTCTCGCACACCAACAAACCTGCATAAAGAAAAGTTCTAATGAGAAATTAACAGATGTCACAACTTTATTCTCTCTTTCTCTCCCCTGTAGGGAAGCAGGTGTGGAGGGCGAGGCTGGAGGGCCTAAACCTCCATCGGACGTTTCAAGTTCTCAACAAAGTAGCTTCTAAAAATGAGTGTGTATCTGGTGGACATGCTGTAAAACAGTTGACATGGGGGATGTGAGCTGTCTAGAGCTTCAGAGCACTGCAAACCCTGCTTGACGTGTTGCTCTGGGCCGGCGGCCATGGATATGAGAAGATTACAAGCTGTTAATAGGGCGGAACCAATGAGCTGAAGGCTGGGTATTGTGACTCCCAGCATGCTCTGGGAAAGGTTGGCCTGGACAGAACGGTTGGCTTCTCAGATGGATGAAGCCAGGCGAAGAGTCACCCCATGGGCCTTTTGTCAGGTTGCCCGAAGAACAGTTGACACTGTTTCAAAATCATACACAGTCAGTGACGTCCAGAGAGTGTTGGGAATCGTTCTTTAAACACACGCTCAGACGCGGTCCTGCTGAGGACACACTGATTATAGCTGTCAGAGGCTACTCAGTGCCAGCTGCCATGTGTGTCACATTTCACTAATAAGACCACTCACTCTGACACGTCACATTGAACATATGCATTGCAGAACGCCGTGCCAAAAGGCTTCATGCAACAACAACAAAAAGTAATCCTTTTGTGAGGCAGATTTCCATTTCATGGTTTTTAAAGTTTTTTCACACCTTTTTGTTGATCTCTTTACAGGAATAAATGCAAAGACCGTTGAGTTTTGTCAGTTCGCTTCATCATTCTCTTCTTTATCGATATTGACATGTAAATTGAGTGGTGAGGTAACAATTTCTAGATCAATTCCCACCCCAAGTCCTTTCTGAACTTTCTACGAACATTCCTGTATCTCTCCAATCCACCATTATAGCTGTGTTGCAAAGCTTCTGTATATTGATATTCTTATTCATACTCAGGCAGTTTTATGTGTTACTGTTGTACAAAATTTGTGAGTGTTAATTTGAATTTAATTAAAATGAACAGTGGCAGGGCTATAACCACCATAAACTTTGAAGGGTATGTCCCAATAATCACATATGGCCTTATTGTCTCCCCCATTTGATCTGTTTGAAGCTGCTCTGCTACACTTCAGTACACATGCTCTTAATTTTTAGGATGGTTTGCTTTAGAGGTCTAACAGCACTCGTCAAAATGATTGACATCAAATAAAAGAAGGTGGGCTTTACTATTCACGGAAGCTGAAGATGAATTCCAGCGCGGTGCTTCAGTTTTAACAGTGAAAGAGGGCAAGGTAAGATGTAAGTACAAACATTTTATATTTGTCCTAATGTTTTGGGACAGAAATGTTAAACGACCCCAAGTAATATCCAGTGAAGCAAACTACTTTGAAGTTTTGCCATTTGTTTTTGTTGAAAATTTAACTAATTCATTATTTAATGTGACAATACAATAAATATTAACTGAGCCATCTTCTTATTTTAAAATAAAAATATTATTTCAAATGAATTACTTTACAATGAATTCTACTTCTTTTACTCTTTATTTTGCCCTTTAAATCTACCCCCAAAAATGGTTTGGTTGCCAGTGTTGGTGATTTGATGTTATTGAAACTGAAGGATTATGAACACTTCTGGTCAATTTCATTATTTTTCTAAGTCAATGTCTAGTCAGGGCCATTACCAAGACGGCTGACAAGATGGGCTCATTTGGTTTAAAAAAGACTTTGGATTGAACTTGCCTTCCATAAGGGAACGTGAAGGCTCATTGGATGTGATAGATGAGTAGACATCACATTAGGTTAGAAGAGAAGACAAGGAATAACTCAGTGACTAGCTGAACAAACGAAACAACATGAAAAGCAATAAGCCAGAGGGACAACAAAAAAAAAAAACGGAAGCACACACACCCACTGTCAAGATCATTGGCTAAAGGGCAGAAAGTCACTGGAGTAAAAGTTAATAGGAAAAAAAAATTAACCAAACAAAATTTGTGATATAGGCAACAAAGCTTTGTGATGTTCCATTGTTTGATAATGACCATAGCATGCGTACAGAGTAAATTTCAGAGCTAATTTAGCTTTTTGGTGTTTAAACTTATAACTATGGCGGTCTGCCGTCCATTCAGGTCTGATGAATGATGGATTCTCAGATGCTTGTCAAGGCGGCTGAAAACGAGTGAAGATAAATGAGGGAAAAGAAGAGTCAGGCGACTCATGCAAACTGAGAGCGGAACACCTCTATCACCCAACCATCCATCAACTGCCCTGACATGCACACACAACACACACCATCTAAATGCAGCAATACAAGACAGGGTGTGTGCACGTGAAAGTGTGTGTGTTCGTCTGGCGACAGAAGTGGACAGAGAAAGTTTCTCACTCCAAAGTTACTAATATGATTTTGCAGAAGGAGAGAGAACAAGAGTGTGTTCCCAGTGGATTGAAACGGAGAGTCATATGCCAAAACAGGATCAGATTGCAGGACAAAGTAATTTAGAGTTTATCGGGTACACACACAGTTTTTTTTCTGAAAGGAGGAACACTGCTCATAAGATCATGTCTCTGAAAGGGTTCAGCTGGACAGCAACAAAGCCACAAACAAAAGGTCCAGCAGCCACAAACCCTCATTGGCCTGCAGAGCTCCCATGGTGCTCTTTGATGTTAAGATGTCCTGGCCCTGTCCTCTTTTCACAGCGCATCCACACTCGGCCAGTCATGAATATCCAAGAGTTCAGCCCCTTACAGGATTATCCCCTCTTTCTTTAACCGCTCAAACATTCCTAATGCACATCTTTCTATCTTACACTCCTTTGAGTCTCTTTTCTTTCTCTCTATTTCCCTGCTCCATCTGTCTTAGTCTCTTTCAGTAAACACATTGACTATTTCAGTAAACACATTGATCCAGGCTGTATGAGAGTGCATTGGCTTTAAATCATAGACTTGTAGGTGCACACAGCACCCCAGCTCATGACCTGCAAACAAACACACAGGCTCGCTGCATAAATGCTGGCTGTCTCTCGCTCCCGCTCCCAAAAGCCCAATAGCCCAATAGCACTATTGTAACAGAGACAACTTGAAAAACTTTTTTTTCTATGCCCAAATGTTCGGTTTAGTCTGTTGGGTAATTTGGCTGGGTTCTTTTTTATTATGTTTACCCAGGTGCTGGGTATAATGTTAAAAATATTATGTACATCACACACCAGTATGGTATTGATGTTTTAACATCAAAAGACTGCTTAACACATTTATTCACATTCTAAACTGAAAAAGTGCTACAAGCATTATCTAAATTAAATCAAATTAGCATAATTAATTAATGTAAAAAAAAAAAACATTACACACAAAAAAAGGAAAAGGTTAGACAGTTTATAAAGGAAACAATTGCAAGTTGTCGTTAGCTACAGTTCTGATAAAGGATTTGCATTTCTATTTCCTTTCTTGTTGGCCAGTTTTGACAACAACAAAAAAAGGGGGAGGTAAATTGTATGAGAAAAAAAAGTGTATGAGAAATAAAGTTTATGCAGCAGAATTTATTGCCCATGTATGCCCGTATAGTTCCAATCAATATTTTGTTTTACTAATCAGACTGATTAATTATGCAATCATCACATGACACATTCCTAAAGAATCTCGGTGAACTAAAATAAAAATGTATTTTACATGAGGATGTCCTCGGCTCCATGGGGTGTGTTACATAAGGAAGAACAGATGATGGAGGGTGAGATAAACACTTGTCCCAGGGGACGTGTGGTCTCATATGGCCACTGTACAGGTTCCTCAAATCATCCGTCTGCTTCTCCTCTAAAATGCACTTCTTGGAATGATTATGTGATAAATGACTGACACTTGCAATAACGATGATGGATCAATGAAACTGAGAGGCAGAGAAACACATTTAAGAATTGAAGGACACAGAGAGGATAACTTTACTTCTCTCCCTGTCTCTCATTCTTGTTACTTTCTTTTGTCCCACAAACGCTACAGATGCACTTCATTTATTTGCTTATTTTGGCTGTTTTTTTTTTTTAATTTACATTATTTGTGTTTTTCCACCACCTTTGATGTATCTCTTCATTCCTCTCCTTCTAATACTTTAGACTAACAAGGCCAGTGTTTGCCTCTGAATGGCCCAACATCTGTGCTGAATCAGAGGATTTAAGAATGGTTTTAAGATCTAGTTTAAAACCTCCACACACACATAAATATTAAACACTAAACACAATCTGTGGAAATGCATGAGTATGCTGTTGGATAAATGGCATGGATAAATGTTAGCTATCTATTCAAGAAGTTTCATTCATATAATATATTTTTCTAACAGTACCAAAATTGTTACTTTATGTAATGCAACAGATTATGTACATTCAGTTTATCGTCTTTGTCATTTTAAGTGAACTGATCTGTGAATCATTATTAAGTGGCGTAATAAAGTACCCTTATATTGGCACTTTATTCCTGATCACTGAATGATGACACGTTACTTAGGCAGATTTGATTGATTTGAATGATTTGTCCGTGCGTTATTAGTGAGACCTATAGTATCTGTATTGTAAATACAGTATGTGTCAGTAATCAGTGAGAAAGAGGAGACCTTCGTTAAGGTGTTCTCTGTTCAGTGGCTCCGCGGGGGAGGTGCTGCTCTGATTAATTTGGAAACGTGATAGCGTGTAATTCTCATTACCTTTCGAAGTAATTGCATTTTACGCGGAGCAAATGGGCGAGGCGGCTGAAGATTACTAACAAGCAGATGTTAGTGAAGGAAGACAAGACATCAGCAGCCTGTTTGCTTTCATGGAGCTCAATCTGGAGTCGAAATTACTATTACACTGACTGCTACTGGGTGGATGCAATTAAACTTTTTTATCATTGAAGCTTGGAAACTTACGCAAAGATTTGTTGTTGTTTATGAGCACTTTTTTGTTGAATTTAGACTAGTTGTGAAATGAAGATGTTATTGAAATTCCCAAAATGCATAAATCGGCAAATAAAATATGCAAATGAAACAGTATACATAAATAAAATATCTAAAAAAATAACCAGTTAACGTTTGTCCATTTAATATAATATTTAATATTTTTTTGTTGTGCAATATTAATATGGTGAACTATTATAATCATATAATATAATGAATTTTAAAACAAATAAACATGTAGCAAATATGAATATTCAAAAGCCAGCTTCACTCCGTATCGTTCCAGCTCAAAAATCCCTTGGAAAACATTGCAACAGAAAGAGCAATCTGCCATCCAGCTGCTGGCGTTTAGTTATGTATTCCACCCTAATACTCCTTTATTTATTCCCTCCATCTCGCATCTTATTTTTCTGTATATTTTGTGTAGTGCAAGACAGCAAATGCGTTTTTTGCATTCTAAATAAATGATCGTCTCCTTGAGGCTCAAAAACATGAGGGTAATCCAATTTTTTTCCCAGAATGATGCTCTTCATAAAAGTTAATAAGAAAGTCTACAAGGTCTCATTTGGAAAGCTGCTCAAAGCAAAGAAGAATTGTTTGCTTTGACAGGTAAGGGTGTTCACAGGTGGCATGAGAAGTGAGGAAATGAAGGCGAATTCCACAGCTCGATGTCATGTGCCAAATTACTGAAAGGTCATTACATTCCTTCTATCTCAATCAACTTGTTTTTTATATTTACATTTATATTTATATTTATATTTATATTTATATATATTTTGGCTCAGTCTGTCTTGTCTGTTTTATCAATGGTTAGTGTTCCACGTTACCGGGTTAAGATAAACATAATTTTAATTTGAACGCAAATGGACAGTGGAAAAAGCTTTTAAAGTGCGCCACAGTTGAGAATACATTTGTTTAATTTCGTTCATTAGAATGAACAATTAATTTAATTTATATTCTCTCTCTGTTTGTTTTTTATCATTAGGCTACTTATATTTGGTTAAAAAAAGAAACTCAGTATTCAGTTTAGTTTAATTTGCCTGTATACATTCTGATAGGATAATGAATCATACAGGTATAATAACTTTTTATATAATAAGAATTATTATAGAATTTATCAAGCATTAATAGTCAATAATGTATTACTATATAGGCTACAAATAAACTATATTAAACTGTAACCTGGTTTACGGTCTGTCAATAATCTCGGCTCAAGTTATAAACATTCTCACTATTTTTAGAACATTTTTGTTCTAGTTTACAATAAATAAATGGTGTCGGTCTGAGCACTGTCTGTTTGTTCTTATCACGAGCGAATAAGTGGTTATTTGTTTCCGAAAAAAAGGCATACCGTTATTTAAAAATGGAAAAGAAAAGTTTTGAACTTTTTTCGTCAAATTAACTGCGCTGAACTTTATCTTTTTAATTTTCTTTTTTTTACGTTTTAAGTGGATAGATAGATAGATAGATAGATAGATAGATAGATAGATAGATAGATAGATAGATAGATAGTGTTCATGTTTCCTTTCATTTTGAAAGTACTTTGGTTGAATATATTTGAGCTTCCATTCTGAAAAAAAAGATTTGGGTTAATTGATCAACCACAAACAAGTAAATAAATGCAGCAATTTAAAACATTTATTTTACAGTTATGACAAACATTCACCGTACATTAATTTGAAAATACCATCAAAATAAGTAAATAAATATCATTTTGCACTTTATTATAAAAAATAAAAGTTGATAATTTTTCGCATCGGCAATGACGGGTAAGTTTGTGCAGAAAGAAGTAAATAAAAACAACAAAGATGGAAAGAAAGAAAACTAGAGAGATAGAGAGAGAGAGAGAGAGAGAGAGAGAGAGAGAGAGAGAGAGAGAGAGAGAGAGAGAAGATGGAAAGACAGAAAACTAAAGAGAGAGAGAAGAGAGAGAGAGAGGTGCATCTTGGACAGCGCCTGTCAAATGAATTCTGACTCCGAATATAAACTAGGAAGGTAATATAAAATCTCTCAAACTGTACAAACGCTATCTACATATTTACACAGCATACAGTCCTATTATGTTTTTCAAAACCATATGACATTTTAATGTATAATTTCGTTTAGTCTAATAGTAATGGCCCATGAAACTATTTAGCCCTCTTTAACTGAAGCATGAATTGGCCGGATTTATTTTATTAACTCTATTTCACATTAAACTTGTTCTTTCGTAGCAATCTCAGGATTAAAGGCTAAGAGTAAGGTTTAGCCTATGTATACCATTTTCACAAACTTCATACACAGAAATGCACATGAATAACCCTAATATCTCTAAAGTGTTAGAAAACTCTATGTTAGTGGCTTTGATTCATTCTTCTTCGCTTCAGACTTGTGCTTTCCAAATTGTTCAGTCATAATAAACACGAGATAATACATTTTTTATATAAAAGTCTATAGTTCGTTCTCAGAGTTCTGTTATCAGTGTTCAGTACTTTATTTTGAGTCACTGGTCAGTCGTGGCATGCTGACGGTGCTCATACCGGGCACATGAGGTGGAGGCACCTGGCACATGCTACACGGACACGGGATCCCGGGACCCCAGTGCTGGAAACCAGCGCCGAGTGGCCCTGAGGTCGATGGTGCCTTGAGGAGTCCGTGATGCGGTCTGACGGCTGAGAGACCCGGGCCGGAGAGAGATGCAGCACTGGAAACTGCTGGTGGTAGCAGAGGATGATGTACTGGGTGAGCGGAATGCGAGACAGCAGCAGGGTGACCCGCTAACGGAGCGGCCGCGTGTGCAAGGGTGCCGCACCCGGAAGGGTGGAAACCGGCGTGATGGGCCCCGCTCCCTCCACCGTAGATCTCGCTCACGAGCCGTTTCATCTCCTCCAGCGAGTTGCTCAGCATAAGGATGTAGTTGCGCGCGAGCAGCAAGGTGGCTATTTTGGAGAGCTTGCGCACGGATGGCCCGTGGGCGTAGGGCATGACCTCCCGAAGCCCGTCCATGGCGATATTGAGGTCGTGCATGCGCTTCCTCTCGCGGCTGTTGATCTTGAGGCGCATACTCTGCAGTTCGTTCTCGGATAGAAGTTTACGGTCCTTTTTGGAGAGCATCTTCAGAGCCATTGCGTCCTCATCGGCGCTGGAGCTGCCATGCAGATCTGCGCCTCTTAACTCCGGAGGAGAATCGCTTTGCGTGGAGGAGACGGCGCCGGAGAAACCCACGGACTTCTTAACTGCGGACAGGAAGAGATCATCGCCTTCAGGAGAAGAAGGTCTGCTGGACACTCGGCTCGTGTCGGAGTCCATGATGTTCAGTGCGCTCGCAGCTTCTCGCAGATGTCAATATTCCTTTAAAAGAAGGTAATGATTAAAAACAAAAAAATCATTTGTACAAGGAAATAAATGTAATAAGACATTAAAAACTAAAAGTAAAAACCCTAATTAATATGGTTTAATTAAATGTAATACAGCAAATTAAGGGTATAGCCTAGAAATTCAAATAAACTCTCCAACTCCATAAGTTCCCTAAAGTAAAGCTGTTGAAGTTTGTTACACAGTTTGCGAGTTTAGTGGCGAAAAAGCAAACTATAAATTATGAAAACAGTTAGAGATTATCTAATAGCTAAATCTAATAGTAGGCTAGCATATAAAAAATTACTCAACTGAATAATTAGAAGGAGGAAATAATGTAATCACTTAAACCATTCTAGGCGTTTAATAGGCTAGTTGTAGGCTACATTGTTTTTATAGCCTACTTAAAAAAAAGTCATCAAATCATTCCATTTATTTTCTATATTCAAACTTACCGGTAGCAGGTGCAAGCGCGTGTTGGTGTGTGTATTGTTGGTGTGTTATTCCAGTTCACTCGTGCACTGTTTGTGTTTGGCACGCCCGAGAGTGACGAGGGGTATTTTATAGTAGGTCCCTCCTCCCCATCACCCGGGGGCAAGTCACCGGGACAATGTCAACGCTTTTCCGACAGCCCGTCAAGAACCAATGAGCTCTAGTGGGTGGGGGTCCGAAAATCTGATGTCATTGCGCAAAAAAAAAAACAAAAAAAAAAAAAAAAAACTGAGGCTTCATTAACTTCATTAGACACACTTCGCATATGGTCCATCCTCACAGTCACAGAACATCGTTGGGTTTAGATTACAGTGAGTCGGTTGAACAAACTGCAATCTGTCCCGAAGCTATTGAGTTAGTTACCAGGCTAGATGAAAATCTTCAGAGAACTTTGTTTGACAATTTTGTACTGTATTTAACTGTCTGAACTTTAAATGCACACATCACATTGTTCGAAAATTAAATGGCAATAAAAAATAAAATAAACTGCACTCACCAAATCAATATTTTCACTAATTAATTTGACTATTTGTAATAAAGATACATTGGTATAAAAAAAAAATTTATATATATATATTTTATAGTAAGATAGCCTATATGGTAAATGATAGGTGGTGTGAAGATGGATGCCGATGCAAGTGTTTCTTCGTGATCGTGTGTGTAGCCTATTTCCCGCAGGATTGAGCCCGGTCAGTTGCAGACACTGTTTTGCGGTTTGAATGCGCTCATATTGTTTTAACCCGGTGACCCCATGCGGGCGCCTGACAGCTGACTGATTTCAGCCGTTAAACGCATTTAAAACGTTAGGAAACGAGGCGTGCAAAAGGTTTTTTAACGGTTATGATCTGAAACATTTCAATTAGGCCAATATGGACGAACAAAGTTTTTGTTTGGGGTAGAAGAGCAAGACATAAACCAACCCGAACATAGCCTGCATAAACACACATATTTGGCGCTGCCTACTAATGTGCATTTTGAGGATGATGATGAGATAGATAGATAGATAGATAGATAGATAGATAGATAGATAGATAGATAGATAGATAGATAGATAGATAGATAGATAGATAGATAGATAGATAGATAGATAGATAGATAGATAGATCTTCAAGAGTCTGGAAATGTGTTTGTTCATCTATCTGTCTCCACAGGTGCAGATTTAACAGACGCATCAGTGAGTTTAGGAGAGACATCACCAGATCAAGGTCTTTAACATATTTTCACTGAAGCATCTATGAGCTGTTGTTGTTTGGTTGTTTTCCCCGTGCGGACTGTCCCGTCTGTCTGTTTGCTTGTTTACTCTCGTTAAATACGCTTATGCAAATGAGTTGGTTTAAACCGCTGGTCTCGGAGAGAAGTTGTAGTTCAGTTTCTTCATTATGAATTCCGGTAATCTCACTTGTTAAGTGTACCAAAATGGTAATATATGCCGCGACTGTCTGGATTAGAAACGGGGGACAGAAAGAGCCCTATTGTCGGAGCTGCAGTTTATTCTTCGCGCATATAATTATCTGAAATGTCACCCGGGGAAGAATGCAATGCACACAAATTCACACACACCCACACGACACACACTGACTGACAACTGTCTTGGGAGCAATTACAGAGAGAGAAAGACAGGGGTTGGTTTGCCCTCGATTCATCCCAACTTTGGTAACTGTAGTCCGCCGAGAATGTTGCCAATTAAGGCTAATTAAGAGCATGCATGACTGACGTCATTACCTCTTGATTTAGATTACATTGAGGCAATGAAAAAGATGTAGGCTACACTCATTCTTACAGACCTGCTTAAACAAGACTCAAGGCATGCATAAACACTGGCCACATTACAGAGTGATTATAAGCAGCCAATGTGAAAGCGTAATGAGCAATGTTCTTAGTTTCTGTGGATCAGTTTATAATGCACATTGTCATTGTTGTGACAATCAAATTGTGATTATTTCACGTAATATGCATAAAATTGACACTGATGCAAAGTGATGCTTTATTCATTTTTGGCATGTCTTTTTCGTTTTTATATTGCAAAACATTTCAATTAACCATTTCCCCGAGTTTTGACATATTTGCATTAATGCCGGTTTCCAGACAGCGTTTTACAGCTCATTCAAACTTCACAGTTCAGGTGCAGAGAATTAAATCAACTGAAATGACAGAAATACAGAACTGGCTACATTTTATGTCGTTCAGTCGTTTAATTAAAAGCTATTTGTTTAACACAACACCTTTCCTGCCTCAGAGAAAGAGGGAGAGAGAGAGAAACGTTATGTACAAGAGCTTTTGCCACCTCAGGGTGAATGAATGTTAGCCTGGCTGTTGAGTGTGGAGGGAGACTGAGTGCTAATTTCCGCCTGTTGGCAAATCCTCTTCTTTTCTCATTACCTTTATGAGATAATGATGTGTTTGCGTGTGCATTCCAATAATGAGGTGGGCAGAAGGTGTGTATATGTGTAAAAACTGTTAACCCCAAGAGCTAAATTAGCCAGTGCTAACTGCTGTCATACTTAAGTTAATGAATCCGGCTGGAGTTCTCTTTCAGCTTTTTTCTGCAAAACCCAAACTCAACATAAGCACAATGCTTTACTGTTATGGCACGGCACTTTTTACTTCTTCAACATTTTCTGCTGTTCTGTTCAATAGAGGTTCTTTTTAATTTCCTTTTTGAAGATTGGTTACAGTTAGGGGTGTAACGATACCCTCATGTCACGATTCGATACATATCACCATACTGAACTCACTATATTATTGTGATACTCCAAGACATATGATAAAACGTTCACAAAAAATGCACTGTTGATTAAAATGCTAAATTTGGTATTACATTGGGGGTGTAACTGAATAGGCTTGGACTTGGTGCTGGTAACCAAATGCACAGAACAATAGTGACACCTAAATAAAAATACTCATGATTCTGAAGCTGACAAATTTGCTTGCACGCTGTCACTGACTACATTTAAAATAAGCCACCTTTTACTGGTAACATAAGACATCTGGCATTATCAGGATCCACAAATATGCCCCCATAGCATTATTATACATTATATTGAACATAGTAGTTTAATGTAGTACTGACACTAAAACTCTGAAAACTTTTTTTTTCTCACACAGTAATTTTTATTTTGGGTGAACTATCCACAATACATCTTGTCACCATCCAAGATACATATTGTTGCATTTTTGTATTGCAATATATTGTGACACAGAAGAGTCAAACTTGCTGTCACTCTTTCTGCCGTTGTACTGGAAACATCCACACAGCAGTGTTACCTAGTTTTCTGAAATGTATTGCCAAGGTAATATAATACAAAGAATTGTGTTATAAATGTACATTACATTTTTTTTAATTTAAATATAAAAAAATGTATAGAATTGCAATATACTGTTGAAACACATCGTGAAAAGGGTCCATTAAAAAAATCATTACATTATGATATCAGCATAGTGAAAAATATAATTGAAAAACTAACATATATTTCATAATTTAATAGTATTTTTGTCCTCCTTTTGCAGTCGAACTGCATGAACTGCACAACTTAAAGCTGGTCATGGTAAAGAAGTCCAAATGATCATTGTCACAGGTTTGCATGATATTGATAGGTGAAATAGTGCTCAATATTAAATATTGTTTCCCATCATAACTTAACTTTTTTAAAACATTTGTCATAAAACTGTTCATATGCAGTTCAATTTAATTAACTTCTGCACCCTCATCCGTCCTGATTCCTTCCCCTCACCATCCAACAGTTTCTTTTCTCACTAAACAGTGTTTTTTCTTCCACAATTTTTCCAAACAGTTTTGATTCAGTGCATTGCTTTAATATCCGAAGAAAACTTTCACTCTCACCCTCTACATCTCTCTTTCTCTCTCCGTCTGGGTGGCAGTTGGGCTTATGTTGTGTTGAATGCCAATAGTGAAGAGCAGCATATGTGAGCTAGTCTTAATCCTGCTAATCTTCCCTCCAACTGAAAAAGAAAGAAAAAAGAATGAAAAAAAGAAAACCTTTTCTCTCAAGTTTCTGAGCCCAAATGGCTTTCTAAAGAAAATCAAAACGTGCATCTTCTTTCCTTTCTTTCTTCAGACACCTCATATACATAGTGGATATGAGTGTTGATGGCATTTTTAACATGGACATCACAAATTTCTGGCCACAACATCTCAATAAACAGTTCCCCCCACCTCTTCCTCTCCCTGCTTTTCTCCTCTATTACAGGAGTGTAAGTTGTTGGGGTCTACACAAGTCTTTTGTCCCTACAACAGCCATTAGTAGGTAATTAAGTCTTAACATAGCCTCTGCTCCCCTGGCTACTATTACACCCTGCTCAAATGGAACGGCTTACAAGCTCCTTTACACGGCTGGACAAATTGAATGGTGCTCATCAGGCTCTGCCTATTATTCCTGCCACCCCATCTGGCTGCCAGCGGATAAAGGGGGATTTGCAAGCAGTGGTGAGGGGCATGCAGACCGCTGTGCTCAGGCTGAGAGCAGGAGAAAGACCAGGGGCTTCACTGGAGAAGAGCCCCCCCTCCCTTTTTAAGGTGGCTGCTTCTTTTCAGGAAAAAGCTGTGGGATTTGCTGCAGCCAAATGCTACAAATGTTACCACAACCTGCTCCCCTGATCCTGCAAGAGGGAAAGAAAAAAGGAGGGGTGTGTTCTTGTGTGAAGCAGGGGGGATGCTGAGATGGAGCCTGAAAATGAGATGATGTCAGTATGGATATTAATAAAAAAATAAAAATAAAATTATCTTATGAAATCTGCACCTAAAGGAACACACCAAAAAAATTAAATACAAATGTTCCCATCACTTACTCACTCTCATAATGAAAACTAAATAAATCATTTAACATTTTTTAATGTCCATCAAATTAAAATGGAAGTGTTTTATAAACATTTTTAAAAATATATTCTATTGTGTTCCAAAGAAAAAGTCATACAGGTTTGGTAAGACATGAAAGTGAGTGATGGCCAAAGTCAGTATTTCAAAGATTTAATTGTGCCTTTGGAGTTGTAAAGTGCCAATGATACTGAAACTACACTTTTATTGAAGTGTAAAAATGCTACAGTACGAGCTTGTTAATTGTTTAACTGTAGGTTACCTTACCATTTATTGGTTAAACATTGTAAACATCACATAGGCCTACACAAAATAATGCAAAAATTACAGTAAAAAAATAAATAAATAAATAGGTGTTTTTTGTTTTTTATTTTCTGTTATTTAGTTTATTGCATTATTTTAGTGCCATGTGTGTTACCCTGATGTTTTTTGTCTTTTTTGGTATGACCCTGTGCACTGTTTATAAGCAAGTATTTGCCATGTTTTTTGGACAACTTAGGGTGATCTCTGATTCAGCATGTGACTTTCTATTTTACCACCTGCATTATTATGATGGTAATTTTTGGCAACAACAGCTGATGTTTTGCATTTAACAGGATATTTTAGTGTAGATACTCGCCTGAACTCAGACAGTCTTAGAAGTAACTAAGAGATAAAAATAGGAAGGGACCAAAAAGACTGCATATGAAAAACTGAGACACAGAGCTCTCGCTCCCAAAAGTCACTTGAAAGAGAGCATTCCTGTACTATTGGTTCCTGGTCCTTCACTCAAACACAAGCACTTACCCTCGTGATGTCTAACGAGGGGGCTGGCAGCTTTATTACGAGCATGCCCTCCCACAGGCAGGCTGAAGCAGTAACAGGTTGGGGTTTTGTTTTCAAAGGAGGAGAGTTGTTGTGGTGAGAGCTGCCCTCTGTGTCACCCTTCTGTTCCCCAAGTGCCTGTGCGCTGTTGTATTGTCTCTGCCCAGATTCTTTAGTAGGTATACATCTCTCCATCCCTCCTCTGCATCCCAAACTTTCACAGCAGCCAGGGGTCGAGATCATCTATGTCAACCTTACGCTGAATGTTCACCAAAAACCTGAGCATCTTCAAAGAATGGGTGGCACTTCCTGTGGACATTCTGCAGAAAGAAAGAAAGAAAGAAAGAAAGAAAGAAAGAAAGAAAGACACTGCATGAAAATCTCCATTTCTTTTTAAAGACTTTATTAATATCTAAGACTTTTCCAGGCCTGGAAATGACCGGTTTAAAATGACCTGATATTTAATATAAATGTGTTCCTGCAACAGCACATTCACATTCATCACATTCAACAGCACATTCAAAGGTAACATTTCTTGAGGTAACATCTATATTCAAGTCTAACAATATGTTACAGCACAGCATCAATATAAATGCCCTAACACCATAACCAAACCCCAACATGAAATATTTTAAATTGATAATATATTTCATTCTTTTTAAGTGTTTTTCAAATGTTTTATTTTCACTGTTTTTATTTATAAATTGTTTATTTAAATTTTACATTTTAATGGTTTAATTAAAGCTTTTCAACTACTCACAAACCCTGCAGTTCCCTCACGAACCCTCAGGAGTAAGAAACCCCCTGTTTGGAAAACGTTTCAATACCCGTAGGTTATGCCAACAAAATTAAATGTATGGCTTAGATAAGGTAGAAATGGCTCTTTACTGATTAAGTACATATGTTGAATGCATCGTGAAATTAAAATGAAGTAATAAAAAAAAAAAGATACGCCACATGAAGTTCGCCACAAATCCATAAGTTCATAAACATCCCCAAATTCCACTAACACATAATACTTCCTGTATTTTGGCAGAGCTCAGTGATCATAACAGTGTTTTGATGTGTCTGTGTGCGACTGTGTTTTGCTGCAGATACGAAGGAATGCCGTTGGGTTTTCTCACCCCTCTGGCAGCGTCGCTCATTCAATTCTTTTGCCATTACGTTGTCATCAAGCCATTTGGCTGCTCTGGCCTCATAAGTGCGGCAGAAGAAAAGAGCTAGTTGATTCAATTAAAGCCATACCAATTCAACTCCACTGAGAGCCAGCCAAGAAGGTTCTTTCAGAGAGAAAGGAGAGGGAGAAAGCGAGGAAGGTAGAGGAAAGCCTTTTATTCCCTCGTCTCAGATTTGAGTGCAGATATTTAATGTTGTCTAGTCTAAATGTGGCTTCCATTGTGCATTTAGTAGTAGTGTTTTTTTCCTAAAATGGTTTACCAAATGCACACATGAAGCAAAATTCATGTTTATGCTTGTGATCCTCATGGTCTGTGCATGTGTTTGTCGCAGGGGCCAGCAGTGGCCGTTTGTCACCGTGAATAGGCTCAGGGTGGTTCACATCATTGGGGCATTGAAGGTGTCTCCTCCCCTGTTGTAAAACAAGGGTGTGTGTCACACGGGGACATAGGAGGCATTGTGCTCGTCGCAGGGGCTACCGTACCACCCAGAGTGTTCCCTAAATCTAATCCCCCCTAACACCTCCCTACGACCCTGTCCGGCCCACGGCCACAACCCCGTCCTGACCACTACCCGCACAGGAGAGCGGGATGGACTGTGAAGGTATAAGTCAGGGATGGACATTGGGGCTCCGATGCGTACATTTATAGAAAGAAAGAAAGCGTGGGATGAGATTGAGGCCTAGAAGAGGCGAGGGGGCGTGTCTGTGAGTTTCCCCTAACAAGATAGGTCAATGGGATGATTGATGGCTGCAGAAGTGGGAACAAAACAAGGGGAGGTGATAAAAATCAGAAAAGAGGGGAAAGAATGGAAAGGGAACGAGGGTCTTGTATCCGAGTTAGGGACGTCTGTGCGAGTGTGAGAGTGTGTGGGAATATTTACTGCCCCGCAGAAGTGGGCGGCTCTGACTTGTTGCTAATTAGCGGGGAGGCATCTGAGCTCTGTGTACTGTGGGTGTATGGAAATGGCAAGTATGCAGGGGTAGAAGGAATACGACAGGATATTTGGACCAAAGAATGGCAATGCTGACCACCTAAGATGACCCCCCTCACACAGTCGCATATACATACCTAAAGTTACACACCCCTCACTACTTTCCCCCGCCCTCTACAAATTGATGTAAATGAGCAGTGCTTTTAAAATAAAGGCAAGTAATTTATGGGCAACTGTCAGTTTCCTGAGTCAGAAACACACACACACAACCAGCAGGGCTCTTAAACTGAAGAGTTCAGGCTTGTGTTTTTAAGAGGGGTCCCTTGTCATCTGAAGTACTCTGAAGAGGATCTGCAAACTATCGCAAGCAGGGACACGGGCAAACAACACATTAGGACATACATTCATAGGTACAGTATGCCCAACACACAAGCAGTTCCTTATTTACTAGCTTTTCGTATTCACTAGAAATATACTAGCTTTTGTTTCTTGGTGCAGTCAACTGGCAACACAGTCTTTAACTTTCAGAGTCAGAACTCTGAAAATTTGACCATTTTTATGTCAAAATAAAGGTCTTTTTTTAATTTTTGAGTAAAAAATTACACAAATATAAAAAAATACATTAATAAAAAGAAAATTACATCACTTAATTAAGATGAACACCACCAATTCCCTTGGACTGATCTTACCTTTTTCCACCCCTAATTTTTTTTCCTAAGTTTTGTTCTGATGTTCTGAACCAAATTTTAAATGGCCCCTTTTTTCTTCCGAAATTCCTTTAAAACAATGTTGTTTTTAATGTCATTTTGATCATGTTGGACATTCAATTATCTCCAAAAACTTTTACTTTTTTTATTTTTTTTATTTTGAAAATATCAAATAAAAATGACACCATTAATGTCTGGAACCGGAAAGTTGCTGGTCTTTCAAGGGAATGAGCCGTGTCCATAAGACACTTGATCCCAGGTTACTCTTAGGGGCATTGTGCCTATATCATGACAAACTTTTTCATACCCTTTACGCAAAGATAGATCTGACACATAACCTGGTACACCCAAAATTATATACTCTCATGGCTCTTTTAAAACAACTTTTCCTTTATTCTCTTCTCTCACCAACCCATCTGCTCTTTTTGGCACATTCAATTACATTTCACCTTGAGAAAGAGAGTGAGAAAAGCATCAGGCTCTAGTGAATTGCAACAATTACGATAAACAAAACCCCCCATTGCTAATAGCTGCACATTACTCCACTGCGGAGAATGACGGGTACAAGGGATGGCGATATGGAGGGATGGCGGTTATTAATAATATAAATAAATTATATTACACATACATGCCCAACGGATTTGGACCTGTTGCTCTAAAACATGCAAACACACTACAGTCTCTGAAGTGTCAACCTGTATATGTGTAGATACAAGCTCTAATTGGATTCCTACAGGGGAGTCAATTTTCTTCATAGGGTGTTCAAGTCAACCCTTATCCAGCAAGTAAAGCACACCAACCCAAAAAATGCCTCTCGTTAGACTTCCCACAACACACACACAGACACAATGTCAGCACGCATAACAGTTTTCAACCATGTTTTGGATTGGGTTTCAGAGCCAACACCTCACACACTGCCATCAGCGAGTTAACACCCAACTCTCAGTGGTCACGCTTGCCAGGTTGAGTGTTTAACTGACAGGTGGGAATGAGGGAATTGTATGTGTGTGTGTGTGTGTGTGTGTGTGTGTGTGTGTTTAGCAAGCAATCTGTAATGAGGGGGCAGTGTGTGTTTAGGCCTGTAATGAGGTGTGAGAGAGAAGCGAAGACCTTAATAGGCAGCAATTACTGAGTGTGTTGTCATTGAGCGAGTCTATTTGTGTTTCGGTATATATATGTGTGTGTGTGTGTGCATGCCCGTGTTGCAAAGGTTACTTTGACACCTACTCTCTAGTAATTCCAGCAGAGAACATTTGACTGACAGCATTTCAAAGACACAGATCCTATTTCAAAACTAACTGTTGCGTGCATGGTTGTGTGGGCATTAAAGAGAAAAATTGTCATTTTATATAATCCATTTAGTCTGTCTTTAAAATGACTATATATTTTTTTTTATTGGGTTCCTAATAATGATATATTATATAAAAATACTATATTAAAATATTATTATAATAAAATAATTTATATATATATTGTTTTGTACCATTTACACTGTCACAGTTGGTCATGCACGAGTCGGGTTAGGCCTATATACATGTATGTTGTGCTTATTGGGACACAGGTTCCAATCCAGCTTGCATCTTTTCTTGATCCCACTTCCTATCTCTCTCCACTTAATGTTTGTCTTTTTAATTAAAAACAAAAAGACCATAGAAAAAAAACAAACAAACAAAAAAAAACATGAAGTTCCACACTACGTCATCTCTCTCCGATGCTCTTTGACTTTTGGGTGACCTGGTGACGACCTCCCAGGGACACGCTGGTTTTGGGATAGTCCCCAGGCTGACCTCATCAATTAAGATGACGATGAGTTCAACAGCAGCAAGCCACCCCATCGCCATCTTTCTCCCACTCTTGCTCACTCTGTACATCCTTTGTCTCCATTAGTTTCCATCTCTCTGTGTTCATTCCTTCATTAGACACATCTCTCGTGATCTCTGTCCCTGCTGTCCCTTCTTTGACATTGTCTCACCCCCTCACCTCAGTTGAACTTCATTTGCCCTCCATTACAGTAGTTCCTCCGTTACATTCCTTCTGTAATTTTTTCAAAAACAAAACGATAACTATTTCTTCTCCATGTCCGTGTGATACATTTATTTGTGGAGACACAGTCGGGTTCAAAAGTCCACATTGAAAACATGATTAGAAAATCAAATCAGGAGATGAACAAAATCAGGTAATAAAAAAAAAAAGTTCTGACATAAAAATGAGAAATATTTAAGACTCTATTGCACTATTTCTAGGTCACTAATCAAATAAATTAATTTCTGATCTGACCCTGTTAACTGTTTACAAAAGGTCATAATGTTCTTGCTTCCATTTAAGCATCCAAAGAGATCCAAAAGAGATTCCATTTTGATCCAAAGAGGATCTTGTCAAATCATGCTGGAGAACATGATCATAATATTTAGAAATTACTTTCTTTAAGGTAAACTTTTCACTTGAATGATTACACTTTAGTGTGAAAAAAAAATAGAAGCATTCTAGAAGCAAGTGGACTTTGCACCTCTTTGCATATGGGGGTGCTGAATATGCAATGAAACAGGGCCCATCTAATTCAGAGACACAGCAAAGTAAGACATCTCAGCATGTTTGAGCATGTGTATGCAGGACACAGAGAAAAATAAGAGAGAAAAGCGAGAGAAAGAGAACATAGCTCTGATCTCTGATGAATATGTAAATCCTGATAGCGGCTTGCTCTCCAGGGGACCCCCTTCACCCCTGCTTTCCCACCCCACACAAGACACGAGGGACAGGGCCACACTGAAGCTTAGCGGCCCGAGATCTTCACTCTCCGGATGATAATCCCACTGTCCAAAGGCACGGATAACGAGAAGAGGACCATAATCCTATTGTCCCTCTGTGTCACATATGTCGCTTAACACACTGTCTCTCCATCACAAGACTTTATCCAGAGCTGCAACAGATTGGCCCCCTCCAAAAAAGTGCTTGTCTTTCTTACTGTCCCTCCCTCTTCCTTTAAACATTTTTCATACATAATAGCATAACCCGCACACACCAAGACCTTTCAGAAAAACCACACAACACGGCATCATCTTCACAAACTACTCAGGCAGGGTTTGTATCAATATCGCATCTCCATATTGCTGTGTGGGTGGCATGCGGTGGGGTGTGTGTGAGAATATATGCGTGTGTGTGTGTGTGTGTGGACGTCCAGAGTTAAGATGCACCCCTCGTCTCGCCCGCCTACCTCAGCCCTACGGCGCTTTGTGTCAGAGAGGACCTGTTGGTATCCGCCTTTGTCATTGAGTGTGTATGTCCATGGGCATATGGTTGATCCACCTCCAATAGGTTCATGTAGGCAGAAAACAGCCATTCATACGCCTATTCAGTCAAGCTGCTAGAGACACAGATTACTATGTCATAACACAGAGGGAGGGAGAGAGGGAGGGGTTTGGAGTGATAGCGAGAGAGAGGAGCGAGAGAAAGAGAGATTACTTCATAAACTTACTCTGATCTCTATGTGTGTGGCGCTGCTCTAGCGATTGAAAAGATAGAGCCATTGTCGTTCTTTCAGGCCTCGACTTCAAATGCTTAAACATGTTGCACCAACTACGCCGAACTTGAGAGATGCCGTGTTTGAATGCAAGTCTGTTTTTTCGGTTGAATCAAACACAGCTTAAAGGGATAGTTCACCCAAAAATGAAAATTCTGTCATCATTTACTCACCCTCAAGTTGTTCCAAACATGTTTGAATTTCATTTATGTGGAACATAAAAGAATGTTTGTAAACAAACAGTATGGGGACCATTGACTTCCATAGGATTTATTTCAGTCAGTGGGGCCCATGACAGTTCGGTTCCTTACAATCTTCAAAATATATTCCTTTGTGTTCAGCAGAAGAAATAAATTCATACAGGTTTGGAACAACTTGAGGGTGAGTAAATGACGACAGAATTAAGCGGAATTGTGTGTACTATCCTTTTAAGGCCTGGTAATGGATTTGCACAAAAACGCTGAAGTGCCGCTAGTGAACGCCATTAGCATCTTGTTAAATATCTATATTCTAAACTCTAATATGTCAGATTTGGTTTTAAAATTTGAGGAGCAAAGATGGCAAAGATGTGTGAGATTGAGATATCTCACACATTATAATGCAGCCTTCATGTGATATTGGTATCTTTTTAGGAGTTTATCGAGTTTAAGAGTTTTGTTGTCGGAAACATGTATGACAGGTTCATTCTTGATTATTTCTTGGGGAAATATTATAAAAGCTAAAATGTATGGCTGATATTCCAATATCCAATTAATTTTTAATAAAATGTTCCATTCATTTGTAACCATATAAGCATTACCTGAGATATTGTATACATTCACTGCATTTAGATCCGATTCTGACTATTAAGGAATTTTTGTCAAATAAATGCTATTTTTGTTGTATAAAATCAAGTGGTTATTTCTATACATAAATACACATGACTGCATAACTGCACAATTGACGTTGTGGGAAAAATTCCCACGTTCCAAAACCTGAATTACTTAATTTCTTCTATGGAACATAAAATGGGATATTTTGAAAAAGAAATATAGAAAGAAAGAAACAATAGCTTACAATGAAAGTCCAATCTTGTTTGATCCCCAACATTCTTCAAAATATATTTTTATACAAAAACCTATTGTAACTATGTAAACGCACTGACTTTGGTGGACTCTTATGCTACTGAAACATTGCTCTGCATCCTGATCAGCCTAACACATCCCTGTGGAATCTGCATTACAACCATTGGCAGTCAGGGAACGTTTTCAGGAAGTGAAAAACATATAATGTCTGCAACACTGCTTTTAGCTCCCATATTTAATAAAAAAGGCAACATTTCGACCCTGCTGGGCCTTCCTTCAGGTTTTTGCCTGAAGAAGACCAAGCAGGGTCGAAAAGTTGCCTTTTTTTATTAAATATGGGAGTTAAAAGCAGTGTTGCGGACATTACATGTTTTTCACTTCATTAGTTCCTTTTGTCCTGCATTGCCAGAAGGTGGGATGTGCACACAATTACTTTTATAATTGTAAAGTTTTCAGGAAACCTGTTTGAAAACAATCCATTACTTTCGCATTTCAGTTTGCTGCTGTTAGAGGCACAGATGTCACACAGTGACAGAAACGATCGTGACATGAAAAGTTTCTGATTGCACGAATATCTTTCAAGTGTCCAGTTTCTCTAATTCAGTGTTTACGTAAAGTTCACTTTCCTGACCTCTGCACTGTATACTTGTCTCACCGGCATGTTTGTCTCTCTCTCTGACGGCTCAGTACTGTCAGCGTTATTCTCTGCATGTCCATACTCGATCACCTTTTCTGCCCTCCTAAGACAGAAAGCCTCTCCTTCTGACAGTAATGGCCATCACTGTCTCACTTCCTCTCATTCTGATGACCTCTCGTTCTCAGGCCCCAATCACTTGTTCGCCAACAGTGTCAACACTGTCATTAAAGGCACATTGTCCTTATTAATTAATGAGTGCTGTTGTTTTTTTTCCCTCTCTCCCTCTCTGCATACTTATTCGGATTAACATATTCATGAGTCGGCCAGCTTTGCAGCAGCTTGCTCGCGAATGGGGCGGCTCTGTTTAGCCCCTGTGTTTTTGTCTTTCTCCATACCTAACCTCGTTTGCTGGGCAGATCCCTGAACCATTAAAGCTCATGATCCCTTTATGCCAGCGAGACTCAGACAGGAGGGTCGGGTTATGAACCCAAACGCTGCTGTTTCACGCACCAGTGAACACACCCTGGATAATAAGGCTCAATTGCTAAGTGTTACAAACTGATTAAAATGTCTGTGTTACAACTTTATCTAGCCACAATAAACTATGCTCCTCCACGAGAAACTGCGGCAGCTTTTGATATTGTCCCAGGACTGCCCAAATGTTCCCAGCCCTGGTTATTTTGCTGGGTGATCACACGATGAACTGTTTATTTGCTTATCGTATGCAGGAATATAAAGCATCATTAAAAAGCATTTAATCCCAGACAGTATTAAAAAGGATTGTGCAAAATGATTACTACAAATATGAACTAATTCTTCACTGCAAACTTAACCTAAAAATCCCTGATGCTTAATTTGCAGTGTAATCTTGCAAGGTACAGGTGAAACTCAAAAAATTTGAATATCGTGAAATAGTTATAATTTTGATTATGGCATACAGTATATGAAAACCCCGAAATTAAAATCTCAGAAAATTAGAATATTACATGAAATCAATAAAAAAAAAAGGGTTATAAATACAGAAATGTCGGCCAGAAATGTATAACTAAATATTTAGTTATACTAAATATATTAGTTTCACCTTTTAATTTGAATTACTGAAATAAATTAACTTTTGCACGATTTTACAATTTTTCGAGTTTCACCTGTATATCAGTATCGGTTATCGGTCAATATCAAAGTTTTTCTATTTATTTGTAAGTATTGGCTATATGCTTATTTGCTCTCTAAATCACATTTGTCAATTTAATGTTCATGTTAAAAACTCGAATCATTTTATAACACTGTTAAATGTTATCATTAACAAATCTCAAAATGAATATCCATTTTTCATACTGTAGCTGTGATGCCTCATTCACTTGTAGCTTTTTAAATGTGGCTTTCACAAAAATGTGTTCCAGTTGAAATTGTGGGGCCCTGCTAGCGACGGCCCTGAAGGCAAATTAGAATAGAATAAGCCAATAAGTAGTGCCCATTTATTAGCCAATAAAATTAACGTTGGTGAATCCCTAATTTGATTTACATACAACAGTCAATAATCTCAAACAAAAGTTTACAGTTGTAACATGATAGATAAGAAAGTATTAGCAATTAACATGCGGCTACATTAATATTGTGGATACACAAGGTATTAGTGACCACATCTGTATCATCCAATAATGTTTTATTTCGGTTATTTAGACCGATCTTGGGATTTAAGATCAGTGCTTATTTATTTTCTTCCAACTCAAACATATTCTTCTGTTAAAGGTTTTCTTGAAACACCAAATCGTTTTTTTTCTACTATTGAGAGTTTATTTTCATTTAAATTCCATATCAAAGCTTTCATTTTTAAATTAGCCATAATGTCAGAATGTATTAAATAAATAAAATATTTGATTAAATAAATAAATGAAATCTATGTCAGTGTATATATGTAGAAAACGTATAACAAAGAGTGAGAATGTAGTGAAATTATTGAAAACAATGGGAAGATTTGTGTGCAAGCGATTTCCATTTTTTCCACTTCCTTTTAATTTCCTGAGGAGTGAAAGCAAGAGCCCCTCTTATTAGCCATTATTGGTTGTGTCCACCACAAAGCCCAGCTAACTGCTAAACATTTACCTTACACACACACAGAGACACAGACTGAATCTGTCTCTCCCTTCAACTCACTACCCCTGCTTGAACATTCACTCACATGCACATACACACACTAAAACAGTCTCCAACTCTTCGCCACACACACAGACACACCAATTTGTAGCCTGCACAGTCACATTGTTTGTCGAGGCTTGCAGTGCAGGCCGCTTCGTTAGCTTGGCCTTTAACGAGCTGCTTAATTGAGCTGTCTAGCGGGCCACCTGTCGCCCTGCACCTCATTAGCATACTAATGCTTCTACATTGTGCTGCAGTGACAGACAGAGAGAGAGAGAGAGAGAGAGAGAGAGAGAGAGAGAGGGAGAGAGAGAGAGAGATAAAGTGGGCGGAATGGAGACAGAGATGTTATGATTAACTAATTTTTTACTATTACAAAAAAAAGGATATATTTAGCTTTGTTAATCTGACAAAATTATGCATTTTATAAAACTAGAATTAAAATTATAATGGCTTTCCTAGATGCGATTTTATTATATTTACCTGTTCCATGTCTTAAATGTAAAGAATGACAATGACATTTTAAAGCCTGAAGGTGTTACCCAAAAGAAAACAAAACAAAAAACAAATTTATACATTAGACGTATGTTTGCAACCAAATGTGCTGTGTTGAGCAAATTAGACTGCTTTTAAGAGCCCAAATTAATTTGATCACCGATTCGTTTTATTATGAGCTGGATGCAATGGGGCAATGCTAGTGCAATGATCGTGGAAATGATTAATAGGCTTTTTCACCTTTGTACTGGCTGCACACAGTTGCTCAAGTGCCTGCTTTCATTCAATTCATGACATGCAGCTGCAGCACCAAAGATCTACCTGCCAGAGAGAGAGAGAGAGACAGAGAGAGAAGTGCAGTGTTTTTGTCAATGATTAAATGGCTTGACAGGTATTGTTGTGTGTGATTGGAGCATTCAGTACAGCTTTGGGCTAAATTTGCCTCTAAACACACTGTAAACTGGAGAGACCTTGAGACCACACACATGACACACATGGACATGTGATTCACACACTTGTTCTGCCAAACACAAACTAAACTTTTGAAGACAAGCTCCACACTTGCAGAGTTTTTAGCCCTGACCCCTCGGAGGCCGAGTCCCCACCAGATGGAGAGCCGTCCACCTCAACCATTGATGACCATGAACTTTAACCTGGAACAGGCTGACCACTTGCACTGACCGTCTGACAGATACCCACACAAAATACACAATCGCACACAGTTCGTCCTGATGTATATCCTGGCTATTCCTCTGGCAAGAGGGAAAATTTCAGTGGCGAGTGTCTGCCAACGGTTCATTAGATGAAGGATTCTTGCTCCCACTTAACATCCCCAGAGAGACACTTTAGAAAGGCAAGACAAACATGATGACACTTACAAAATCTGATTGAAAGACCAAAAATACTTTGTTGGCAGAGGAAGCAAGCTAAACGTCCAAAAGTATTTTTTCATGCATGTGAGCTAGTGCATTTGATGTGCACTAATGTGACAGCAGAAAGCTGGCACGGGGAAACCAGCACACAAAAGCTGAGGCACCACACTGGGCGACCTGCTCTGCTCTTTTTCAGTCCCAGAGATACTTCACCTTACTGCGAGAGGACAGAGGCACAGATGCCTGATCGTGTAAAATACCATTTCATTAATAATAATAATAATAATAATAACAACAAATAATAATTTAGTAATAAAAGATATATATATAATTTAAATATTATATACAATTATAATTGATAATTATATGTATAATTAATACTTTATTAACTGTAACCAAAAGCAAAAAAAATATATATATATATATTTTAATTATAAAAATGTTCTAATTCAGTTTTCATAATTTAAGTTAATAGGTTGTTTAGTGAACCCGTTAACTTATTCTTTAAATCGGTTTTCAGTAACAATACTTTTGTCAAGATTAAAAATAAGTGTCAGCTGATCACATCATTCATTGCTGAGCAAGACTGATCTTTAAAAAATAAATAATAATCGGCCTGGCCATTGTTATCAACCTTTTTATTATACATGCACACCATTGAGAAAGAGGGCAGAAAAAGGCAATGGCCATAGAAAAGAGGTAAGAAAAGAAATTGAAAGGGGAGGTGGGGGGGGGGGGTATCTGAAAAGGTGTCTGTGGAAATTGGGAGGGGGACAAAGTCACATCCATGCTGCACACGCATTCAATTCTGCCGGTAAATACTGGGTATGGACAAACCATCATATGCTAATAACCAAAGCATTTTCACATCAAAATCAGCATCCCTGTCCCTCTTGCTCCCAAACTCATTCTTCCTGCTCTTTCTTTCCTTTCCCCCCCGTTAATTACCGAATGTCTTTTGCTTTGATAGAGAGTCTCTTGCACGAATTAGTACAATATTGCAGTCCTCTTTAAAGCCCCCCCGGCTCCCCCCCCCCCGGCTCCCCCTTCTTACTGGATTGGGCAACCTTGTGCACGTATTGGTACCGGGTTTTCAGTAGAACACTTGTCAGTGGCATGCATATGGAAATGTGAGTCTCCATTTTAGCTGCTAACTCTGCATCCCCTCTAAGGCCCCTTGCTGTGTGCCCCCCACTATCACAACTAGGGGATGCTGGGACCTCATGCTGGGGGCAACAAGGCGTTGTACTATTGAGGGATGGACAAGGGTCAGTGCAGGGGTACACTAACAGACAGGACACGCTTCTCTGGTCAAACACCAGCCCACCCTTATATTCTGGAGCTGGAAAGGTTCGGCCTGACATTGACCAGCTGTCATACTTAAAAAGCGGTTGTGGAAAAAGTATGGAGTAGAATTATGGGTTCATATCTGAAATGAGAACAATATTTATTACTTGAGAACAGACATATAAAATATATGTAATGATTTATCATTAAATTGTCATTTTAATAATTATAAACCAGGCTACATTTTTACAAACAACTCTTTCATGGATCAAACACAATTATTTCATATACAAATGTGTGTTGTGTTGATCATGTTGTGATCTTTCATGCAAGCGCCATAAAACCAAACAATTATCCTTCTTGCGTCTTAAAGTGAAAAAATACATTTAAAAAACGTATACCTTTTATAATGATGTACCTTTTAAATGGAGTAGGACAGGGCAATATGATGTCATGAGAAAAAAATCCCCTTTCATTGTACGGACTAGTACGACCTCACTGTAGTAAAAAAGCTTCTCAAGGACATAAGCCAATCAGAATAAGAATAAAAGAGAACACAGAACCTAATCCGCAGCCTGCTATCAAACAGGCCTCTTCTGCACAAGTGTGAGCGGTTGAGAAATGCTCTCTACGGGCGTACGTGTGTGAAAGCGAAAGGTGTTTGTGGGAGAAAAAGAAATGATAAGTGTGGGTGTGTGTGTGTTAAAGAGAGTGTGTGAGACTGGCATGCTCTTGACCTGCGGCTGTATGCTGCTAATCCTCTGATCAGGATGCCAGGAGGACTGCGGGGCCTCAGGCCTCAGTCCGGCCCCTGATAGACTGTCCCACTCACAATAATACACTGAGACCTCAGCCCATTTACATCCCACAGGCTGTCAGAACTGCTCACACGGTCCACATATTTGATCTCAGTACAGATGGAGCCCTAACTACAGAAGGAAAGTAACTTGTTTCTGTAATATTCCACAAAATTGTGTAGTGTAAGTAGTGTGTTTACACTTAACAATGCAACTACGCGTAGCATACTATGAGTACTTAGATGAACTGAAATGCCAAAAAAATTGTCAAGATGCAGACGTGACCACAACCCAAATTTTACAAATGTGAGCTGAATGCTTTAGATCACACCACGTGTGATTTATGCTTAAGTATTCAAACTAGTATTAAAACAAACAGCAACACAAACATATGGGGGAAAAAATCCCAAATATACAAAAATATTTAGTTCCATGTAGAACAAAAACATTACTTGAGATGATTACTACCCTACTACAGCTTAAGAATGGGAGGAAAGGTAGAATTAGTTATGATTTAGGAAAAAAAATGGCAGAGAATTAAAGCAAGACATAGTAAAAGGTAAAAAAAATTTGATGCCTTAGACAAGTTTGAACCCTCTAAAATTCAAGCATGATTTGCTTAAATGCGGATACTGGCAAAAATGGGTAAAACTGGTTGTCCTTACTGAACAGCACAAACATGAGTAACCTAAAAACCAACATGAAATTGCTAAAAACATAATTTATACAGAGGTCAAGAAACCTTCTTAGCAAGTCAAGGCCATTTTTTCACAGCCTAAAAACAGTGTGCAAATAAATCAAAAAACAAAAGTAATGTCTGCACACTGATATGACTGCTCCAGAAAAGTATTTATTTTAACGTTTCAGACATTTTTTTGACAGTCAGAATAAAGAAACCCGTCGTCCAAGAGTGTAGAGAAAGCACCAAGCGAGTGTGTGTTTATGAGTAGAGGGGGGTGGGGGTGAGGAATCTCAGACTGCCAGGCAAATACTTACATTTGTCTGTGTAAGAGCATCTGCAGGCCCCCAAATCCCCACGTTTTGTATGAACAAATTGGCAGAGCGCGGGGTCTTGTTTGCCCAGCCTCTTTGGGCGGCTGTGGGAAGTGGGTAGGGCTGATGAGAAGTGGGTGGGAGAAATCCCCATCAAAGAGTGCCGTGCCTGGGAACAGAAGAACTAGATGCCCTGGTCTGAGAACTGGCCTCCATCAGAAAGAGTGAAGTCTACAGTAACCAGCGGGGAGACTCATCAGCCTGACCTGACCCAAATACAACTGAAAAGAGCAAAACCAGTCCAGAATTTGACACTATCAGATCACCCAACAGCAGAGGCGGCAGTGGGAAAGGAAAATTATATTATGATTAAAAGATTTCTATGAAAAATTACATAATTTTTCATTAACGCATTAATTTCATCAAAAGTGACTGAGAACCCCTTTATAAATGTTACAAAAGATTTCTATTTCAAATAAATGCTGTTCTTTTGAACTTTCTATTAATCAAATAATCCTAAAAAAAGTATCTTTCCACAAAAATATTAAGCAGCATAACGCTTTCCAACACAGATAATAAGAAATGTTTCTTGAGTTCTAAATCAGCTTTTTAAAATGATTTCTGAAGGATCATTTGACGCTGAAGACTGGAGTAATGATGCTGAAAATTCAGCTTTACCATTACAGGTAAAGAAAAATAAAAAATTCATTATATATAACAATTTTTAATGCATTAATTATGCCTTGTAATGCACCTTATAATGCATGGTAAGGTCTCATGAATAAATGTAACCAGTTAAGATACATTATAATGCTTATGTTACACCTTTACAAAGTATAATGCATTAAAACACGACAAACAACCAATTTCAGATGTAACAAGGAATCCGCAAACATTATAATGCATTATAAAATTACATTATGAATACCTTTATAATGCATTAAACAAAGGCTTTAAGTAAAATGTCTTTTGAACAGAGATTGATATTAAAAGTGTTACAGCTTAACCCAATGTCAATGCACAGATTTTAATAGTCATGGCATATTTTATAAACAAATATAAGCAGTTATAATAGGATTGTGTTTGTGTTCACAGCCTATAAACTCATACCTCAATAAGATGCGGGTGGGCGCTCAGGAAATGAGTGTGTGGACAGACTGCAGGTCTCTTTGAGGTGCGTGTAGCCTTGCGTGATGCCATATGATGATCAGTGCCCAGTAGTTAGACGTGTGACTAATCCTGTTAGTCTAAACACACCCGTTTCCTTTTATCTCACTGTCTTTCTGCCTCTCTTCAGTTTCCAGGACACACTTCTCCCTTCACCAACACCCATTTTTGATTTCCTAACCATAGACAATCACTTTAAAAACTAGCCATGAACATTTGAACATCTGTATGTCAGACGGAGCAAATGTATTAAATGTTATTATGATATTTGGTTAGGAGAAGTAGGAGAGAATGGGTTAAACTATGGCACTTTTTACATCAGAGTCTAGGCAAAGAGAAATACGATTATTACAGATTGTCTACTATTAAATTACATTAAGCACCAAAAATCAATGAACAAGAAATGTTCAAAAACATTAAAAAACCTTACCGATCCCAAACTTGTGAATGGTAGTGTACATTCACATTCGAACTGCAATTCTCCATCCTGTTTGTTAACTCAATTCAAATTCAGAATTGAAGTGTAATTTAAAAGGCATTATCAACTTAATTCTGAATGGCTCACAACCCTGTCATAGTTGTATGTGACTTTGTCAACTATAAAAAAAAATACTTGAGTTTGAAATAACTTGATTTTCAGTTAGCACAATACTGCATTACATTAATTGCTGATTAAATCACTAGACACTGTCATTTTATTTTTTTAGAAAATGATTTACTTTATTTTCAATTTCAAACTTCATATTTGAACACACGGTGTCTAATATATTTCAAGAACACAGACATGTTTAGCTTTTATTGGTTCACTGTATTAAGTTAATACTCTGAAATCTCTATTTCAGTTTTTCTTTTTTTTTAACTGATGAGCTTTCCTTTACATGGCAAGTTACATTTAAAATGTTTAAAAATTAAGAGATCATAGAGCTACATTTAGTTCACATTTACTTTTTTCAAAAACAGAGAGTGCCCTCTGCTGGATATTCACCAACACTGACAGGCAGATTACATGTTTGATTAGTAATGTCTGTCAAGTCTTTCACAGTCTTGTTTTGCAAATCACTAAAAATCACAGCAATAAATAGCCTAGTCTTTTTCATTTATGCAGTCTGATACAGATCCTATATGAGTGATAATTACGAAGATACTGATATACTGGTTGAACTTTTACTTCCTGCTGAGCTTTAGGACGTCTCTCACCATAGCACCAATTCCATCAAAAATCGAGTGCAACTTTGTTTCACACATGAATGCAGGTGTGGTCACCACCTTATTCTTCTGGTCCACGTGAGCTTCGTAAGGATGGAAGGTTAAGGTTAATTCAGAAAAACATAAAGCTCCCCTATCATTAATGAGAAGTAAATTAAATAAGACAAGTTTAAATCATGACAATAAAATGTTCTACTTTTTATCTCATAATTATGACTTGGTATGTAATGATTATGAATTTTTAATCTTACAGTATGTCATAATTTTTACTTCCATGGAGAAGAGAAGCTGAAAAGAGAAGAGAAGTACTCTGTACAGGTAGGATATGGTGACTTCTTTAACAGTATGTTTGGCTCCCAGTGCAGTGATGGCTTGTGTAGTACTAGCATATGGCCACTTCCCACCTTCCTCCTCCTCATGACCCACAGTCACATCCACACCAGGAAGAACTCTCGCCGCCAGCACTGGAGATATACAGCACAACCTTGGTCACCAGAAGACAAAGAGTCAGTGCTTTACAAAAATTTTAAAAAGCATGCATATACAGGTGAAACTCGAAAAATTTGAATATCCTGCTTAAGTTATAATTTGGATGATTATGGCTTACAGCTTATGAAAACCCAAAATTCAAAATCTCAGAAAATTAGATTACAAGGAATCAATAAAAAAAAAAAAGGATTTCAAATACAGAAATGTCAGCCCTCTGAAAAGTATAATCATGCATATGTATATAGTTAAACTAAATATATTAGTTTCAGCTTTTAATTTGAATTACTGAAATACATGAACTTTTGCACGATATTAAAATTTTTCAAATTTACCTGTAAAGTCTGATTTGACAAATATAATCTTTTTATTTCAAAGCACATCATAACTTTTAGGCCCTGTCCCAAATGGAACCCTAAGATCTTGCGGTCTTCCTCTGAGTCCACACTTAACGTGATATAATGCCACAGGTAGAAGTCTGCTGCGTAGCTTGGGTCAGTGGCGCTCGGTAAAAGTGCGCAACGAGTTCTCCTCACTTGATAAACTTAACCACTGTAGTAGGCCTGTTGGAACGAATTCCGAAATTCGAATATTAAAAAAAATCAATACTATTCGAATGCTGAAGTTACTATTCGAATATTGCTTTTTTATGTTTTTTCAACAAAAAAAAAAATAATGTATATGCAATCTTGCCTTTCTCACCGCCTTAACTTACACGCATGTGAAAATGATATGCTTTTTGTTTCGTCTGATGAACAATAAAGTTTTTGAATCGTAACACAAGTGTGCACGTTATCCACGCTGTATCATCATAACAATTCAAATAGTATTATAGAGGAAGATTGACAGCCCTACACTGTAGTCGCTTGGACTATTTTAACAATGTCTTTAATAACTTTTCTGGGCATTGCAAGTTTGGAGGAGTGATCCAGCTCTCAGATTTAATAAAAAAATATCTTAATTTGTGTTCCGAAGATGAACGAAAGTCTTACGGGGTTGGAATAACATGAATAACATGAGGGTGAGTAATTACTGAAAGAATTTTCATTTTTGTGAACTGTCCCTTTAATGTAATGAACAGCAGCTATGCTAATTATTTTCTATTTGCTTTTCTGTTTTATGTCAGGATGCTCATCCTGAGGTAACTAGAGTACGTCAGCACCAGTTTGGATCCAGCCTCTTACAAAGACTTCAGATGCCCTAACACCTGTGAAGAGATGACGTCAACTCATGCGAGGACTTCAAATGATACAAGCTCTGAATCAACATGCACCAATGCTAAATTTCTATATATTGTAATCATTATGTTTACAACTTGTAATAATGATTTAAACAAGCTCATTGTTTCTGCCTTGAATACATTGTTAGCTAACTGTGTGATTTGAATATGTACTTGGACACAGTCATCTCTGATAACAGATCACTCTAAATTGTATTGTAGACGCATGCATTTTTATGAAAGACTGCTTTGAAATTATATGTATTGTGAAAAGCGCTATACAAATAACTGTGAACTGAAATTTGGGACAGGGCCTTACTTATCATAGCACTTTGTTATTCTTATAGTTATCTATAGAGGGTAAAGAATCAGAAGTCTCACATTCATATTCTGTTGCTTCTGTGTTGTAAAATAAGGTGAATATAGATAGTAATTTATAACGACTTACCCAATTGGCTTTCCTGCTTTATGGAAGTCCTTTAAAACCCGCTCCACTTCCTTATTCACTTTACAGTCCTTCCCATCAATGGCAAATGTTGACCTGATGATGGTAAAGATGCAGATGACAATATATAGAGAGATGAGGACTACAACAGGAATGTCAGTGGCAAATTAAAATATATCTAAATGCAAACAATGTTTATCAAAAAGTTTTTAGCATTGGTTTTATCTTTAAAACTTTCTTTAAAAGGCAAGTCCAGATTATCACATTTAGTCACAGCACTCACAGGTTTTTAGCTGCACCGAAACCACCAGGGAAGATGACCGCATCATGATTACTGGCACTCAGTTTTGCCAGGTCAGTGATGTTGCCCCTTGCGATACGCGCCGATTCTGATAAGACGTTCCTATATAAAAAGAAAATTAATAATTTGTTGTTAATTGAACTCCTACAGTAACAAAAACACAAAAGTGTACAGATATGCTAAGGTATATAATGAATTGTTGTGACACTGTAATCTTTACACAGAATTTCTGAGAGGACACTTCACCTTGAATCTGTCTCCACTGGCTGACCTTTGACGTGGTCTATCACATGCATCTGAGACACATCGGGAGCAAACATCTGAACCTCTGCACCTCCCCGACTTAGATGCACAAGGATTCTACATACACAAACATACAGCATAAAAAAGAAAAGAGTTCAAGCAATAGCTTAGCTCTGATGCTAAAAAACACACATTTGGGTTTCACTGAGAGAGAAAAAATCTGAAATAGGATATTAATTCTGACATATTTTACAGTAGTAGCGGACTCCTAAAGCAGGGGGTGTCCAATCCTGCTCCTGGAAGGCCACTGTCCTGCAGAGTTAAGATCTGACCCCAATTAAACACAACAGAACCAGCTAAATAAGGTCTTACTAGGCATATTACAAACTTCCAGGCAGGTGTGTTGAGGTCAATTGATGCTAAACTCTGCAGGACAGACAGAAGCCCTCCACAACCGAGTTTGGAGACCCCTGTCTTAGGCCCTAAAGTCAAACTTGGTATGAAATCCATGCAACAAAGAGACCCTCTGTCCCTTATTATAGAACTAGATAGAAAAATGGTATAGACACATTAAAAAAAACTAATAAGTTACTCACGCTGATGCCTCATGGATTTCAGTGCCATCATAAACACCACATCCAGACAACACCTAATGAATAAAAGTACTCTCTATCATTCTTTCCAATGTGTCATATTTGTATATTCAAAAAATATTTAAAACAATCTCATAACATTATTTAATGCAGTTGTAATTTTTCAGTGTAAATTAATTTGATTGGTAACAACAACATAGTGTCTTATTTCAATTGAATTTATTGATCAAATTTAAGAATTTAAAACGAAAGATGAAGCATACATTTAAACTGATTAGGGAAATATGTTCTTTACAAAGGTTAAAATATCATAAAAATGCAGATTTTAAAACGTAAAAGCTGACTGACTATAACACGGATGAGAATATTGCTTCAGATGAATAAATTATATTTACAATACAAAACAAAATCCTATTTTTCTCTGGACAAGAATTTTTTTTACTTGGACAAGTGAATGACCGATTTACTTGTTCGAAGGACAAGCACATGAAAAGCCTTAATGTTGAGCCCTGAGTTATATTTTATAAAGGCCTAGTCAGTTTATTCTGTAAAGTTAGTGATACGTCGGGTCGGGTTTTTTTTTTTTTTGCACATTAATCTGACAATAAATGTGGCACATCCAGTTTTTCTTATGCACACCCAGAGACGCTTTTCTGGCTACGATAGTGATTATTTTGAGTTCATTACTACCTGACAGTGACTATTTTCTCGAAACTTTTTTTGTTGTTGTTATAAAGTGTCACTGATTTCTACTGTTTTATGCAAATTACCATTACACAGGGTGACATGAAGCGCCTCTACCAGAACTGTCAGAACACAGTAAAAACCCCACTGAAATGCAGAAATCTATTAATTTCACACAATACAGCTCTAAAATTGGACACTAAAACGTGTGACGTTAGGTAGTTTGACAACGAGCGCCAACAACAGTCACGTGCAACGCCAGTTTGGGCCTGCATAACTACTTACAACAGCGACTTTTGCGCTACTGCAGTTTGAAGATGCATGAAACTGAGCAGCAGCCGCATATCTGAAGTGCGCAGTACGAAACAGCGAGCGCAGAGGCAGAGCAAACATGGTCCGGATTCAGGAGCGAGGAGGACACGGGAAAACACGGAAGGACATGAAGGAGCATTGGGCCTTCTTCGGCGTTACTGATGGATGGAAAAACATAGAAACACATCGCCACCTACAGTTTACTGTGCCAACCCACATTCTAGGCCTTAAAAATGTGCTGCATCAGTTTAATGAATAACAATAATATGACAACGTAATTATATTAGCTTAACTAAAAATGCTATACATATCTATTTATCTATCTATATATATATATATATATATGTTTGTGTGTGTGTTCATTAGATTTAAAGACAACCATAACAACCTTTCACTGTTTTTTTATTTATTTTAAAGTTATAAAGTGAATTCTTAGATGCATGAAAAAATATTACAAAAGTGCAAGCTATCTTTTGCCAAGAGACAAGTTCTCTTTAAAGGTGTCCTTAATTTCCATTTATCAAAGAACAGCATCATAACATCTTGAGTAAATGTTTGAAATTATTATTTCTAGATTTATGTGGTTCTTATTATTAACTTACTAATATTAAATTAGGGATCAATAAACAAACAATTAGGAAACTGGATGCACACATAACAAAATAGAAAATATATTTCTTATAAGTGTAAAGCAAACTGTGGGATATTTTCCAAAACAAGACATGTCCCTAAATGGAATTTTAGTGGGGAATTTCCACAAACACAATCTTAACCATTTGGTGGTAAACTGTCCGTACATGAACAAAATAAACTTCAATGACACCCCATTGCAATTCTGAGCAAAACATCTGGGATTGGTCCAGCAAAAATATACTAATGAACAGGCACTTAACAATTAAACAGAATGCACAAACTTGGACAGGACTTTGCCTGCAGTCTTCAGGCGCTCCAGTCGCTCTTTCAGATCTTTCCTTTTACGTGCAACAGCAGAATCTTCTCGGAGCAGCATTCCTGGATTGTTTCCTCCAATTATGGCAAGCATTGCATTCTGAAGCTTAGAGATGTACTGGTCCAGCATGTGAAACTGGACTATCAGTGGAACTTGATTAGCCAGACGGTCAGAAGTAATCTACAAATACATACAAAGTACATTCAAATACATTCTAAACCATAATAAGCTAAATTAATATTTATTTCAAGACTCTCCCACACATAATTTAACCTCTCCTCGCATATGTGACAGGACAAGGTGATGTGTTTTTTATGTTAAAATCTTCCTGCTATTCCAAGATGGAAGACAGAGACAACTACAAGAAAACCAACCATACGTTTTTGGAAAACAATCATTATTCTTGCTACTGCTAAGTAGCAATAGTGGCAAAAATATTATGCACAGATATTAAAGAACAAAGACTCCTAAATCTTCAGGTATGTGAACGATGCATAAATGATTACCGTAAAATAGGCAGTGAGATGTTGTGTCATCTCGCGTACATCTGCACTGATGAACTGCCTTGGCGCAAGAACTGTTATACTTTGTTTTATAGTGTCAAGCTGATTGCTGTACAGATGGTCTTGGGAGTAGACAATCCTCTCCATCTTAAATTGAGACTGTATTTTCTCCTCAGCTTTCTGAAACTGCTCATCGAGAAAATCTTCAATTGGATCTTTGGTGGCCCTTAATAGGTGTGAGAAGGCCTTGAAATGAGAGCTAACAAGGCGGTTCACACCGGAATGAACAATGTCTGTAATAAAGGACACAAGAAAACAAAACAGCCAATCAAAGGAGTTACAGTAAGACACAACGTAGTATATATGCATACTTGATACTTATTTTTTTAGCATGCAACACTGCAAACCATCTTGAAATACTGCCATTCACCTGTGGCGTCTTTGAGCAGCTTTAAAGCAGGTTCCTCCAGCTCCTCAATGTGTTTCTTGACAATGTTTTCGAAAGTTTTGTAGTTCACAAATCCAGGAAGCTCCTTTCCTCTACGAGTCCTAACATACTCTTCTACCTCATCTCTGAGGGTTTCCTCCGCTAGTAAGAAAAGATGAAAGAAAATCATGAAGTACACACGCCTGCAGCACAAAGGGTTAAACTCAAACAGCATGTATATTGCATGTCCACAGAGATGTTTTGATGCTGCACAGGAGTGGCTTAAATTAATTTATGAAGGAACTCAAGAAACAATCTCACAAGCTTGATGGTTGATTGACATTAATTGTCGAGAGACAACAAGACACACTGATTATCCTTTTTAAAGGCTACAGTGGCTTGGTAGTGTAAAAACACAAGGAGCCTTAACTGGGTGAACTGCTTTCCTGTAATGAGATGATTGTAGAACAGTTCTATTCAAGAATCCAATCTTCCCTCTCATATATGTCATGGTCAAATGATTACTGATTTATAAAAAATTTAAATGTCTAGCACTAACCCATATAAACCACCTGTAGTGTGCCAGATTTAAACTGTCTGTAAATTAAAGAAATATTTTTTTGTATTTTATCTGAGAAAGTGCAAAATAAAGAGAATAATATTAAAGCAATATAAAATGCACAAAGCAACATTACTGTCATTGGTCATTTAAAATGTATGCTACAAAGCAAGCAAAATATTATTTATGAACACACTCTTTATGGTTTTGTCATCCAGAATGCGTTTCCATCTTCCAAATTCCTTCCTGATTTTGGTGAAGACCCTCATGTCTGAGCTTAGATCTTCTTCTGCCCTTTTTACTCCTTCAAGGGTATCATTGAACTGGCGAATTCTCTGTAGAGTGCAAATCTCATCAGGTTATGAGATTTAAAAAATGCCACATAAAAACATATGGAGTGCAACATGTACTTCTGTTAAGATTTTTACCGTAATCAGAAAATTGCTTTTCTCGTGTTCATCAATTGGAACTCCATCTCCTAGTTCTCTAAGATCCGCAGTCGTCTTCTCTAATTTCATCTCAAGTCGTCTCTGCAACTGTGGCAGCGTTTTCTAAAGGTAAAGAAATGACATGGAAATGGAGACATTAGAAAGCTAAAGGCAATCTAGAATTCTGTATCCTATTCTGATTTTAGTCTTCTATGCTTTAAGTCATTTACTCTTTTTTGTCAATGTCTCTGCTGTAACTATTTGTTAGGGCTGAGTGATTAATCAAATTTTAGTTCTGATTTATTAGCTGATTATGAATATTATACTGTTAGATAGACTTACATTTAAAACTTAAAAGCATTATTTAATTTTTTATAGATTATATTTGTCTGTAATTTGAATCTGTTTTAATTGTATTACTGACTGTCTCATTGTCTTCATTAAAGTCCCTGTAAAGTCAAAATGAAGTATGTGTTCTGAGTTTGTCACACCACAGACAAATGTGTTATTAGTCACCCAGCCAAATTTGAATGATAAAAAAAGCCGGCAAGTACATAAAATAAGCTTTTAAAATCTTGAAAAAATCAGCAGTAGTCTCTGCTCTCAAACGCTGGGGGCGTGTCCGCTGGCTGGAGCAGAAGCCCGCTGCGCGCGAGCAGGATTCCATTGTACAAGCAGAGTTAACCTATGAGAGTATGCCAGGCGCTCGCTCGCAGCTACCGGTGCACCCCTCGGTTGTTGAATTTGTGCGCGATTACTTTTATCATGCCAGCTGAAAGTTCATTTTCGCGCCTGTGAAATAACATAATGTGCTCGTGAGCAAATTTTACGCGCTCGTAACTTTTGACTTAAAAATAACGCCATACCTAGTTTTACCCCAGCAGCAGTTTCACCCCAGCAGTTTTACCCCGCGCATGCGCAGTTTCACTACAACAGTTTTACCCGCGCATGCGCAGTTTCAATACAACAGTTTGGTTTTACCCGCGTATGCGCGGTCACGTTGTTCTGTCCAAAACGATCTAATGGTTATTGTTATGATACGCAGTTTTCGCGTGCATATGATGCACTTTATGGCGTGTAATACGCACGCACCCCCATCCCCCCTAATCCTACCCAAGGGGTTTTCAGTGCGTAGCCTATGCACGCACGAGAAATAACATTCGTGGTATTGATACGCACTTTCATGAGACTGCGTTGATTATTTTTTCCTATTAGTTATTTTTTGCTCCTACTGTTGCTCGCAGGCCTTCCGGGTCTTTACTGAAATAAAACAATGCTTGTGTCATGAACACTTTAATCTCTTACGTTTTTCAGCCACACAAACTTCCGATTAGACATTCAAATGCGAACTATTAATATATGAATTATTCTTAAGTTAATTAAATCTGCCTGTGGTTAAGGTGTAAACTTGAACACAGATAAAACAAATGACTTGAACACAAACTATGTAGGCTACAATCATTTCAAATAAACCAAAACGCAAAGGTAAACCTGTTGTGATGAAACTGCGCATGCGCGGGGTAAAACTGCTGGGGTGAAACTGTGGCTCTGCAGACAGATATTATTGGCTGGCTGCGCTGAAACCACGCCCACTCACGGGAAAGCTGCATTCGCCACACTCAACTCTGTCACCGCTACAGCCGAAATGGATGCTTTAGTAGTGTTACTGTGTGGACTCCGACTACCAATTATAATTATAACATAAGCACACAAGGCAACTTACACTCATTGGTGGGCACGCACTGCCGATGATGGCACCAGTTGTCGGCGCGACGGGAGGATAAAGGGGGGAGATAGTCGGTTCGGCCCGTTCGGCCACATTCACCAGTAACAGCGGATTATCAGTGAATCCCAGTTGTCTCCGACGAACATTTATAAAACTATCCCGTGTAAAATGATCACTACAGATGCGGGTTTTGTCGGTGATCCTCATCTCTCCATCAAGGTGGCTCTTCACAAAATTAATACACCTCTTCTTGATGTGATCGTTTTTCGGAAATGTAAATAAGGACACCCATCTGTTTTGAACGTGATGGCATCCAGGTAGTACGCATTTCCGTGATGAAGGCATAGCTAGCAGTAGCTAGCAAACTGTAGGCGAGTATCTAATAGACTGACGCGATTGATCGGCAAACTGATGTGAATTTGCTCTAGTGTGGCTCCAGTGCGTCATCAAGTAGGGGCGTGTCCAGGAGCTCAGGGGCTCCAGTGCGTCATCGAGCCCCCTTTTAGCCCCGCCCAGAAAATCCGGAAAATTGCAATGGTGAAAAACTGTTTAACGGTCTAACTCCACAATTCAGTACTTCACAGTTCACAGTCTTTGTAAAATGTGTTAGCAATACATTTCTAACATTTATAATGTGTTTAGAATTTTTTTTTTAAATTGCCTTTACAGGGACTTTAATTATTTGAGCATTACATTAGTTACATTACATTACTTACATTAGTTTAGCATTAGTCTAGTATTAGTTTCCGCTTTGGTATCGAAATTGGTATAAAGAATTGTGACATTTCAGTGGTATCTAAACTTTTGATATCAAAGCAACATAATTTCCTTGTGACCTTGTGAAAAAAAAGAAGAGATTCACATAGGATTTTGGCCATATCACCCAATCTTAATTATAATAATCGTGATTTCAATATTGATCAAAATAATCGTGATTATGATTTTTGCCATAATCGAACAGCCTTTCTCTGCATACGCACAGTAATGTGTTCAACCAATTCTTTAGTGAGTCTTTCTGCAAGAAGGGGTATTGTAGCTTTTCCTTCCTCAAGAAGAGACCTGAAGGGAAAGAATGAATTTTAAAGAATGACAAGGAAGTTGAGGATTGCAGCATAACTACAGCATTTTGCAAACTTTTTATGAGTTATGTGAAGCATGTATAAATATATGAACAGTGTCGTTGTTGTGACAACACATACATCAAAATATTACTAAAATATAACACGAGATGAATGTCATGAATATTATATATATTAGAATATATTTCACAAACATCTTGCCTGCATATAAATCACACCATTCTTTTTCCTCCACAGACATGAAATGGCTCATGCTTCAATTGTGAGAGAAAAGACTTGCCTGAAATGAGCATGTTCATCAAAAAAAAGTCTTTCTTTTTCCAGTGCTTTGACCAGACCAAGCTTCTCATTGATGTCTTGCTGGCCTCTGCACTTTACGATCATGTAGCCCTTCTTCAGTGGTATCACTTGATTATTGACTGTTCTGACCACAATCTCCTCCATGCCTTTGTCCACTAAGTCCGGTTTAGTCAGAATACCTGATAATACAAAGATTTGTATTCTTTTTATCATTTCACAAAGCAAGATAAACTATACAGACAATACTTCACATATTCAGTGAGTAGCCTATTTGTACCCAGGGTCCTTTGTCCGGATGAATCTACTTTGGATGCCATCTGCAGAGCCTCAGTGGTGGCGATGTCAATGTTTGCAGGCACCACAACCAAGCTGATGGTTTCTTGTCTTTTAATGAACTTTTCAATTAGATCTTTTATCTGTAACAGAAAAATAACATTAGTAATGTTGAAGGGATAGACTTTATTCCTGAATAAAAAAAAATATATAAGTTTTTGGTTTGTATTTTGACACACTTCATTATAAATGACACAGTCCAACCTGTAATTTTATTTGAAATTCCTATAACCATAATAACCACCTGCTCCAGCATACTGTATATGTTTAAAGGTTTAAGAAACTGTGTGTAAAGGAGCTGTTATCCAAAATATTGGAATGCTGTAACATTTCTAAACATTTACATATACCGTACAAATAGTTTCTTACTTGTTTCTCAATGTCTTTTGGCTGGTTGCCAGTGGCAACTCTAGCAATGCCTGGCAGATCAATGAGAGTGAGGTCAGGGACATCACTGGACTGGATCTCCAGAGTGATCATCTCATGACTGATCCCTTCTCCTTCTCCAGCCAATACGGTCTGAGCTATAAAACAATACCATGTCACAAACATCCCACAGAAGGCAAAACAATTAATTCAACCATTTTAAAGACTCACAGGGAATTACAGAATTAAGATTCTCAATAAACTGCATCTGTATACACTTAAATGTGTAGGCTAAGTATACAGACCATTTAAGACAGCATTCTCTATTTCAGCAGGGTCCTTCAGTTGCTTTATTTGATCCTTATATGACAGCAATCCATGCCAGTTGTTGTCCTTCGTAATTTTCTTCAGTTTCAGTACCAGAGGACAGCGCGTCACAATACCTGTGTTTTAAATACTAGATAGTCAGCTTCTTATTTGTATAGACTTCCTTACAATTGTAGATAGATAGATAGATAGATAGATAGATAGATAGATAGATAGATAGATAGATAGATAGATAGATAGATAGATAGATAGAATTATGCTCATACCTGTTCCCCTAGGCAACGCCACTCCAGACAGGGCTTCCAACACAGAACTCTTTCCTGAGCTCTGGTCACCTATGACAGCAATAGCTGGCAGGTTCAGGTCCTTTTCAACACCTAATGACCGGAGAGAGTCCACTAGGTCAATGCATGGGCGGACCTTCTCTTCATAGTGCTGGTTAAGACCACTATGGGACGTATTTCCTCCCTTTGAAGAAACGCGTGGAGACATGTCTAAACTCTGTCTGCAAGGAGAAACACAGACAGTAGTTAACCCAGAGTTCTTATTATGAGGTCAACGTTTTATTCAAAAGTTTTTTTATAGAGTAAATATGGATAAAGCACGTTGTTAGGGGCGGGCGTTGTTGTTGTTGTTGTTGTGCGAATAACTCCTATTTGAATTTGAATAACCTCGAGTCGAATGCAGTGTTGACACTATCCGTTTTAGAACTGTTTTCAAAAACAATTCAACTTGAAAGTCGACAAAAAAAATTAAATAAATAAACTGTTTCCTTAAACCTTAACATGACTTTATAGATTTCCCCATATCACTGAAAAAAGAGAAAACAAAAACGCAGTTTTATTACATGTAAAACTTCACAACGTGGAGAATTTTCGAATATTTTACGGTTTGTTGTTCATTCAACTCTTTGTCGAGAAAAGTGTCTCCAATTCCGGGCTGAATGTGTTCATGTTAAGTGCATTATTAGAGCTAAACATGATCTACCTATCCATTATATTAACGTTACTGTCTGTACACCAATGACCGTAGTCAGGTTAGACGCCATATTGAATTTAAAGCGGATGAGAGGCTGCTTCATCTGATGTGACTGTGTCTGTGGGGAATATACTTAAATTCTGTGTTCGAATTCTGATTCTATGATAGATAGTTAACGTTATTCTATATCAGAGATATAATTCTCTGATTCACCATTCGCTACATTACTCCATTAGCAGCTAATAGTCGAGTGAGCGAATTCGGACATTTAGTGCGCCGGAAGGGCTACCGCGTAGTTTGTGCTTGCTTACTGTTTAATAATAATCATTTGAAACTCTGCCATGCAAACTAGCATGTAAACAAATAAATAATTAATTAAAAAGTAATTTATACCTGTATGATGTTTCGCTGGACCAGCGCGGCTGGGAAAATGGATGGATGATTGATTCAGCTGCGTGCACCATCTCCTGGCCGACGCGGGAATTCACTGGTGGAAAATAAATATGCACACTAATTCAGTATAGGCTACTTCAAGTGTGTTAATGATTAGTTCACTTGAAGTGTGTAGCCTACTATTTTGGAACAAATAATTTTGTACTAAGTATATTTTAGTTGTAATTAAATTGTAGTAAAGCATAATGTATACTAGTACACACATTAAGTGTATTTAGTGTACTTTTGTGTGCTAAATTGGTACAACTTCAAGTAGCAAACTAATATGCCTGTAGGGACTAATTACATGCTTGATTAGTGATATTAAAGTGTACTTTATTTGTATTACAAGTACTTTAAAAATGAATTAGGAGTTTCTTCGAAGAAATATACCATAAGTGTATTATATTTGAGTAAAAAGTATACGTTCAGTGATACTTTTGGCTTATTCCAAATACTACACACTGCACACTTTGTCTTCAATAACAAAAGCACATTAATAAACAAATATTTCTATTACATGTATCATATGCTTTAATACTTTCTGAAAGCAATTTATGTCCAAGTAACTTTTCACTTCAAGTATATTTTTCTAAAATAATAAGTAGAATTATTTTAAAGTGTGTTAAAAGTTGCATTGTGAAAATAGGTAGGCTATACTTTTAATATATTTAAAGATATAGCCTACACTTTTTTGTTAGTAGGCTATTCTATTGATAAAAGGAACATACAATAAAGTATAGGCTACTTTTTTCACTAGGACTTTTAAGGTAATCAGCTAACTTAGCTAGTTGTTTTTATTTCTGGCGTTTTATTAAATTCTCAATATTAGAAAGTTAGTGAGAATTAGAAACATAAAACACTTTTAGATATCAACAGAATTTGGAAGTTAATGCATTGGCACGGCTCGGCAGCTCCTCTTCACTCACAGACTCTCTTTTACACAACAGGAAAATTATTTCTTTCTTAAAATGTCTATATAACTTTAAAAATTGTATCTCCTAACAATCATGTCTTTTTCTCTTTTTAACTTAACAGAACATGTAAGTGTGAGCAGTTCTGTTCAGTTAAAGGATACTCATCTTCTCTTCTCCACAAAGTAAGTAACAGAGATATGGAATTTATGATCCATATTGTTTGTTACCATGAGATATCTTTATATCACTTTTTCCTTTTAAAATGTTAAAGGGCTCATTCTGTCCATTTAGCTAATTTTGACCTTCATGAACAAATGGAAGAGACACAATGTAACTCTAAACTCAGTGGTTTATTTCAGATGCTATAACCTCATCAAACTGACACTCAACACACATAATGAAGGACGTAAAGACATCATAGGGGATTATGAAGACTGGAACTTGGTCTCCATTACATCTAAATCGTGTTTATTGTTGTCAATTGTTATTTATTAATGTATTCAGCTAAACCTCTGTTGTTAGAGCACTGTCATTTTTATTACAATCTGCCATGTCAATAATAAATAAATACTGTACCTAATTGACACAACATGCTGTTTATTTTATTTTATGTAAAACCCAAATAGAGGCAACACGATATAAGACCAGGCAATAATTTATAAAAAATAATATGAATAATATAAAGATAATATGAATGAAAATAAATATCGTTGAAAAGGTTATTTATAACACCATTAAGGCAAGCACTTTTAAAGTATGGTTCTTTATTGAACCTTATAAAAAGGGTTGTGCTATTGTCGAAAAACCCTAATTTGGTAGCCTACTGTTTAGAACCATTTTTCTTAAGGCAGGGCTTTTCCTGTAATTATCATAGGACAAAATATAAAATAGGACAAAAATTTTTTTTTTCTATTTCTGCTTATTGGGGCAACATAGGCACACCAACTGTTAGGTATACGAAAAAGTCCATGTAAACCATAAAATAATGGCAATGTGGAATAAAATGTCAAAAATATATCTTTGCATCATTTCTATGTTGAAATGGCTAAATTATTAGACTCAGACATTTTTTTTTAATTTAGTTTATTATTATTTTAAGGAGCCATTTAAGACAGCAAAAATAACATCCATTGTCCAAATGATTGTCCTCTGTGTCACAGTCATCGTTTGCACCATTCTGTCTTCATCTTCACTACACTTCCCAGAATCCTTTGTCTCCACACCTGAACTCACTCCCTCAATTTTATCCACCTGTTCATCGTCGTCATCATCCGTGTCACCTGTCCTCACCTCGTTATTGGTCGTTTGTATCTGTATTTAGTTTCCTTCTGCCCAGTCTGTCCTTGTTGGTTCTCGTCTATGTTACCTTGAGGTTGTGTGTATCCTCTGCCCGTTTGCCTGCCTGTACCTGTTTGTGTTATTAGTAAATATTTGTATTGGAGCCTTCTGGCTCAGACTCTTCTTCAACCCGTGACACTCTGTTGGGTCATCATGGGGATGCTGGGACCTATTCCAACGTTTTGGACCGGTGCTCTCAGATATAAATGTCTCGCATGAAAACAAACCACAATTATCAAAGGAAATTTCAATCTAAATTAACAAATTTTAGATTTTCTGTAGGGACAAAGGGGTCTTTAATTTCCAATCATCATAGAACAGCATCATGAGTGCAGTAAATGATGTCAAATTATTCATGCAACACCAGATTCATGCGAAAATTATTATATTTTAATAAAAAATGACAAGGTCAAAAGTGTTTTGCAATAAAACTAAATATTCACTAACAGTATGAATCATTCAAAATAAGACCAGAAACATACAATAAGAAAATTATGAAAATTCTTTCAATTAATTCACACCAAATTTAAAATAAAGGAACAGTAAGGAAACGTTATAGGAGCAAGTTTTTCATGTAGTTGATTGATGTAACTATCCACTATAATAGGGATTTTCCACCACCATTTATTTTATTCTTTGCTTTTTATTTTCCACCAATATTTTAATTTGCATCTATCCATTTTCCAAATCACTTGTCCTAAGGCCAAAGGTAGGGAAACAGCAGATCAAGATGGCCAGTCCATTAGACACAGAGCAAACACACACACAGAGACATACACACATTCACACTTGCGGGCAATACTGTCTCCAATTGGCCTGAGATTTAGGGGGCTTTCACACTGGCAGTTTAGTTCGGAACGGGGCACGGTTCGCATGAAAAATCGCTAATGTGAATGCCGTCATGGGACCCGGGTGCGCACTGGGGAACCGAACCCGAGACTACCTGGAGGAGGTGGTCTGAGTTCGGTTGCTCCCAAGCCGTGCCGCGGTTCGCGTGAATGTGCAAGCAACACGGACTCGGGTGCGCACTTGTTCAGGAAGTAAAGTGACCTGCGCATGCGTTTTAGCTGATATTGATGTATTTAGTGAAATAAAACACATGTAAGGGATGATAGTGTTGTTGATTTACCTTGGATACACTGAGCGTGCATTGTATTCGCGCATATCGCGTGGAATCAGCGCAACAAATTATGAAATCCACTGTCTCCTCAAAAGAGTCAGTTTGCAAGCAGCAGAAAGACAGCTTATGTGACAAACAAACAGTAGCCTAAACCTGTATTGTTCACTCAGCTGCGCATAATAGCACAGAATTAATAAAAAAAACACAATATATTGACCCCAGTTCTGTTTTCTATCATGCGGCATGCACGTTTGCGATGACGTAAGATGCTCGCAAACGCACCAGGGTTCGATAGAATCAAGTTGAGTGTGAAACCAAACCAACGCTCCGGGGGGAGCCGGGAACAATCGCGCTCGGGCTCAGACCGCAGCAAACGAGCCCAGTGGAAAAGCCACCTTAGATTTAGATTTTGGGGGAAACCAGAGCACCCGGAAAAAAACATGCACCAACACGGGGAGAATGTGCAAACTCTACAGAGAAAAGCCTCCTGCATGGTTCATCCTGGATTTGAACCAAGAAGCTTCTTGCTGTGAGGTGACAGTGCTATCCATAATTATGAAGAATGGACAAACTTGGACAGGACTTTTCCTGCAGCCTTCAGGCGCTCCAGTCGCTCTTTCAGTTCTTTCCTTTTACGTGCAACAGCGGAATCTTCTCGGAGCAGCATTCCTGGATTGTTTCCTCCAATTATGGCAAGCATTGCATTCTGAAGCTTAGAGATGTACTGGTCCAGCATGTGAAACTGGACTATCAGTGGAACTTGATTAGCCAGACGGTCAGAAGTAATCTACAAATACATACAAAGTATATACATTCAAATTAAATTCAAACACAAAATATAACTAGCACAAATCAATATTTGACACAAGACTCTGCCACACATAATTCCATTAATTATGTAAAGGTTAACTAAAATTCTATATTCTTTTTAAGATCTCTGTACCAAGCTGAGCTGTTTAGAAGGAAATTGACCAGAGGAATGAGTGGTTATTCAGAATTTAGAAACAGTCATTATATTTTGCAGTTCTGTTAGGTGCCTCTAGTGGTACAGAGACAACACACTTCACCCTTTAAAGAACAAAGATTACTTACTTATTAGGTATACAAACCTTTAAATAGGAGGTGAGATGGTATCCCATCTCGCGCACATCTGTACTCTCCATCCATTTTATTGCAGATTTTTGTTTTACATTGGTTATTTGCTCACTATAGAGACTGTCTTGGCAGTAGACAATCTTCTCAATCTTAAACTGATAACGTATTTTCTCCACAGCTTTCTGAAACTGCTCTTCGAAAAAATCTTCAATTGGATCTTTAGCAGCCCTCAACAGGTGAGAGAAGGCGTTAAAATGAGAGTTAACAATACGGTCCACACAGGAGTGAACAATGTCTGTAAATAAAAGAGATGAGAAAGCAGAGGAGTTTATCAGAGGTAAGATCATGTATGCATAATTGCCACTGATTTTATGCATTTGTATGATTCTCTATGATTACAGTAGTAACAAATCACATAAATTTTAGGGGAACAATTTAAATTAGGGCACAGTAAACCATCAACTATTATGGTGCCATTCACCTGTGACATCTTTGAGCAGCTTTAAAGCAGGTTCCTCCAGCTCCTCAATGTGTTTCTTAACAATGTTCTCAAAAGTTCTGTAGTTCAAAAATCCAGGAAGCTCCTTTCCTCTACAAGTCCTAATATACTCTTGTACCTCATCTCTGAGGGTTTCCTCCACTAGAGCGAAAAGACATAAGAAATAAATAGTTAGAATACAACCATTGGCATATTGAACTTCCAACATGAGTTAAATCAGGTTTTAGTATGGTTGCACAAAGAATATACAGTATGAGTATGTTTGCATCTATATAAAAAAAGTACTTTGTCAGTGGAGCCATTGGCTCAAGCAATAAGTATTTGAACACCTGTCTATCAGCTAGAATTCTGACCCTCAAAGACCTGTTAGTCTGCCTTTAAAATGTCCACCTCCACTCCATTTATTATCCTAAATTAGATGGACCTGTTTGAGGTCGTTAGCTGCATAAAGTCCCCTGTCCACCCCATACAATCAGTAAGAATCCAACTACTAACATGGCCAAGAGCTGTCCAAAGACACTAGAGACAAAATTGTAGACCTCCACAAGGCTGGAAAGGGCTACGGGGAAATTGCCAAGCAGCTTGGTGAAAAAAGGTCCACTGTTGGAGCAAACATTAGAAAATGGAAGAAGCTAAACATGACTGTCAATCTCCCTCGGACTGGGGCTCCATGCAAGATCTCACCTCGTGGGGTCTCAATGATCCTAAGAAAGGTGAGAAATCAGCCCAGAACTACACGGGAGGAGCTGGTCAATGACCTGAAAAGAGCTGGGACCACCGTTTCCAAGGTTACTGTTGGTAATACACTAAGACGTCAGGGTTTGAAATCATGCATGGCACGGAAGGTTCCCCTGCTTAAACCAGAACATATCAAGGCCCGTTTTAAGTTTGCCAATGACCATTTGGATGATCCAGAGGAATCATGGGAGAAAGACATGTGGTCAGATGAGACCAAAATATACCTTTTTGGTCATAATTCAACTAACCGTGTATGGAGGAAGAAGAATGATGAGTACCATCCCAAGAACACCATCCCTACTGTGAAGCATGGGGGTGGTAGCATCATGCTTTGGGGGTGTTTTTCTGCACATGGGACAGGGCGACTGCACTGTATTAAGGAGAGGATGACCGGGGCCATGTATTGTGAGATTTTGGGGCACAACCTCCTTCCCTCAGTTAGAGCATTGAAGATGGGTCGAGGCTGGGTCTTCCAACATGACAATGACCCGGAGCACACAGCCAGGATAACCAAGGAGTGGCTCTGTAAGAAGCATATCAAGGTTCTGGCGTGGCCTAGCCAGTCTCTAGACCTAAACCCAATAGAGAATCTTTGGAGGGAGCTCAAACTCAGAGACAGCCCAGAAACCTGACTGATCTAGAGAAGATCTGGGTGGAGGAGTGGGTCAAAATCCCTCCTGCAGTGTGTGCAAACCTGGTGAAAAACTACAGGAAACGTTTGACCTCTGTAATTGCAAACAGGCTACTGTACCAATTATTTTCTCAGCTGTTCAAATACTTATTTGCAGCTGTCTCTTACAAATAAATAATTAAAAAAATAATACATTGTGATTTCTGGATTTTTTTTTTTAGATTGTCTCTCACAGTGGACATGCACCTACGATGACAATTTCAGACCACTCCATGATTTCTAAGTGGGAGAACTTGCAAAATAGCAGGGTGTTCAAATACTTATTTTCTTCACTATATATATATATATGTATATATTAAATAATAATAAATAGACTGTACATTTCCTTAAGAAAATGTGAGTGGTGCTTGCAGTGGCAAAACTCGCCACTCGGTTGCTAGAGTGTGGTATATGATTGCATACGAGCCAACAAACATGTCTGTACAATGTTCTGGTGCTGAGATATGGCTTATTCATGTTGTTCATGTGGTTGCTAGGGTGTTCTGGTGGTTGCTAGGGAGGGCTATTTGAGGGTTGTGTTTTGAATATGTTCCCCTGCACTTTAGGCATTTTGCCCACATTTCTCCATCTTGTGACTGTAATTTTATTTATTAGAAAGGTAGGCCTACCTTTTGGGTTACACTTTATTTCGATAGTCACTTTAGACGTTCTACTAATTATAAGTAACTTTTCAACTACATGTCAACTAACTCTCATTAGAGTATTAGTATATTATAGAAGACTGTCAGTAGACTGTTAGGTTATGGTTAGGTGTTAGGGTTCGGGTTAGGAGAATAAATTGACTTGTAGTCGCCAAGTTACTTATAGTCAGTTGAATGTCTGTTGGGGGACAGTCTACTAATACTCTAATGACAGTAAGTTGGCATGGAGTTGAAAAGTTACTTATAGTTAGTAGAATGTCTAAAGTGGACTATCGAAATAAAGTGTTACCATATTTTGTTCGAATTTAATTCTGTAAATTAATTGTTGATTATTTTTCGGTGCATCAATGTTGCGCTGTAGTGCTCGCACAGGGAATTATAGGCAATAGCCGATTTAATTTGATTTGCCGACATGTAAAACGCTAATCCTGTCTGTAGTGTGTCCTTTCTGCAGTTATTTGTGTTATTTCTTAGTTTTATTGATCCAAAATGTTTTTATTAATTTTCTTATATATTAATTTTCTTGTGTGATGTTCTGTAGGCTACATCGCGGCTTTAAAATGTTAAAGCCCCGCCCCAGCCCCACACACACACATACATGATTCGACTAGTTGACTATATACGATTCTGATTGACTATGAAAATCCATAGTCGGGGACATCCCTAAATGTAACGCATTACTTTTAAAAGTGATTTTACCCAACACTGATGGTGGAAAGGACAATATTTTTCAGAGCTGAGCAAAAATCGCTGAAATGTTGTTGGATAAATTAAAGCCCTGATTTCCTAAGCATGCTTATTTTGACTTACCCAATTACATGTATTTCAATGTGATCAGTTCTCGTGGCATCTAGTTAATTGATTTATGTTTAAAAAATCTGATAAAATAATCAAAGAATGGGCTGAATTGCACAAAGCAACCATCAGTAATACTACTTCATCCAAGAAACAAAAGTTTGCATAAAATGTCACCACTTGTGGTTGCATCCCATAAGATTGGCTTCATCTGGACGCAGGATCATTTGAAAACAGAGTTATTGCTATAATGGTAATGCTACAATTATATTATAAACTCACTCTTAATGGATTTGGTATTCAGGACGAGTTTCCATTTTACAAATTCCGCCCTGATTTCGGTGAAGACCCTCGTGTCTGAATCTGAGTTTTTTAGATCTTCTTCTGCCCTCTTTACTTCTTCAAGGGCATCATTAAAATGGCGAATTTTCTGAAGAGCACAAAAATAGAATAAAATATTTAAATCCAAGTAAAAACATTGCTGGGGTGGAACATATACAATCGATACTTCCAGTTTATAGGTTATTAACAATAATTTAGGACAAATATTATGAAACTTCATAGAAAACTCAGAAGTCTGGATGGTGCCGGTGAGTGTACATTAACGGAAATAATAAAGTTTTGGACGTTCTGTGGCATTCACCAGATATGTCCAGTAGTTGTTGTTTTTTTACCGTAATCAGAAAATTGCTCTTCTCGTCTTCATCAGTTGGAACTCCATCTCCCAATGCTCTAAGATCCGCAGTCGTCTTCCCTAATTTCCTCTCAAGTTGTTTCTGCAACTGTGGCAGCGTTTTCTAAAAGTGAAGAGATAAGATGGAAATAAAGACATTTTAACGCAAAAAAATCTGACCCAATTCTGATTTAATTTACTTCAGTCTTTTGTTTTTTAAGGCAAACTTTTTTACTCTGTAGTGCCCATGTTTCTGCTGTATGTCATGTAACTTTGCTCACGTACAGTAATGTGTTCAACCAATTCTTTTGTAAGTCTTTCTGCAAGAAGGGGTATTGTAGCTTTTCCTTCCTCAAGAAGAGACCTGAAGGGAAAAAAATATTTCAATAGTTACAAAGTTTTTGAGGACACCTGGAGAATTTTGCATAATTTATATGTGTACATATTATAAATATTAACAAGAAAAGGACCATTTTTAAAATGCCACACAAATGTCCCTAATACCTGACACAGACTGCACTGAAATGTGTGTTAAGTACCCTAAAGACTGTAAACTACAAAACAAAAGTCCAGCTCTGAGGATGCACCTCAACAAGGGTGTGTTATTGTTGCTTATAAAACAGTTAGTTCCAGTCCTTGATTATTATTGATCAATAGCTGTGTTTTATGCACGATAAAACCAAAACACGGCTTTGTCAGTCTTGCTTCTCCATGTTCACAACAAGTTGAAGTCCTTTCAATTTACATCTCTTCCCTACTGACTAACTCACTCATAAAGACAAATCTTTGCCGCCATCTAATGGCGAAATAATATAACCTAAACTTATTTTGCGGTTCATGGTCAGGGACTATTTTTTCGAGCGGAAGGAATGCTTTTAGTAATTTTACTTCATGAAAGTTCCATTCATGCATATTTTTTTGGCTTTAATATTTGTATTGTGGTAAATAAAAGCAATAAGGTACTCGAGGCTAGTGCTGTATCGTGAATAAGTCACGGCTGAAGGGTTTGAACGGAGGCACTCCACTTCGACTTATTCACGATACAGAACAGCCTCTCGTACCTTATTGCTTACTTATCAACAGCAATTTCATTTCCTGCCACCATGAAAAAAATACCCTAAACTATTTATCAGTAACATCAGTCAGTTCAACCGTTTTACCGTTTGTATCACTCCGCTTGCGGCGACTGTCATGGCGGTCGAGCAAATCCACCATATTATATATACACAGTCATTTAAAAATATATATTTACTGCTGTTGTGTCAGTTTCAAATGTAGTTTTAAGAGTTTTTATGTAGTTATTTAGACCTTAAATATGTCACTATAATCATAGTGCCTATTTTACAATCTGTCGAGATGCTTTTGCAGATGCGAGCTTCAGGAAGTGAATGCTATATCAGATCCAGGTAATACACTCGTTTAGCAGATCTCTCTCTCATAATACCATGATACTCTACAAAATACAACAAGCTTCAATGAAGCGACTCAACGTTCCTTCGTTACTAGTTCTAAAGTTTTAGAATTAGTAACAGAGGCTTGGGCTAAACTGTTACACTGTCAACTTGAGATTTGAATCATATGGTGCAAGGAAGTAGTTCTGCACAAAAGAGGGTTTTCAACTTGTAGCTGTGCAATATTGCTGTATATTAGCACGCTGTGATTGCCTACAGGCTACAGCAGAATCACAGCCGTACTGATAGGCTACAGCCATATCGCACTGCTACTCATATAATATTGCTTATACATCTCTCACAAACATCTTGGCTTTAATTTTTTTCAGTCAACAGTTTCTTACAAGGTTTGTGCTACATATTCTGAGAGAACTGCCAAAAAATGTCTTGCCTGAAATGAGCATTTTCATCAAAAAAACATCTTTCTTTTTCCAGCGCTTTGACCAGACCAAGCTTCTCATTGATGTCTTGCTGGCCTCTGCACTTTACGATCATGTAGCCCTTCTTCAGTGGTATCACTTGATTATTGACTGTTCTGACCACAATCTCCTCCATGCCTTTGTCCACTAAGTCTGGTTTAGTCAGAATACCTGAAAATACAAAGATAAAGATTTGTATTCTTTTTATCATTTCACAAAGCAAGATAAACTATTCAGACAATACTTCACATATTCAGTGAGTAGCCTATTTGTACCCAGGGTCCTTTGTCCGGATGAATCTACTTTGGATGCCATCTGCAGAGCCTCAGTGGTGGCGATGTCAATATTTGCAGGCACCACAACCAAGCTGATGGTTTCTTGTCTTTTAATGAACTTTTCAATTAGATCTTTTATCTGTTATAGAAAACCAAAATTACTGAATGCAGTACAGCATGAATCAATGTATCTAGAATACATACTGTTATCTGATACTTTTTTTTTTAAACTGAAGATTTGTTAACACTTATATGGTGGTCCGTTCGGGCCCTTTTGATGTTTCATTGTTCCCTTCATCTCAGTGGCATGAGACTTTTTGACTAACCCCAAATTAAGAAAAGTTGGGACATTTTGAAAAATGCAATAAAATCAAGAATCTGTGATTTGTTCATTCCCGCAAGAGAATTGCCAAACAATAAAATACATTTAAAAAAAAAATCACATTTATCAATGCAAGATTGTAAAGAATTTAGGTCTTTCACCATCTGCCATACTGATACATAATATTCTGAAAAGATTCAGGGAATCCAGAGAAATCTTATACAAGGCAGGAAACCTCTGTTAAACCTCCATCATGCTACTCTGTTAAATATAGCCACGAGTACTTTGGAAAATCGCTGCATCAAGAAATGCAGTTCGAACCTCTGTTACTCAAGGAGAAAGCTAGCCTACAGTGTATCCGGAAAGAATTCATAGCGCTTCACTTTTTCCACATTTTGCTACAGCCTTATTCCAAAATGGATTAATTTCATTATTTAATCATTAAAATTAAAATTCATACATTCTACAAACAATACCCCATAATGACAACATGAAAGAAGTTTGTTTAAAATCTCTGCAAATGTTTTATTTATTTTTTATAATAAATTGGGTGGAGAGAGGAGAACTTCCCAGAAGAACAACCATCTCTGCAGGCCTGTATTTTAGAGTAACCAGACGGAAGCCACTCCTCAGTAAAAGGCACATGACAGCCCGCCTGGATATTGCACATGAAGCACTCTCAGACCATGAGAAACAAAATTATCTGGTCTAATGAAACAAAGATTGAAGTCTTTGGCCTGAATGGCAAGCGTCGTGTCTAAAGGAAACCAGGCACTGTTCATCAGCTGGCCAATACCATCCCTACAGTACAGCATGGTGGTGGTAGCATTATGCTGTGGGGATGTTTTTCAGCAGCAGGAATTGGGAGACTAGGGGCACCTGTTAACCTCAGACTGGGGCGCCGGTTCATCTTCCAACAGGACAACGACCCTAAGCACACAGCCAAGATGCTGAGTGTTGAGTGAATGGATTCATTCCTCACCACCTGATTGGAAAGTTGAACCTACTGGGCCTGGACACCTCCCTATGTAATTGGATCCTGGACTTCCTGACTGGGAGACCTCAGTCGGTCTGGATCGGGAACAGCATCTCCACCACCACCACACCACCACAGTCCACTGTTGTTCACTCTGCTGACTCACGACTGTGCA